>CAUYUJ010018848.1:15000-21855 GCA_963575745.1 Prorocentrum cordatum
TACTACGACTACTACCACTACCTAATTACTACTTTCCGACTACTATACACTATTACTACTACTTTACTATACTACTACTACTGCTACTACTACTACACTATACCACGCTATTACTACTACTACTTACGACTACTACTACTACTACTACTACTACTACTACGAACGACTACTACTTACGATTTACTACTACCCTACTACTACAACTGAGATACTACTACTACTACTACTGCTACTACAACTACTACTACTACTACTACTACTACTACTACCACTACCTACTACCTACTACATACTACCTACTACCTACTACATACTACATACTACCTACTACTACTCATACTACTACTACTACTACTACTACGGCGACTACTACTAGTACTACCACTACTACTACTACTACTACTACTACTACTACGACTACTACTACTATGACTACTACTACTACGACGCCGACGACGACGACGACGAACTACTAGGACTACGATTATGAATACTATTATTACTACTACTACTACTACTACTACTACTACTACTACTACGACTACTAGCACTACTACTACTACTACTACTACTACTACTACTACCACCACCACCACCACCACTACTACTACTACTACTGCTACTACTACTATTATTACTACTACTACTACTACTACTACTACTACTACCACGACTATTACTACTGCTGCTGCTGCTGCTGCTACTACTACTAATACTACTACTACTACTACTACTACTACTACTACTACTACTACTACTACTACTACTACTACTACTACTCGTCGTCCCTAGCGTCCTAGGGCTAGCACTCCCTAGCGCCAGTACTTCCTAGGTTCAGCACCCCTTAGCGCCAGTACTTCCTAGCACTTCCTCGGACTAGCACCACCTAGGACTAGTATTCCCTAGGGCTGGTACTCCGTAGTGCGAGTACTCCCTAGGACGAGTACTCCCTTTGACGAGTACGCCCTAGGGGTAGTATTTCCTAGGACTGGTACTCCCTGGGGCTAGCACTCCCTGCGGCTAGTACTCCTTATGAATGAGATTACCTAACACCAACACTACAGCACCATGGTACTACCACACTACAGCACCACTACCACAATACCAGTACCACAACATCACAACACCGCTACCACAACACCACAGCACCGCTACCACAATACCACAACCACAACACCACAACACCGCTACCACAATACCACTACCACAGCACCACTGCCACTACCACAACACGACTACCTACTAACAACTCAACAACACGACCAACAGCACACCACTAACACAACACTACCAACACCACACCACTAACACAGCACACCACTACCAACACCACACCACTAACACAGCATACAGCACAACCCGCCACTACCGACACCACACCACTAACACAACATTACCAACACCACACCACTAACACAGCACAGCGACCACCACACCACTAACACAGCACTACTACCACGTTGGTTCCAGATGGGAGTTGCTGTGGCCACTTGTGCCTGCGCGGGAGCGCATTCCCTCAAGGGTTGCGAATCTCCCCAGATCTAACATGATATACCTTTACATATTGTTGTTCATTGAGCGGCCTGCGCGGGCCACAGTAACTCCCATCCCGCCGCGCGACGGGCCACACTAACACCCAACGGGCCACACTAACACCCAACGGGCAACAGTAACAACCGGTCGCCCCCCCGCTGAGGGACTGGCTTTGGCTAGCGCCAGTCGCGCAGCATTCCTGGCTAGCACCATTCGTGCGGACACCTGCCGAATCAGGCCTTTGCCGCCTCGGCCCCCGCTCTCTGGCCCTCGTGGTCGGGATGTTCGTCGGGCCCACGATGGGGCCTCAGGGCAGCCCCGCGCACCCCCGTACCAGGGAGTTGGAATAGGCAAGTCAGAGAATTTATCATGGAGGACGCGCGACGAATTGGCTGCCCTGGTTAGGGGTGGCACGTGCGGAAGACGAATTGGCTGCCCAGTTAAGGGGTAGCACGTGGGGAGGGCTACCAATGCACGCCAACGCATGCCACTGCATGCCAACGCGTGTCAACGCATGCCAACGCATGACGACGCATGCCAGCGCATGCCAATGCGTGTCAATTCATGCCGACGCATGCCAGCGCATGCTAATACATGCCAACGCATGCCAACACATGCCAACGCATGCCCAAACGCATGAACGCATGCCAATGCCTGCCAATGGATGCCAATGCCTGCCAATGCATGTCACCGCATGCCAACGCATGCCAACACATGTCAACGCATGCCAATGCACCCCAATGCATATCAACACACGCCACTGCATGCCACTGCATGCCAACGCAAGCCTGTGCCTGCCAATGCATGCCAACGCATGCCAACGCTTGCCAATGCTCGCCGACGCCTGCCAATGCATGCCAAAGGCATGCCAATGCACGCCAATGTATGCCAACGTGTGCCAACGCATGCCAACGCATGCCAACGCATGCCAACGCATGCCAAGGCGTGCCAAGGCGTGTCAATGCTTGCCAATGCTTGCCGATGCATGCCAATGCTTGCCACTTCATGCCAATGCATGCCAATGATTGCCAACGCATACCATTGCATGCCCCAACGCATGCCCCTAACACGTGCCAGCGCATGCCAATGCATGCCAGCGCATGCCAACGCATGCCGCTGCATGCCAACGCATGCCAACGCATGCCAAGGCATGCCAACGCATGCCAGTACATGCCAACGCATGCCAATGCTCGCCAACGCATGCCGACGCATGCCAATGCTTGCCAGCGCATGCCAACGCATGCCAGTACATGCCAACGCATGCCAATTCTTGCCACTGCATGCCAACGCATGCCCCAACGTATGCCCCCAACGAATGCGAACGCATGCCAATGCGTGTTAATGCATGCCAACGCGGGCCAAATTTCGCCAACGCATGCCAATGCTTACCAAATCATGTCAAGGCATGCCAGTGCATGCCGACGCATGCCAACGCATGTCAATGCATGCCACTGCATGCAAACGCATGCCCCAATACATGCCCCATCACATGCCAACACATGTCAATGCATGCCAACGCATGTCAACGCATGCCACCACATGCCAACGCATGCCAACGCATGCCAACACATGCCAACGCATGCCTTCGCATGCCAACGCATGCTAACGCATGCCAGCGCATGCCCCTGCATGCCAGTGCATGCCAACGCATGACAACGCATGCCAACGCATGCCAATTCATGACAGCGCATGTCAGTGTATGCTGGTGCTCGCCAGCGCATGTCAATGCTTGCCAGCGCATGCTAAGGCATGTCAGCGCATGGCACTGCATGCCAACGCATGCCAATGCATGCGAACGCATGCCGGGGTTAAGGTTAGCACACGGGGAGGGTTGCCCTGCTAGGGGAAGCATTTGGAGCGGAAAGGTTGGCTTTGCCGGAGGTGTAGCCCAGCAACCTACTGGCCGCAGCAGGGCAATGCCGAGGCGTGGGCGAAAACTTCGGCAGGCGGCCGAACCCCACTGGCAGGCGGAAAGACCCGTTGCGACCAACGCTTCCCCCACGAGCGGGGGATGCCGGACGGGCAGGGTTCCCCGCACGCCCCAAGGGCCAGCGAACCCGCCCGAGTGGGACGGGGAACGGCCGCGCCCGTCCCGCTCGAACGGAAAACGCCCCCACAAAGGGGGAGAGCCGAACAGGCAGGGCCCCCCGCACACTTAGAGGACACGGGCAAAAAAACGGAGAAACGGACCCCAGGGCCGACGACACGACGACCACGACCACGACCACGACATCGACACGACAGGGAAGGCGGACAGCCAGTCCCGCCCCCAAAGGCGGCGAACGCAGGGCGGGAATCCCTGCACCGCCTTGGGGGATGCCCCGGGACCTGGCTGCCGCTCCTGGGAACGGGACCCCGCTTATGGGGGCCGAAGAGGGAGGAGGAGGAAAAGGAGGAGGAGGAGCAGGAGGAGGAGCAACAGCATAGGAAGAGGTCGCCATCGGATAGGCCGCCACCGGGAACTCCTGCCATGTGCGGGGCGCTCGCGCGAGGGGCGCCGCGCGCGTACCGGCTGTGACACGCGCGCCCGTTGCGCCGGCTGGCTTCGGGGCCCAGGCGCGCCTAGAGTTAAGTCGGGCCTGTCCCTTTACAGAGGGGGATATTTCAAAATAGTGAAGAACCAATCTGGGGACGATTTTGTTTCGTATTTTTGAGCACTTTGGGGGTATGTTGAGGTATTTTCAATTTTTCGTCCAAAATCCCCCTGTTAGGGGGACAGGCCCGACCTAAGCCTAGCGCGCCACGTGCGCCAAGCGTGCCAGAAAGGGCTTCGCCTAATTACGAGGATCGAGGGCGCCGCCGTCCTGCTCCGCGGCGGAAGGCCGGCGGCAGCAAAAACGAGGCCGCTTCCGCCGGCGGAAACCCGCGGAAAAGGGCGGCGAACAGGTGGCGGAGGCAAAAGTCGGGCCGGGCGAAAGGGGGTGGATTGGGAAAGGGGGGGTTACGAAATTTGCTGCATGCAGCTGGTTTCGGCTTCACCGAGGGACCCATTCCTCGATACATGGTCGCCTCTGGCGCCGGGAGGCACCGGGAAAATCAGCTACGTGAGCTGATTCTCAAACCCCCCCTCTGTTATCCCCCCCTTTCGCCCGACCCGAAAAAGATGCGCCCCCAAGGGATGAAAGCGCTGTTGGGTTCAGCGTTGCCGAAACCTCAGAGTTTGATAGACCTCCTACCTTCAGGGCCTCCCAGGTGGGGTCGGAGCAGATGGGGTCGGAGGATCGCGCCGCATCGCCGATGCATCGCCGATGCGGCTCGATGTGGAGCCCGATTTGCTTCACGTCGACGTCGCCGATGAATCGCCCACGTCGGCGATGCATCGCCGATGCATCGCCGATGCATCGCCGATGTATCGGCGATGTATCGGCGATGCGGCGCGATCCTCCGACCCTTTCTACTCCGACCCCATCTAGGAGGCCTCTATACCTTGACAGGTCGATTAGTGAATTGGCCGTGTTCGGTTCGCGAGGGGGCGTCACGGCCCTTATTTTTGTTGCGGGCCCAGGTCCGTTGGTTTCGGTCCTATAGGCCGTTTTCACTAAAGGGTGGTTTACTAAAGGGAGCAAAAACACACACAAACACACAAAAACACACAAAACACAACACACACCGTGTTTGTGTTTGTGTGTGTTTTGTCCACCGCCAGAAACCTGCCACAGGCTCCAGCCGCGCCGGGCCACGGCAGGTGCACTTGCGCACGCGACAGCACACGTCGGGCAGCACGTCGACCCCCCCACCCGACCCGTCGACAGCCCGTGCGAAGCCGCAGTGGGTTCGGGGCTGGACAGACCTCCTACCCTGACACGTCGATTAGTGAATTGGCTGTTTTCGGTTCGCGGGAGGGCGTCGCGGCCGTCATTTTTGCGGGTCCAGGTCCATCGGTTTCGGTCCCGGGCCGTTTTCACTATGGGGAGGTCTACTAAAGGGAGGTTTGTCCAGCGCCGATGGGTCGGCCAACATGGTTCGGGCTGGGCGAAGAGGAGGGATGCGGAAAGGGCGGGTTACGAAATCTGCTGCATGCAGCTGGTTTCGGCCCCGCCGCCGGGCCTGTTCCTTGATACATGGGCGCCTTCCGGCGCCTGTTAGGCGCTGTGATAATCAGCTACGTGAGCTGATTCTCTACCCTACCCTTTGCTATCCCTCCCTTTCGTTCCGCCCAAATGGTGGCCGTGGTGCGCAATCACAATCATGTTTCGCTGGCTTTGGATACGGACTGTCGGCGAGCGCGCAGCGGACAAGTATTATTCCATAGCCCACCAATTCCGTCAAGAAGCACCAAAAAGCGATTGCGCAGGACACGCGCTCATGATCCAGATAGGGCCAGAGGGTTGGCGGGATTCGGATGCCACAAATTCTCTGGCTCGATTCCAAAGGCGGTGCAGTGAAGCTGGTGGTGCTGGAGGGTGAAGAGAAGAGGGAACTTGAACGGGAAGTGCAATCGAAATCAAGGGGGACGGGAAGGAGAAGGAGAAGGGAAGGTGAGGGAGGACGAGCAGGGCCGATAATGGTAGAAGGCTGGGAGATTGGGGAAGGCGGGGTTGGAGAAAAAAATTAAAATGAATAAACAAGAGAGACATGGACGTGTCCCTACAGCGCGCGAGAGAGTACGTCATCAGGAGGTGTCGTGGACGGATGGCGGCAAGTACAGCTTGTTCCTGGATCAGAGGAAGACGGGGGACTTCATCGAAATCATGGGCGCCTCCCCCAGACATGCCCTCCTCTTGACTTGCCATCCCACCTGTCGACGGTACGCATAGGGGTGCTTAGCCCGAGGTGGGGTCAGGGAGCGAACTCGGCTTGAGTCCAATGTCTCTCTCCTCCAGGGGACGTCAGGAGCGATTACCCGCTGACCCCGCTTCTGACCCTACCCCACCTTTACTCCCCGCGAGTCTCCTGCACACCGGACCTGGGGTTAAGTCGGACGTGTCCCTCTACAGGAGGAATGTTCAAAAATAGTCAGACAATAGTCTGGGGACGATGTTTTGTCTATTTGTGGTCACTTTTGGAGCATTGTTCTATTATTTCTTTCGTCCAAAATCCGCCTGTAGGGGGAACATGCCCGACCCAAACCCAGGGCCCAGCTTGAGGCGAGCCGAGCGCCCGACATCCAGCGGACGACGGCGACGGCGACGAGAAGCGGCGACGAGCGGGCTTCGCACGCCGCAGCGGCCGCTCGGCGGCTGCAAGAGGGGCGAATGGCCCGGGAGGAGCACCACGTGTACGGCCGAGCCCGACTCGTCGGCCCACCCTTCCAGATCAAGGGCACGCTGGAGGGTTTCTCCTAAGGGCTTAGGCGACCCGTCCTCCTCCTCCTCCTCCTCC
>CAUYUJ010018848.1:21955-60601 GCA_963575745.1 Prorocentrum cordatum
GATGATGATGATGATGCTGATGATGATGCTGATGCTGATGCTGATGTTGATGATGGTGATGCTGATGCTGATGCTGATGCTGATGCTGATGCTGAGGGTGAGGGTGAGGGTGAGGGTGATGGTGATGGTGACGATGACGATGATGACGATGACGATGACGATGACGATGATGATGATGATGGTGATAATGATTATGATGATGATGATGATGATGATGATGGTGATGGTGATGGTGATGGTGATGGTGATGGTGATGGTGATGGTGATGGTGATGGTGATGGTGGTGCTGGTGCTGGTGCTGGTGCTGGTGTTGGTGCTGATGATGATGATGATGATGATGACGATGATGATGATGATGATGATGATGATGAGGATGATGATGATGATGATGTTGATGGTGGTGATGGTGATGATGGTGATGGTGATGGTGATGGTGATGGTGATGATGATAATGATGATGATGATGATGATGATGCTGATGATGATGATGATGGTGGTGGTGATGATGATGATGATGAGGATGATGATGATGATGATGATGGTGATGCTGATGCTGATGCTGATGCTGATGCTGATGCTGATGACGATGAGCAGATCATGAGGATGTCTCGAGCGGCTTGCTGGCTTTAGCACTCCTACGGCCTCCGTCCGCGCCCAGATTGCGGGGATGCCTCAGGCGGATAGCCTGGCTGCATGCTCAACATCCTCCGTCTTCGGAGCAGATGTTGCGGATGTCTCGTGCGAGGCGCCTCCTAATGGGGGGGCCGCCAGGGGTATTGCACGGCCTCCGTTCGCGCCCAGATTGCGGGGATGTCTTCGGAGCAGATTTCGAGGATGACTCGTGCGAGGCGCTGGTTGTCGCACTCCGAGGGGCCCAGATTGAGAGGATGTCTCGAGCGGTCTGCCTGCTTTGGTGGCCAGACTCGTGTGCGCTCAGAGCAGAGTCTGAGGATGTCTCGAGCGGCTTGCTTGTTTTAGCACTCCTAAAGGGGGGGCGCCAGGGGTGTTGCACGGTCTCCGTTCGCGCCCAGATTGCGGGGATGCTTCGAGCGGTTTGCGTGTTTCTTGACCCGACATCCTTTATTGTCGGAGCAGATGTGGAGGATGTCTCGTGCGAGGCGCTGGTGTTCGCACCCCAGGAGGCCCAGATTGCCAGGATGTCTTGAGCGGTTTGCTTCTTTTGGTGACCAGACTCGTCGAGTGCAGGCGCTGGCATTCGCACCCCAGGGGGCTTGGATTGCCACGATGTCTCGAGCGGTTTGTCTGTTTAGGCTGCCAGAATCGTGGGCGGATCCTCCCCAGGAGGCCCGCCCAAGGAGGCTCCCGGAGGCCCCAGGAAGCCACAGGAGGCCCCACGAGGCTTCACGAGGCAACAGGAAGCCCCAAGAGGCTCCAGGATGATCCAAAGGGCTCCAGGAGCCCCCAGGAAGCTTCATGAGTTTCGAGGAAGCCCCAGGATGCTCCAGGAAGCCACGGGAAGCTCCAGAGTGCCACAAGAGGCTCCTCTCCGAGAAGCTCCAGAAAGCCCCAGGAAGTTCCAGGAGGCCCCAGGAGGTCCCAGGAGGCCTCAGGACGCCACAGGAAGCGCCAGGAGGCCCCAGAAGGCCCCGGGCAGCCTCAGGAGGCCCCAAGAAGCCCCAGGAGGCCCCAGCAGCGGCTCCAATTTGATGTGCTTTATGTATTTTCCTATAGATCAGGCCTCTCCTGGGGCACGAGTCCTTTGTGTTTTACATGTGTTCCTATAGATTGTCCTTCTCCTGTGTCTTCAATCCGATGTGTTTTGTACGCCCGCTCAGATAGAGTGGGCGTCCTGTGGGGCTCGAATCCTTGGTGTTCTACGTATGTTCTTATAGATTGTCCTCCTGTGGTTCCAATCCGAAGTGTTTTACATATGTATTCCTATAGATTGGGCCCTCTCCTGGGGCACGAATCCTCCCCAGGAGAATCCAGGAAGGCCCAGGAGGCCCCAGAAGGTCCCAGGAAATTTCAGGAAGCCACAAGAAGCCCCAAGAGTCCCGAGGAAGCCCCAGGAAACGCCAGGAAGGACCCAGGAGGTCTCAGGAGGCTCAGTCCCCAGGAAGCGTCAGGAAGGCCCAAGGAAGCCCCAAGAGGCCCCTGGAAGCCCCAGGAGGCTCAAGGAGGAGCAGCCCCCAAGAGGCCCAAGGAGGCCCCAGGAGGCCCCAGGAGGTCCAAGAGGCTCAAAGAAACCCCAGGAAGCCCCAGGAAGCCCCAAGAGGCCCCAGGAGCCCCAGGAGATTTGAGGAAGTCCCAGGAAGCCCCAAGAGACCCCAGGAGAATTCAGTCATGATCAGGCCACTGACGTGCCGACACTCTCACCCTAAGCTTAGCCATGCGCAGGCTCACGCGCATAGGCTCACTCGTACTACTGGGGCTCATACACACTCAAAGTCATTCACGATGAGACTCTCTCCCAGGCTGCCAATATCCAAGTTCATCTCTATTCAAAGTTTCTTGCGCCTGGACATTCACGGCGGAAATGCCAGTGCAAAGAGATGCACATGGGGGCAGCTCCACGCAGTGAATAATTATTCATTGTTTTGCCGATCGGCGCGGGCCCTTGCACCCCCCTCTCCCCCCTGCCTCCTGGAGTAGATCTTGGCTGTTTGGGGCGCCCGTTTCGAGCAGGTGGAGTCCCCCCCCCAAAAGGACGCATTGCTGCAAACAGTCGCACTAAGCAGAGGTCCAGAGCCAGACACCCCTATCCCCCCTTTCCTCCCAGTGTCGAAACGCCGAATAAAAAAAAAAACGCTCACCAGCGTCGGATCCCGTTTCCATGGGAAACCGTGGACTTCTGGCGCCGAGCGAGGCGGCACCGGCCGCATTCTGGGGAGGGCGCCTCCGCGGATCCATGGACTGGGCGACCGCGCGCCAAGCCCATGGATCGCCAATCCATGCTTGCGCGCCCCCGATCCTCTCCAGCCCAGCCCGACTGCAGCCACGGGCTCCGACCCCAGACATCCGGCTGCTCCCATTTTTTCGGTGCGTGGACCCAGGAGGTCTGGGCCACTTCCCCGGGACTGTTTTTTTTACGACGACCTGGGAGCGAAGAAAGCCTCTGAACGCTCCAGGTAGGCTGCGATGGACTAGACCACGCTGGGCGTCCCCGCCACCCCGACCGACACAGAAGCCTCGGCCGACATGTCGGGAACGCCTAAAAAAGAGTATACAGTAGCGCTCGCCGCTGCAGCGGCCCTCCCGCCTCGTCGAGGGCGTGCTGCCTCCGCGCCTTCTGCGGCTGTGCGCTGCAACGGTGCTGCTCGCCATAGCGGGCAGTCAAAGCTCAGGAGGGAAAACAAAAACACAGACACAATTAATCGTCGACCCCCAGGAAAATATGCGAAAATATGGGAAGTGTGGGGGAAGACGAAAAGCAAAAATACATAGAATGATATAAGGAATCCTGGTTTGGGTGTGAATTTATTTGTGTGCCCCAGGGCCCCTTTAAAAGCGGAACAGCGGAGATGGGGATTGGTTCTTCGTCCTGAGCCGTTTTCTGACGCTCCCGAGGCCCAGCGAGGGCCCCCTGGAGGCCGAAGATTGCCAGAAGCCGCCCGCTCCAACTCTGTTTTGGGAGCGTCGGCTCGCAGGGAGTCTGCGCGCCCCCGATCCCCTGCAGCCCAGCCCGACTGCAGCCACATGGGGGCTTCGCGACCGCCCGCGTCCTCGTCGGGGGGCTCCCCCCCCCGGCGGGCGCTCGCGGCAGGGCTTGACCTCAATGGTGCTCTGGCGATGCCGCGTGCCGGTTTCGTGTCGGTCTCGCTTTTGGCGGGAGGGGCGGGGGGAAGACACCGCGACTTGGCGCTGATTCGACCGAGTGCGCCTCCAGTGCGCTTCGTCACTGCGCGGGATCATCAGCGATGGACGACTCCAGGGGGCCCTCGACGGCCCACTACGGCCCTGCTGCTCCTCCTTACCCTCCTCCACCTTGCGAAGTCGCCGTGCTGGGCCGGGGTGCGCCAGAATGGTCGGGGAACGCCAGAATTTTCGTTCTCCTTCGCCGAGGGAGGGGGGCGGACTGAAGACGCACCCTTGGCATCGCTCGGACGTGTGCATTTTTTCTCGGCGACGGCCATCGAGGACCGTCCTTGACCATTTGGCGAGAAAAAAACACGCACGACATCGAAAACTACCCGAGGAATGGACGTCCGAGCGATGGCGAGCAGCGAGGGAGGACGAGACCGACACGAAAACGAAGCGAAAACGAGAAACCGATGACGCCAGAATTTTCGTTCTCCCTCGCCGAGGAGGACGCCGACACGAAAACGAAACCGAAAAGCACCGCTGAGGTTCGGCCCTATGGCGCGCCGTGCCCGCCCTCCCCGGGGGCGGGGGGGGGGCGCCCGCCGACCCCGGGCAGCCACGGCGAGGCCTCCGCCCCTCGCCGGGGCCGCCCCTCGCCGAGGCCTCCCGGGGGCGCCGCGCGGGGGCCCTCCGCGGGGGCCTCCTCGGGAGGTCGCTCGAGGGCCTCCCCCTGTAGGGGAACAAAAAGCGACACAAGCAGAACAACTCGGAGGTCCGCGCGGATTTCTCGGATCGGCGCGGGATCCCCCTCCCTGGCGCGCGGCGCGCGCCAGGGGCGGCGCCGGAGGCGCCGCCGGGGTGCCCCAGCGCCGATGCGAGAAATCCGCGCGGACCTCCGAGTTTTTATGTTTATGTCGCTTCTTGTTCCCCTATCTCCGGGGGCAGCACCTTCGAGCACGCTCGGGGCCTCCGGGGGTCTCCTGGGCGCCTCTCGGGGCCGCCTGGGGGTACCCTCGGGGGGCCCTTGGGGGCCATCTCGGGGACATCCTTGGGGAGATCGATCGAAGGAGGGGGGCTCCTTAATCAGTGCACCCCCCCCCAAGAGGGCCAAAATGTGACCAAAACCTTACTCAAATCAAGGAGTTTGGCCCTCTCGCCGAGGCCTCTTGGGCGTTTTGGGTGCCTGGGGGAGGGCCTCGGGCCTCTTGGGGATCTCTTGTGGGCCTTTTGGGGGCATCTTGGGAGCCTCTTGGGGCCATTTTGGAGGAGATCAATCGAAGGAGGAGGGCTCCTTAATAAGCCCCACCTCCCCAGAGGCCCCAAATGTGACCCAAACCTTTGTAAGATTAATAATGCTGGCTTCTCGCCGAGGTCATCGTGAATGCTCCAACTTGGCGCAAAACACCCCGTCCAGGTCCAGGGGAAGGGGGTAGTGGGAGGGGTAAACCCCTCCCCGAAAGGAAAAAAGGGGGTTAAAGCTCACGCCCTAAAGGGCTGGTGGGATTAAACGTTTTCCCACGGGATTTGGACCGCTCTTGCTTCTTGGGGCCCTCTCGGGGGTCGTCTTGGAGCCCTCTTGGGGCGTCTTTGAGGCCTCTTGGGCAGCCTGAGGCTATCCTGGTCTTCTTTCAGGACTCCCGTGCGTGCTGGAATCCGGCTTGGGCAAGCGTAAATCGATTCTTAGGCATCTCGGAGGCCGAAGAGAATAGGAATGGAGGCTCTTGACACGGGAGCGCTGATGAGCTCGGAGAGCCCCCCCCCCTGGCCCTTTCTCTCTTCAATCGGATTTCAGACCCAGGGGGGGAAGGAGGAGGGGGACAGCCAATCATCATCTCACACGCCTTTGCATCCCTGGCAAGCGAGAGCCGGCGGATGTTGACAACATCAACATGGAATTGGTCGTCTGGCCGAGCGCGTTCTCATCGTATCGTATTTCATTTGGTGTGCAGAATATCCTATAGTGTTCTGTCGCGTGTCACGTTTCTTGCTGTGTAAGGTCCAGTCGGACTCCATGAGTATTTCGGCAGAGGCAATTTCAAGATGGCAGGCTGGATTGCAATCTCCCGAGCCGGCTTCCGTCTGTTCAAAGTTGTGCGTGTCGTGTTGTACGTGCGTTTGGTGTCACAAGAGGGATGGGTTAGAGGTATCATTCCAAGAGTATGGAAACAATTCCACTGTTTTAGCGGAAGGTTTGGAGTTGAAAGGAGCACGTTGTGAAAGCAACGCGAGGGATCATGTGTTCTATTATATGGTCTTGACATGGGTTGCGTTGTACAGGACGAAGGAGGCAGGCAGGGAGAAATGGATGAAGGACGGCGGGATGAGTGGAAAAGGAAGTCATTGGTTCAACCAATCGCGTTGCGCAGCTTGCGGCTAATCGAATCAGCAGTCATGCAAAACAATTCTACATCAGCAATCGACAAGTTCCCAAAGGGGATTGCACGTTGTTGGTTGAAAGTGCGTATGACTGGAATCCCAAATCCTAGCATATGTCAATCGCCTTCCTGCTTCAATGATCGGATTGCCATCCTTTGTCGTTCCGAGTCAGGAGGCCGGGCCACGACCCAAAAAATGTTGAACGTGTTCCTAGTTGATGCTTGTACCCACTTCAACGGAACGACAGGTCAACCGAGGTCTTGCAGTAGTGCATGCGGCAGTATGCAGGGATGCAGGGGGGAAGAATGGATACGTACTTCGTTGACCCGCCATTCCCAAGAGGGTGCGTGAGAGCCAGCCAGTCATGGTCAAAGCGGTCGGTGTTCAGTCGCGCACGGAGGGTTGAGTGATAATAAGACCAACGTTGCCCATGTTTGTATGGAGGAGGAGGAATCTGACAGTGAAACACGCAACCATCCGTCCATTGGAGGCCAGCCCAAGCCTCAGCAGTTCGAGCACGTTGGTATGATGGCCGGCGGCACAGGGCTGACACCAATGATGCAGGCTTCATCTGGTGTGCTGTGTTGTTCGCTCTACCTCTGTGACGTCGCGCTTGCATGTAGCATGCGTTGCCTTGGCTCTTCTTGATAACGCCCTGGGCGCTTTCTTTTTGCCGGTTTGTACTTGGGGCTCTTGACCAGTTGAAGACGCTTTAACAAAAAAGGCTGCGTTGAGCGCAGAGTGAAGAACGCCAAAACAATGGCCTGGTACCGGTCTAACACTGGCGCGGAACAGGCTTGTCGTAGACGGCAATGTTAAACAGCACAGTCAATTGATCTGAACTAAAACAACGGAGCTCAAAACAGTCAACCAATGCGTCGTGTGTCCTTGTTGGGACCGAACTACGCTTAAAAATGACTTTCAACACGCCGATTGGAAACGGTAAACAACGCCCAGGGCATATAAGGAGAACCAATTGCATACATGTACATATTGCTGGGCGAAAGCACCAGGCGATTGATTCTGGAGGTATCGTTAGGCTTGCCTACGCGGTGTGGCAGAATCTCTGAGTCAGAGATTTCCCTCCCTCCGAGCTGGCCGAATGGTGTGGCATGTCTCCAAGGGTGCCTATGGCTCCACTGGTTTCAATTGCCCATGCAGCAGTGGCAGCAAGACGACACTTCGCCACCATCTGCCGAATACCAGGGGGGCTGATATGATTTTGGGGGGATTGCAGAGTTTGCGGAGAGGCTGATCGACGCTCAGTTCTTGCATTCGTGATGTTTGTGGGCGCATGTGGTTGAAGAGGTGGAAGCGGAGAAGGAGCTGGGTGAGGAGGGCTCCAGTCGCAACGTGCACCTTGTGGCAGGCCAAGCAGTAAAAATGGCGTTGCTCCAGGTGGTTCAGAAGGCGCTGAGAGACAGCGGCGACACCTGTGCCTCCGCTCGGACTTTGCTGAGCATTGTTACAGCCACGAGTCAGAGCAGTACGAGCGTGACGGGAATGTGAAGTTGGTGCGCAGTTGAATAGAGGGGTGAGGGAAGGGAGAGGGGAGGGAGAGGCGGGCAGAGAAAGAGAGACAGAGCGAGTGTTCTCGTTCTCACGTCCGCCTCATCAGATCCCTCCTCCTGCTCCTCCTCCTCCTCCTCCTCCTTGTCCTCTCTGGCACACTGCGGCCGCCGTACAGAGCAGCGCTTTGAATGTATGATAGTGCTGTGGCTGGGCTCGTTGGCAGCGTGCTTCAGCAAGCGATCTCTGATGCGACAGTTTGCCATTACCGTGCGTTGTCTCTTGCTGGCGTCGCGGCACTATCCACAGTCAAGGTTCACAGTAAGAATGAAGTGTCTTTACAAGGGTTGCCTTGTATCTTTACCTCGGCCGCTCATCCCTGGCACAATTTCCATACTTCGCGTGCCCCCACCAGCCCATTCAGAAACCTTGCCGCCCATGAGAGTTGATGGGGAAAGTGACGAAGAGGCACATGTAGTTAAATAAAGCGGGCAACCAGGGTGACCAGGGAGATCTCTGCTAGCAATGGGGTGGCCTTGGAGGGCCTCTTCGGGCCATCCCTGGGGCCCGCGCGGTGGGGGCGAGGGAAGGATGATGAGAGGAGGAGGACGACGACGACAACAACGACGTCGACAACGACCTCGACGACCTCGACGACGAGGAAGAGGAGGAAAAGTTAAAACGAACACGATGGGGGCAAGGACGAGGACGAATACGAGGAAGATGAGGAGGACAACGAGGACGAGGACAGCCCTCAAAATCGCCTCTTGGGACTCTTTTGGGGTGATTGTGGGGTCCTTTGGGGGCTCTTCGTTCAGGGGCTCTTGGGAGACCTCGAGGGCCTCTTGGGGCCATCTTGGATGCCGTCGATCACAAGGGGGGGGTCCTCGATTTACGTCCCCTCCCTTCCGAAGCATTCGAAACCGCTTTATGGGACGCTCGTGGGCCACTCTTGGGCGCTCTTGAGGCCGTCAAGTGGGCCTCTTAAGGCCCCTCTTGAGCCTCTCTTAGGCCATCTCGAGGCCTCAAAAGTGCATCGGCGGCGAATCGGCGAGAATTTTGTTGATTCCCCTTAGGTGTTTGAAGGATGTTGGCCTCTTGAGGGAGTCCTGCTGGGGGGCTCTAAGAGCAGTTGGAGCTGTCTTGTGGCCATCGTTAGGATTCTTGGAGGTATGTCAGAAGCTATCTTGAACCATCGTCGGCTATATTGGGCCATCTTGGAGCTTCGGAGCGGAGGCCCTCTTGGAGCCATCTTGGGCGAAAAAGGACCTGCCGCCTCGCGCCCCTCCCACCAATAAAAAGAAAATGTAGGGAGTGGAGGGGGGGGTATCCCTGCCCGAGGAGAAGAGGGCTTTGGAAGAGGGAAAGCAAGACCTCGCTGGACCACCTTAGCCTGGCCCAAAGGGCTGGTAGCATTTGGGCTGCTGCCCTCAGCCCATTTTGGCGTCCGAGGGTCTTGCATCCATGTGCTGCAGCCTTACTCCAACAAAAGTGTTGGCTGTAGTTGTGCCAGGTGGCCTTGCCGTGCATCGATCACCACCCACCAAACCACCCCAACCCAACCCGAAGGCCCAAATTTATCCTCGATTTCCAGTGGGGGGGGGTCGGGGAACGTTGAAAAAACACGTGTGGAACCCTTACCCCCCCCAACCCGAAATTCGGGTCTTCGGGTTGGGTTGGGGTGGTCTGGTAGGTAGTCAATCGAAGACTTGGGGAGCAGCGGGAGCAACAGCGGTCGGGGCGGCAGCGGCAGCAGCAGCCAGGCAAGGAGGTATGGGGGGCGGAGGGAGTGCGAGGGGGAGGAGGAGGAGGAGGAGGAGGAGGAGGAGGAGGAGGAGGCGGAGGCGGAGGCGGAGGCGGAGGCGGAGGCGGAGGAGGAGGAGGAGGCGGAGATGACGGCAGGTAAGTTTACGCTGCTGTACGCGAACAAGACAGAGAGCGACATCCTGTGCCGCGACATGTTGGACGAGTTGGAGAGGCAGAGTCAAGGACGGCTTCGGCCTTGCACGCGCTGTGGCAATCACCATCTTCTCACCGTTCTTCGTAATCATTGAAATAGTATTATCACTACCATCCTTTATCCGCATCATTATACCTCTTGTTTGTTATCATACTCCTCAATACTGTTCTTCATCGTCTTCATTAGCATCATCATCAGCATCATCAGCATCATCATCATAATCATCATCATCGTCATGCCGCTCCCCCAAGGCTGCCGCTGCATCTGGCGACGGGGCCAAAGCGACGCGCTACGGCGAGCAGGTTCACAGCATCGGCGCTCGCGGAGCTCGCGGCCGCTTCGCAGGCGCACGGCGGCCTGCAACGCGACGGCCGCCGCGGCACCACGGCGCGGCGACTTGCGGAGCGGCTCTGCACAATGGAGGTGCTGCGGGCAGCGGGCGCCAGAGTCGCCGCCCTCGGCTGCTAGCCCGTCGCCGCCCTCGGCTGCTAGCCCGTCGCCGGCGCGACGGGCAGATTATATTTTGATTTCAGCCACGCGGAAGTGTCCGGGTCATTGTCATCATCGTTTCGCCGATCGTCACCATCATCATCAATCATCGTCATCATCACGTTATGCGCCTGTGTCGTCTTGCTATTCGTTTTGAGCGGCCATGCCGCTTCTTTCTCAGCTGGGTTTCTACATCGGTTCTGGTGCCCTGTTTTGGCGCGACGGCCATCTGGCTGGTGCCACACTGCGCGCTGGGTAGGAAGACCAGCGGAGACGCGCAGCCGAGCCAGGGGCGCAGCCAGCGCCGCAGCGAGCGCGCTCTCGCTACGAACCGAAAGCTTTCCGATCGACAGGAAAAGACGCCCTCGGGGTGTTTTTGGGACTGTTGCGCCGTCCTGTGGGCCTCTTGGGCAGGCTCGGGGCCACATGAGGCCGTCTTGAAGCTGTCTTGCACCGCTCTGGGGCTCCTTCGGTTGGCCACAGGAGGCGGTTCGTGAGACGAACGGGGGGGGGGGAGGAAATCCCCACCCGCCGCATGGGACCAGGGGGGGAAGGGAGGGGAGAGACCCTTTGCTCCGCCCCCTTGATTCGAACTGGGGAGGATGGGGGGGGGGAATTCCCCCCCCCCTCCGGAATTCGAACCTGAAGAGGGGGCGGGTGGATGAGCGAATTGTCCGTGTTATGCCGGGCAGCCTCGCCCATTTCGTTGACGAACAAGTTCAATCACAGTTCAACCAAAGGTTATTCCGACACAAAGAAGAGCTCAAACAACATTCCAACATAACTCAAACCAAGTTCCAACAAAGTTCGAACAAAGCCCACAAGCTTCAGCAATGCTCCAACAAAGCTCAAGCAACGTTCAAACAAACGCCCAGCAACACTTCAACAAATCTCTGACAAAGCTCTCATGCAGCTCACACGAAGCTCGAGCGAAGCTCAAACAACACAGCTACAGCGAAGCTCAACCAAAGCTCACACAAAACTCAAACAAAGTTCAAACACATGTCAATGAACCCGGCGCGACCCTTTAGGTGAGAGCCCGCTGCATTGGCGCATCGTTGGGCGCATCGCTTGGCATTGCTTGGCATTGCGTTGCATGAGTGGGCATTACTTGGCATTGCTTGAGGCAATTAGGGGCGGTGAACCCGAGGAACCCGGGGGGAACCCTAGGAACCCGAGGAACTTCATAAACCGCAGAGGAGCGGGCAACGGGGCGGTGAATCCGAAGAACCTGGGGGAGCCCGAGGAACCAGGGGGACCTCCGAGGAACCGGGCAGCGTAACAGCACGAGGCACCGGGGGCAGGGAACCCGAAGAACCCGGGTAACCCGAGGAATCTCCGAGGAACGGGCCTGAGGAACCCAGGGGGCCCGAGGAACCTTGGCAACTTCCGAGGATCGGGCAACGTAACATTTAGCAGGCACCAGCTTCCAGCAAGTAAGAGCCCTTCAGGCAAGCCTGAAAGCGCAAACACAGCTCAATCAACACTCGCACAAAGCTCCAAAGCTCCAACAAAGCCCAAACACCCAACCAACATTCAAACTAATCTCCAACAGCGCTCAACCAAAGCTCTGACAAAGCTCCAACACAGCTCACACAAAGCTCTGACAAAGCGATCACAAAGCTCAAACGCAGTCGACACGAAACTCAAGCACAGCTCCCGCGAAGCTCACACCAAGCTCAAACAGAACAAGTGAGGGTAAATCTCGCCACAAGCTCGAGCAATCTCCAACAAAGCTCAATAAAGTTTCAACCATGCTCAAGCAAGTCTCCAACAATGCCGACACAAGGCCCGAAGAAAGCTCAATTAAAGCGCAAACGCAGTTCAAACAAAGTTCAATATCCGTCCGAATTAAAGGCGGGGAGGGGATCGTCTTCCCCCACGCGGGTTCAAATCGGGGGGGGGGAAGTCTGCACCCCGCCCCTTCAGTTCGAACCGAAGGAGGGAGGGTCTGTGCCTCTTTTCCCGTTTCTGGCCAGCGGAGGGTCCGCCCTCCCCCCCTCCTCTTCCTCCTCCTCCTCCTCCTTCTCCCCTTCCTCTCTGCTTCATTGTCCACGTCTTCCTCTGCCTCCTTCTGTTTTTGCCCAAAGCCCCGTACTCCGATAGGCACATGTGCTCCTCTGTCTTCCGAAGCAAAGGCGAGCCAAAAAATTGGGATTGACTGGTCCAAGACGTGGCTTAACACGAGCATCACACGATCTTCAGGGTTCCAAGGAAAAAAAAGTGGAAAGACACAGGAGCGAGGAGGTATGAGGGAGGAGGGAGGAGTCGAGAGTGAGGAGCAGATATGGAGGAGGCGGGAAGAAGTGGAGGAAAGTGAGGAGGGAGGATCAAGAGGTAGAATGACCGATCGCCTGGCCATGCGGCTGAGAGCTTTCTCTGCAGATATGGAAAACGAATTGCGCCCATCCTCACCCAACCCCGCTCACATCCACTCCCGTCCAATCCCTCACACGCCTCACGTTTTTCTCCTTAGTGTTCTTCCTCGTCCTCGGCATCCCTCCTATTCCTCATTCATCGTCCTCCTCATGTTGGAGTGCCGGCGTTGCGCAGGTCCATAGTCACATGTATGGTCAGGTATTGCAGCGATCACGTATAGATGCGACGTTTGTGAGGATTGGTTGTCTGCGCGTTCTTTGTAGGCCATAGTTTGATGCTGCTGAGCAGAGCGCCGTGGTGGCTGAGGACGGTTCAAGGTCCACTACACGTTGGATTTCCCTCCAGCTGGATGGACAGGCAAGACGGGATTCATCACCCAAGATATGATCAAGGATTGGCAGTTTGATGTCTGCGATTCTTCCAGATCATGCGTGCACATCGGCGCTGGTACCATGTTTGTTCGACGGGGATGCGTTGCCAGGCGTGGCAATCGGAGGATGAGGAGGAGCGTTTCAGAGGCAGGACTGGGACTGTGACTCACCCTGGCGGCGGTGGAATGGTAGTGCTCCAGGGACGGTTCGGCATGTCCTGTGAATCCAGCGCTCGAAGATGGCTGCTTCAACCACGCGCGCACACACACACACACACGGGTAGGACAGTATCGTTTAACCGACCCCAATCCCCATTCCCATCCCTTTCGAGACCCCCACCAGATTACCCCCCCAGTTGGGGATACAGACCTCGAAACCCGACTGGAACGACCCGTATCCCCATCTGGGGGGGTACATCGGCCAGTGGGGCCCAGGCCACGCCGCTGGGGATGGGGATCGGTTAAACGATACTCAGTACAGTGCCGTTTTTCATACATGCTCCGCGTGCGGATCATGTATTAAACATGCAGGGATCTAGCATTAAAAACAAGGATGAGTGCATGCATACATGTATTCATACAGTACCCATGTATTAAAGTATAGCCGGAGTGCAGTATCCCCAAACAGGGTTTTTAGACCCACTGCGGTTTCCAAGGTCGATTGCGTGCCCGTTCAGTGCGGGCTGGCATGGCATGTTAAAACATGCCTCCTCCTCCTCCTCCTCCTCCTCCTCCTCCTCCTCCTCCACCTCCTCTTCTTCCCGAACGGCATCTCGGAGCCCACAGTTGCGAGGATGTCTCCAGCGTGACGGGCTGGACCACCTCGCGCGCAGCATTTCGGACCCCAGAGTTGCGACGATGTCTCGGGCGAAACGTGCTGCGAGGAAGTCTCAGGCGAAACGGGCGGGACCACCTCGAGCGCGGCGTCTCGGAGCTCCGAGTTGCGGGGGCCTCTTGGGGCCTCCTGGGGCCTCCTGGTGACCTCCTGGGGCTTCCTCCTCGGACTCCTGTGGCCTCCTGGACCCCACCTGAGGCTTCCTGAGCCTCTTGGGGCTCCCAGGGGGGGATATCTAACATGTGGCCGTCGGGACCCTCCAAAAGGGGAGGGGGCCACAAGAGCAGGACAAAAATTAACGGATCGACACCGGGTTTGTATTAACTTGACACGTTCTGATGGGGGCCTCCTGGGGCCTCCTGGGAGCCTCCTGGGAATCTCCTGCGGACCCCTGGGGCCTGTCCTGGGCGTCCTGCGGCCTCCTGGAGCTCTCTGGGGCCTCCTGGGGCTCCCAGGGTCCCAGGGGGATATGTATCAAGTGGTCTTCTGGGCCCCCAGGCTGGACCACCTCTTGCGCGGCATCTGGGAGCTCAGAGTTGCGAGAATGTCTTATGCGAAACGGGCCGGACCACCTTGCGCACGGCATTTCAGAGTTCAGAGTTGCGAGGATGTCTCAGGCGAGACGGGCCGGACCACCGCACGCAGGGCATCTCGGAGCCCACAGTTGCGAGGATGTCTCCAGCGTGACCGGCTGGACCACCTCGCGCGCAGCATTTCGGACCCCAGAGTTGCGACGATGTCTCGGGCGAAACGTGCTGCGAGGAAGTCTCAGGCGAAACGGGCGGGACCACCTCGAGCGCAGCGTCTCAGAGTTCCGAGTTGCGGGGGCCTCCTGGGGCCTCCTGGGACCTCCTGGTGACCTCCTGGGGCTTCCTCCTGGGCCTCCTGTGGCCTCTTGGACTCCACCAGGGGCTTCCTGAAGCCTCTAGGGGCTCCCAGTGGGGGATATCTAACATGTGGTCGTCGGGCCCCCCCATGGAGGGTGGGTGGGGCCACAAGAGCAAGAAAAAATCAACGAATCGACACCGGATTTATATTAACTTGACACGTTCTGATAAGGGGGCCTCCTGGGAGCCTCCTGGGAATCTCCTGCGGACCCCTGGGGCCTGTCCTGGGCGTCCTGCGGCCTCCTGAAGCTCTCTGGGGCCTCCTGGCGCTCCCAGGGTCCCAGGGGGATATGTATCAAGTGGTATTCTGGGCCCCCAGGCTGGACCACCTCTTGCGCAGCTTCTGAGAGCTCAGAGTTGCGAGGATGTCTCGTGCGAAACAGGCCAGACCACCTTGCGCACGGCATCTCAGAGCTCAGAGTTGCGAGGATGTCTCAGGCGAGATGGGCCGGACCACCTCGCGCAGGGCATCTCAGAGCCCAGAGTCGCGAGGATGTCTCAGGCGAAACGGGCTGGACCACCTCGCGCGGCATCTCGGACCCCAGAGTTGCGACGATGTCTCGGGCGAAACGTGCTGCGAGGAAGTCTCAGGCGAAACGGGCGGGACCACCTCGAGCGCGGCGTCTCAGAGCTCCGAGTTGCGTGGGCCTCCTGGGGCCTCCTGGGGCCTCCTGGTGACCTCCTGGGGCTTCCTCCTGGGCCTCCTGTGGCCTCCTGGACCCCACCTGGGGCTTCCTGAAGCCTCTTGGGGCTCCCAGGGGGGGATGTATAACATGTGGCCGTCGGGGCCCCCCAAAATGGAGGGGGGGGGGCACAAGAGCAGGACAAAAATCAACGAATCGACACCGGATTTGATTAACTTGACACGTTCTGATAGGGGACCTTCTGGGGCCTCCTGGGAGCCTCCTGGGAATCTCCTGCGGACCCCTGGGGCCTGTCCTGGGGCGTCCTGCGGCCTCCTGGAGCTCTCTGGGGCCTCCTGGGGCTCCCAGGGTCCCAGGGAGGATATGTAACATGTGGTCTTCTGGGCCCCCAGGCTGGACCACCTCTTGCGCGGCATCTGGGAGCTCAGAGTTGCGAGAATGTCTTGTGCGAAATGGGCCGAACCACCTTGCGCACGGCATTTCAGAGCTCAGAGTTGCAAGGATGTCAGGCGAGACGGGCCGGTGTCTCGGGCGAAACGTGCTGCGAGGAAGTCTCACGCGAAACGAGCCGGACCACCTCGAGCGCGGCGTCTCAGAGCTCCGAGTTGCGGGGGCCTGGTGCCTCCTGGGGCCTCCTGGGGACCTCCTGGGGCTTCCTCCTGGGCCTCCTGTGGCCTCCTGAACTCCACCTGGGGTTTCCGCAAGCCTCTTGGGGCTCCCAGGGGGGATATCTAACCTGTGGCCGCTTGGGCCTCTCAAAATGGAGGGGGGGGGGGCACAAGAGCAGGACAAAAATTAACGGATCGACACCGGATTTGTATTGACTTGACACGTTCTGATAGGGGGCCTCCTGTGGCCTCCTGGGAGCCTCCTGGGAATCTCCTGGGGACCCCTGGGGCCTGTCCTGGGCGTCCTGCGGCCTCCTGGAGCTCTCTGGGGCCTCCTGGGGCTCCCAGGGTCACAGGGAGGATATGTAACACGTGGTCTTCTGAGCCCCCAGGCTGGACCACCTCTTGCGCGGCATCTGGGAGCTCAGAGTTGCGAGAATGTCTTGTGCGAAACAGGCCAGACCACCTTGCGCACGGCATCTCAGAGCTCAGAGTTGCGAGGATGTCTCAGGCGAGACGGGCCGGACCACCTCGCGCAGGGCATCTCAGAGCTCAGAAGTTCGAGGATGTCTCAGGCGAAACGGGCCGGACCACCTCTCGCGCGGCATCTCCGAGGTCAGAGTTTCGAGGATGTCTCAGGCGAAACGGGCCGGACCACCTCGCGCAGGGCATCTCAGAGCTCAGAAGTTTCGAGGATGTCTCAGTTGGCTCCCAGGGTCCCAGGGGGGATATGTAACATGTGGTCTTCTGGGCCCCCAGGCTGGACCACCTCTTGCGCGGCATCTGGGAGCTCAGAGTTGCGAGATGTCTTGTGCGAAACAGGCCAGACCACCTTGCGCACGGCATCTCAGAGCTCAGAGTTGCGAGGATGTCTCAGGCGAGACGGGCCGGACCACCTCGCGCAGTGCATCTCAGAGCTCAGAAGTTCGAGGATGTCTCAGGCGAAACGGGCCGGACCACCTCTCGCGCGGCATCTCCGAGGTCAGAGTTTCGAGGATGTCTCAGGCGAAACGGGCCGGACCACCTCGCGCAAGGCATCGCAGAGCTCAGAGTTTCGAGGATGTCTCAGGCGAAACGGCCCAGACCACCTCTCGCACGGCACCTCGGGGCTCAGAGTTTCGAGGATGTCTCAAGCGAAACGGCCCGGACCACCTCTCGCGCGGCGTCCCGGAGCGCAACTTTTGGAGGATGTCTCAGGCGAAACGGCCAATCCCGGCCAACTCAGAAACGAGAGTTGTGAGGATGTCTGAAGCGAAACGGCCGGACCATCAAATTTTTGTGAGGATGTCTCTGCTCCGACTTCCCTCGGCCGGAGTTAGCTTTTATCACAACAGCACCCCGTTCAGCAAGCTGTTCGGGGGAAACATATTTTTTTTTAACATCCCATGTATTCAAAACTGCCCTGTAGGTTCATCGCCCACCGTTCCTTCATCCAGTCGTTGCGTATCCTTTGGAGCTCGCTTTGGAGGAGATTGTGCTGCCTCGGCGGGCCCTTCGCCTGCTCTCGCTCGTCTTGATCCCCCCCTCTTACCTTGCCCTTCTCGGAGGCAGGGCGCTCTGGTTGGCGGGGGTGTCACAAAGGGACGAACCCAGCCCAGAGGACACGCGGCAGGCAGAACAGCCACATCGGGCAACGGATAAAAGGAGGAGGAGGAGGAGGAGACGGAGAAGGAAAACGTGAAGAGGGGGAAGGGAACGTGATAAGGTGGAGAAAGAAGTGGAAGAGGGTGGAGGAGGAGGAGGAGGAGGAGGAGGAGGAGGAGGAGGAGAGGAGGAGGACGAGGAGAAGAGGAACGGGAGGAGGACGAGGAGAAGGAGCAGCGGGGAGCCGACGATGAGGGAGCAGCAGAGAAGGAGTAGGAGAGGAGGAGGTCGAGGAGGGGAGGTGGAGGAGGAGGGGGGAGGAGGAGGAGGAGGAGGAGGAGGAGGAGGAGGAAGAGGAGGAGGAGGAGGAGGAGGAGGTTGAGGAGGAGGAGGAGGAGGAGGAGGAGGAGGAGGAGGCGACTGCATCCGTCTCCGACTGCGCTCTCCCGACACGTCGTGCGCCGCAAGCAGCCCCTGCCTTGGTTGCTGACGCGTTGCGTCAGAGGGTTCCGAGAGGATTTCCAAGAGGCCAAAATCAGTGATGCTCAATTGGGTGTTCAACGATTTGGGCGTTCTCGCCTTGTCGGGTTTCGGACGCTCCAAGATGGCCCCATGGGCCCCCAAGATAGCCGCAAGGCGGCCCAAGAGGCCCCAGCCCGTCCCGTTTGCATCGTGAATCGTTGCGAACGTACGGTGCTTTGCAGCTCCCTCCCCTCCTCCTCCTCCTCATCCTCTTCCTCCTCCTCCTCCTCTTCCTCCTCCTCCTCTTCCTCCTCTTAATCATAATCTACTTTCTTTACCTTCTCTTCCTCCTCCTCCTCCTCCTCCTCCTTCCCCCCTCATCATCCTCCTCCTCCTCGTCCTCCTCCTCTTCCTCCTCTTCCGCCTCCCTTACCTCTCCTCCTCCTCCTCCTCCTCCTCCTGCTCCTCCTCCTCCTCTTCCTCCTCCTCTTGCTCCGCTTCCTCCTCCTTATTATTCGCCTCCTTCTCATCCTCTTCCTCCTCTTCTTTCTCCTCCTCCTCTTCTTTCTCCTCCGCCTCCTCCTCTTCTCCTCCTCTACCTCCTCCTCCTCCTCCTCCTCCTCCCTCCTCAGCCCCTCCTCCTCATCCTCTCTCATGCTTCCCCTCCTCTCCACCTCCCTCCTCCTCCTCCTCCTCCTCCTCCCCCTCTGTTTCCTCCTCCGGGCCAGGAGGCGGCCTGACCGCACTGGTCACGTCACCGAACAGCCCCAGCTTCCGAAGGGCTTCTCCTTGTGTTCTTCGTGCTCGAGCTCCCCACCCTGGAGCGCTCTTCGCTCGGGGCATCTCCACGTGGCCTTGGCCTCCGGCGACAGGGCTCGTGTGTTCTTGGCACGGTGTAGCGGCCACTCTCGCACGTGTGTGGTTTGGTTCTGCCTCTCTATCGTGGTCGTTGCTCACCCTAGACTCATTTGGTCACCAGCTCTGATGCTCCTCGCCGTCCTCCTCATCCTTTCCCCCTCCCCCCCGTTCTTCGTCTCGTGCTCTGCCCGTTCGGGTCCTCCCCCTCCTCATCTTTCATCTGCCGCCTCCTGCTCATTGTTGTCCTCCTCGTCCGCCTGCTCTTCCCGTCCTCGAGAGGAATGCTTGCCTCCAGTCTCGGCCAAGCCGCTGATGCTGATGTGCGGCCCGCCTCCCATGGTCAAGTTTGCTTGCAGAGAAAACCTAGAGGTGCCGATGCGTGTTTCTCGCGGTCTCCATCACACCCTTCCTTAGACTTGCAAATGCGTGTCGTTCACGTAGTCTTCTGAATCCATCCCCTGTCTTTTGTCCCGATTCCCTCACCAGTCCCCACGCTATAGTTCCCTCCCTCTCTCGTTCTCTCTCTCTCTCTCTCTCGCTCTCTCTCTCTTTCTCTCTCTTTTTCCTTCTTTCCCTCTCTCTCTCTTTCTCTTTGTCTCTCTCTCTCTCTGTCTCTCTCTCTATGTCTATACATATGTTTCATATATATATATGTATATATATATATCATTATCTTCCTCTCTGTCTTTCACGATGCATATATATATATATATATATATATGACAGTATGTACACTGTATCGATATAGCTGTATACATGTATACATCTACCTGGGGTCCAGGACAGGGGGCCCTGCGGGCAAACTCTGGATCTCCATGCCGGTGACAGGGCATCTGGCCCCCTGCAAGACGCGACAGGAGGGGCCCCAAAACCACCGCGATGGCCCAAGAGGGGTCCGACTCGTTGAAGCACCGCTCCAAGACGCACGATCTGGCCCCAAGACGCGCCAAGAGACCGACCAAGACGCCTCCAAAAGCCTTCAAGAGAGCGGCCCGACTGGCCAAAATCATTTTTCGGGGGGCTGCGGGGTTGTTTTGGTGTCTCGCGTTTTCAGGCTTCCGACGAACTAAAACGGACCAGGAGGTCTCCAAGATCCCCCAAGACGGCCCAAGAGACCCCCACCCAAGAGGGCCTCACGATAGCCAAAGAGAGCCCCAAGATGGCCCCAAGAGAGGCCCAAGAGGGGGCACGCGAACCGACAATTCGAGCTTTCCAGCCCAAGAGGCCCCCAGGAGGCCCCAAAAGACCCCCAGGGGAAAGGCCACCAAGACGCCCCAGAAGGGCCTCAAAACGGCGTCTGTTGGAGTGCTCTTGGGCCGTATTGATGTTTTTCTTAGATTGTCTTGGAGGCCTCTCTGGGCCATCTCTGGACCCTTGTCCACGTGTGGGCCCCTAGGGGTTTTGGAGAACCTTCTTGAGATCTGTTCGGATTTTGTTCTGCCGGACCTCGAGGGGCAGTTTGGCCGTCTTGGAGCGTTCCTTCGCCGTTTGGCTCTGCGGAGGCCGTGTTGGACGCATCTCGGGGCCGCCTTGGGACTCTCTCCGGGCCCTCCTCGGCTGTACTGCTGGCTTCTCAGACCGCCTTGGAGGCCTCCTTGGGCCATCCTAGGACTCTCGTCCACGTGTGGACTCCTGGGGGCCGTGGAGCCTTCTTGGGGGCCTCTGGAGATCTCTTGGGAGTTGATTTTCGGACCGGCCCCACAATCTCTTGTGGATGGCCCCAGACTGATTCCAGATAAAATCCCAAGGATGCTCCCCAAGAGCGCCCCGGATGGCCAAAATTGCCGAAATTCTTGTCGTGAAATACGGCCCAGAGGCCGAATGCCCCAAGACGGCCCAATAGAGCCCGAAGACGGTCCAAGAGGCGCCCAAGACGGTCCGAGATGGCCCCAAAGGGGCCCAAGAGGGGGTCGCATTTCGAGCTCAGCAGGGCCGTGAGAGGTCCCCAAGAGGCCCGAGGGAGGCCCCGCGTGGCCCCCGGACAGCCCAAGAGGCCTCAAGAGGCTTCAAAACTGGCTCCGTGAGGGGCCCGAGACGCATGCCACGAGACCCCAGCAGGTGCCCCAGAACCGAGGCACTAGGCAACACGAGCCGAATGTTTCGGGGACTTCCCAAGAGGCCCCCAGAACACTGTCCGAGGCCACGCGTCTACACCCTGAACGATGTTCCAAGAGGCCCAGAAGAGGGCCCCAGGGGGGCCCCTAGAGACCTCAAGAGGCTTGAAAACTCGTTCCACCAAGAGGCTTCCGAGCAGCGCGCCAAGAGACCCAAACAGGTGTCCAAGAAGTCTCTGGCCCACCATCCCGGCACGAGCTGAAGGCTCATGAGGCTTCCAAGAGGTCCCCGCAAGCCTCTCAGAGGCCACGCGTCTACACCTTAAAACGATGTTCCCACAACGGTTTCTGGGGACATCGATTCCGAGCTGGAGGCCTCCCTCAAGACCCTTTGGAGTGTCACAGGGGCCTCATGTACACGTGCTAAACGATATTCCCAGAGAGGCTTCCGAGAACATCGATTCGGACTCGGGACCATCACATCCCCCCTAGGGATGCGAGCCCAGGCGTCGTACGCCTTTTTCGCCGTCGACGCTCCCAAGTCCCGCGTGCTCTGCATGCTGCGATTCGCCGTCGCTGGCGGTTGGTGCCTTCGGGTTAGCGCCATGGGGGGGGATAAGAAATACGAGTGACGGAATGGCTGGGCCTCGCTAGAGCCAAAGCGCGCGCGAAGCGCTTGCGTGGTCGAGAATGTCGACGCTGAGAGCAGAGGCCTCCTCATGCCGCCGAAACTGTTTTTGGCTCCAGAACGTTCCTGCTGGGCGGCACGCTCGCACACGTCCAAGACGACCCCAGGAGTCCCCCCGCGAGGCCGCCGAGGGGTCCCCAAGCCGTCCCCAGATGCCCCCAAGACGCCCCGAAGGCGCAAGCTCATCCTTGGCATCGCTCGGACGTGTGCATTTTTCCTTCGGCGAGGACCATCGAGGAGCATCCTTGATCATCTGGCGAAAAAACCGCGCACGAAACCGAAACAAACACTGGGAATGGACGTCCGAGCGATGGCCAGCATCGATTTTCTTCGGGTGTTCGGAAGTATTCTGGCATTGTGACGCCTTCGGGCCCCCGGCAGCCCAGGACGGCCCCGGGGGCCTTCAGGATAGCCCGAACAGAGAGCCCAAAAGGACGCCTACCACGCCAGCGCCTTTCCAAGACGGAGTGCGTGCGCGTCTGATGGGGCTCGCCTTGCTTCTTCCTTCGGTCGCTCGCATCGGCAAGGGTAGGCCGGGCCCCTGATTCCCGATCGCTGTTTCTCTGGACGGGATACTACAGTGGAGACTCATGCCAACAGACATCCTGTTTGCCGCCAAGGTACCCTGGGTTTCGTGAGTTCCGATGGTTTTGCAATGGAAAGCGTGACGCTCTCACACCAGAAATCAATGGAGGCACGGGGGTCTCAGGAATGGGTTTCTTGTGGGAGGAATCATGTTGTCGAGTTCCTAATACAGGCCATATTCGCAGACCCCTTGATTGTAGTTGTTTCCCATGGTTTTTTGTGTTCGGTGCGTCCGTGAAGTCTTATATGTGTTTTGCGGATGCGACTTAGCTTTTCTTTGGTGGGGCCGTACGAGACGTGCCTGTCGCTTTGTGAACAGAAGGCGGATTTGTCGGAACCGCAGAAGAAGCCACAACGCAGCAGGGACGAGGCTGTGCCGGAGATGCGCGGAGGAGGCGGACAAGTTGACCCGAGAGACAAACAATCTCAACCGGAAAGCAGATGCGGAAACGAAGCAGTTGACGTGCAGTGCGCCAGGTTGCGGAGTGATTTGCGAGACGGGCCATTCGATCCAGAACCAGGTGAAGGATCGTCGGACGGCGAGAGGGACCTGCGGGTGGACTGTAGCGCGGCAGCCCCGCGAAGGCAGCAGCCGATGCGGCATAGCGGCCGGAGCGAGATTCGACGCGCGCGGCGCGCAGCCTGAAGTTTCCGCGGCAGGGCCACATCAGTAGCGCGCAGGAGATGGAACATCTGACGAGGAGAGTGAATGTACTTTGGTTTCGCGGCGCGCAGTTGACAGGCGCATCAGTACAGCGGCGTGCGCGAGAGACCACTTCCGAAATCGGCGTTTTTCGCGAGGCCTGACAATGTCGCGCGCGACGTGAAGAATGGCACCCTGACGTGCAAGGCGCGCAACTGATGCCGATTCGGGCGCCCGTGCCGTCCGTTGCCCTTGGAATTAACACCAGAAAGGGAGAGACGACGAAATCGACGACGAGGAGAGAGCTGAGAAGGAGCAGGCGCAGAAGGAGGAAGCGGGGGGGGAATGGGCGGAGGGGGGAGGAGGAGGAGGAGAAGGAGGAAGAGGAGGAGGAGGAGGAGGAGGAGGAGGAGGAGGAAGAGGAGGAAGAAGAGGAGGAGGAGGAGGGTGAGGAGGAAAAAAAGGAAGAGGAGGAGGGGGAGGAGGAGGAGCAGGAGCAGGACGAGGAATAACAATATGAACAAGAGAAAAGGCTCCTGTCTTGGCGCCTCAAGTGGGGCCTCGGGGGCCGCGGGAGCGATCCCAGCACCGCCGCAACGCATGCGCGCACCCAGGACTTCGAGACCCTGTGCAGGTTCCCTGGTTTCGCGTCACAGTTTCCAGGGGTGCGTCGTGGCGTCTCGTCGGGGCGCTTGCGGGAAACCAGCGCAGCGCGACGGACCCAACATTGATCCTCGTTGGGGTTGTTGTATTTTCCGGGGTTGACATTCGCAGCGTTCGCCGTGCACGCATGATTATCGAATGGCGTGCGGTTTATCCCCCCACAGTGCGTGGCATGCGGGTGCGAGGTTCATTCGGGTGGCTGGTCGGGCCTCGACGGAGGTTTTCCAATATCCTTTTGGAACCAGATGTTGGGTTTCGTGGGGGCGTCTTGGGAGGTTCTCGCAGGCGTTATGAAGTTTTCTTCGGGTTCCCTGGGTGTTCGTTGGTGCCTTCTTGAGGGTTTTTTGGGGCAGCTTGGAGGCGTCCTGGAGCCGAAAGCTGGACATGTCTAGTCGGGTTGCCATTTTCTGGGCCCTCTATTGGCGCGTTCTCCTGGGGCCTTCCTGGGCCGTGCTGTTGTTTTGTTTGGCCGCCTCGGGGCCCCGGTGGGCCGTTGTGGAGCTCTCGTGGGGAGCTTTTTTGGGCCGTTTTGCACGTGGCGGAAGACCGATGGCGGATATGTTTAAAACATACATGGTCCGATTGGAAAATGACAATGTGTGTTTCGTCGGGGCCTTCGCGCGGCCCGTTTAGTTTCGACCGGAAGAGGCGCTCTCTCGACCCGCGACTCAAAAAAGTGTTTCGTCGGCGCCTCTCCGGGGGATCGCTTGGGGGTTCCTGGGGCGTTTTGGGGGCATCTTGGCCAGTGTGGATGTCACCGTGGGCGTCTTGAGATGATTGTTCGGCGATCTGGGGCCCTCGTGGGCCGTCTTGGGGGCCTCTCGAGGCCTTCTTGGCCTGTGGCGGGGCCCTTTTTGCGCCCCCATGACGCGTTCACCCCGGGGTCGTCTGCATTCGGGGGGGGTCAAATTCATGGTTTGGGGTCTTTGACGGGGGGATTACGATTGGGAACAATCGCGCATGCTTATAGGCGCATAAAGGGGTCGGCGGATTTATTTGGAAATCGCGTTGTCGTTTGAGACGTTCCAGCAATTCATGCAGGACTCACGTTTCAGCAGCACGCCTTCTCGACATGTGCCTGGCTCAGTTCGAAAAGGCAACGGACATGCCGGAAACAAAAACACCGTGCGGCGGGGGGGGGGTCTGTTGGGAATGCGCGGAGGAGCGCGAGAAAATGACGCGCGATTCGAACAATCGCAAGCGGGAAGCAGAGGCGGCAGCGGAACCGCTAACGTGCTGTGCGCCAGGATGCGGGGTGTCTTTCAGGGAGGTCGGTCCTTTGAGCCATTGCCAAGTGGAGGACCACTGCCGGACGAGGAAGGCTTCAAGAACGACCCGCGGAAAGTGTCACGAGCGGGGCGTAACCGCGAAGGGGGTAATCGACGCGACGAAGCGGTGGGAGAGTGAACTGACCTGCGCGGCGTGCGGGGCAGTTCTCTCGGGTGCGAACCACTTAAAGAAAAACAGGTGAGCAAACATTGACGGACAAAGCACACGCGCGTAGTGTGCGCGGGTTGCACGAGGCGTGGTTTCACGGCGGGGCGGTCCTATCAGTGCACCGACACGTGCCAACAGAGACTGCCGAAGTCGGCGGGGCGAACATGTCGCGCGCGCCGAAAACAATCGGCACCCTGAAGTGCAAGTCGTGCAGATGATGCCCCTTCGGGTGACCATGGCGGAGATGGGCTCTGCAGCGGCGCTGCAAGGAACGAAGTCCGCGGAAGGGGAATTTCGAAAGATGGCGAGAAGAATTGTGATACTCATGCACATGTTGACACACATATATATATATATATATATATATATATATATATATATATATGTATATATGTATGTGTATTATGTATGTATGATGTATGTATGTATTATGTATGTGTATATATATATATATATATGTGTGTGAAAGAGCGTGATCTACCGCTGCTGGCGGAAAACCGACGGGGGGGTCACTACCGGTTCGAAACCCTCCCCCCCCCCTCTCCGGAAAACCGGAAGGGGTCACTACCGGTTCGAGCCCCTCCCCCCCCCCCGGTCATCATGAAAGGGGGGGGGGTCACTACGGGTTCGAACCCCCCCCCCCTTCCCCCTTTGAAAACGGGGGGGGGTCACTACCGGTTCGAACCCCCCCCCCCGGTTCGAACCCCTCCCCTCGAAAACCGAGTGGGGGTGCGGACAGTGGTGGGGACGGCGATGGTGGGGACAGTGGTGAGGGGACAGCGGGACAGTGGTGGGGACAGTGGGATAGTGGTGGGGACGGTTGTGGTGGGGACAGTGGTGAGGACAATGGTGGGAACAGTGCGGACAGTGGACAGTGGTGGGGACGGCGGTGGTGGGGACAGTGGTGTGGGGACAGTGGGAATGAGGTGGAAACAGTGGGACACTGGAGGGTACAGTGGTGGTGGGGACAGTGGTGAAGGCGGAGGCGAGGACGGCGGTGGGACAATGGGACAGAAATACAGTGGGGACAATGGCGGGGACAGTGGCGACAGTGGTGGGAACAGTGGGACAGCTCAGTGGGACAGCGGAGGAGTCAGTGGGACAGGGGGGACAGTGGGGATAGTCGGGCAGTGGTTGGGGCCGTGGAGAAAGTGGGGAGAGTGGAACCGTGGTGGGAACAGTGGCGGGGACAGTGGAGACAGTGCGACAGTGGTGGGGGCACTGGTGGGGGCAGTAGGGACGGTGGTGGAACCAGTGGGGACAGTGGTGGTGAGGACAGTGGTGCTGGGAACAACAGTGGGGGATGTGATGCGGACGGTGGTAGGGACCGGGAGTCGTTTGCTGGCGGTGCGTGGGGGGGGTGGGGAGGGGTTCGAACCGGTACTGACCCCCCCTCCAGTTTTCGAGGGGGGGGGGAACGGAGGGGGGTTCGAACCGGTAGTGACCCCCCCGGCTTTCGAGGGGGAGGGGGGTGGGGAGGTGTTAGGGAGGGGGGGGGTTTTGCCAGGGGAGGGGAGGGGGGAGGTCCAGCAGGGGGGGGGGATTTTCGGACGGGGGGGGATGGGAACCCCTGGCTCCAGAGGAAAGGGGCGGCAATATTCCACAGTAAAGCGGCGGTGGATCACGCTCCCTCATACATGTATATATATATATGTATACACATATATATGTACACATTTATACATACAGACATGCATGCATACCTCCATACATACATACATACATACATACATGCATACATACATACATACATACATACATACATACCTGCATACATACATACATACATACATACATACATACATACATACATACATACATATGTACACACATGTATGTATGTGTATGTACATATTCATATATATGTGTGTGTGCACCGTGAAAGATAGAGAGGGAGATAACGACATCTGTGGAGAGAGAAAGAGATAGAGAGAAAATGATAAAAGAGTGAGAGAGAGAGAGAGAGAAAAAACGAAAGAGGGACAGAACGATAGCGCGGGCACGAGGAACAGGAGGAGGAGGAGGAGGACAAGGTACGCTGCAGCCTCCCATGCCGTGAAATATCGGATGACATCCGGGTTGCCCCGCCACCATGTTTGGGTTGCGGGTATGGGCCTTCAGGAGAGTTTTCGCGGCTCTCTCCCCGACCTTTTCCCGAGGACCGCTTCATGGGGCTCTCTGCCCCACCAATTTCCGAAAACAGTTTCGTGTCGGGGGCCTCGTGAAAGCAGTTGTGAAGCCCCGTCGGGGGTGTTCTTGGCCCTTGTGGCGCTTACTTGGGGCCTCTTGGGGGCCTGCTGGGGGCTTGTAAGGGCGTTTGGGTGTCTCGTGGGTGCATCTTGCGGCGGTGAACTCGAATTGTCGGTCCTGGCTCCCGCTCCTGGGCCCTTCTCAGGGTCGTTTTCGGGCTGTCATGCGCAGTTTTTGGGCGCCTCTGCGGCCGTTTTGGGGCCCTGGAGCCCGTTTCTTTACTGCTTGGGGCATGACGGGCGTCATGGCCCCCGTCCCCCCCCCCCTATGGCGTAACGCTCCCCGCCCTCCTGCATTCCGGGCAATGCCGGCGTGCGCATTGGGATCCGCGCAGGAATCCGCATAGGAGTTTGGTCCGCAGTCGTCGTCCTCGTCGTCCTCGTGGCTCGTCGCTCGTCGCTGATCGTCGTCGTGCGCCTTTCCTGGGGCGTCTGAGGCCTTTCCTGGGGCCGTCTGAGGCCTTTTCCTGGGGGCCTCTTGATCTCTCGCTCCCCCCGTGGCCGGCGTGTCGCCGACGACGACAGTGGTTTTTACAGTAGCGGCGAAATCTTTCAAGTGGAATATCCCGATTGCGCTGGTGTATGCCAGATTCAGGATTTAGCGCACCAGTTTTCAACCGATCTGGCAGCGGCTGGTAAAAGGCCTTTGGATCACTGCAGATTTGCATGTTTGCTGCCGTCTCCTGGGCGAGGCGAGCCGAGGCGCGCTAGCATGCAGGGCACCAGTGCCAAAGAGGTCGTCAATAAACGCTCTAAGGCAGCCAAACAGGCCAGGGCAATGCGGAACAATTGCTCTCGTTGGGCACGCGCGCACAGGTGTGCTAAATTTTTCGTGGGGCACGATCCGCGTGAAGGGCCGCGCGAACACGCCCACTGAGGCCGCAGGTGGACCTCCTCTGGGCACGTCCCGTGCCAGGCATGTTCCGAAATGGGCGCGGGGACGCCATGCAAAGATGCCCATTCTGGGGCATGATTCGCGTGACAGGTGTGCCAACATGGGCGGGGGGGGCGCGTTGTACGAACCTTCCGGGCCTTTAGGTGGTGCTCCTTGTGGGCACGATCCACGTGATGGGGTGTGCCGCAATGGCCGGGGGGGGGGCGCAGTGCGAACCCTGCCTCTGGGGACGTGGGTGGAGATCCTTGTGGACCATGATCACGATCCGTGTGCGAGGTGTGCCAAAGTAGGCGGGATGGCGGGATGCGAACCTTGTCTTTGGGGGCGTCCGTAGATGTCCTCGCGGGCCCCGATACGTTTGAGAAGTGTACCGAAATGAGCTGGGCGATGTTATTAAGCTCCTCTCCGGTGCCGCAAATGCATTTATTTGCGGGGCACGTTCCGCGTGAGGGGTTTGCCACGGTGCGAGCCTCGTTTCTGGTGATGTAATCAAGTGGGTTTCCCTGTGGGACGCGATGCCTGCGAGGGGTGTGCCGGCATTGGCGGGGGGATCCTCAGCCAAGCCTGTCTCGGGTATGGCCAGGTAAGAGGACCCAGTTAGTGGTAGGGCCCTGGAGCTCTCGAATTGGCCAGAATCACTAAACCAGGTTTGCCGTAACTGGTGTTTATTTCGGGTGGTGGCAGTTCCGGTTAGTGGAAATGAAACGGGGGGGGCGCCCCCAGTACACATTATTAAACCAGGTTCCACTAAACCTAGTTCTACCAACGCCCGACTGTCCGAGGGGCTCGGGTGGAACTCCCTGAGGTGCACGATCCTCGCGGCAGTCTATATCTTCCGACGCCGAACATTTTGGGCTACAACTGGAGTTCGCTGGAACCAGAACGCGCGCGAAGCGCGCGTGGTTATAGTCATAATATGTGTATACACTTATGTGTATATATACATCTATATATATATATATATATATATATATATGTTCGTGTGCCGGGTATAGCCAGGACCCCGGGTAAGGGGACCCGGTTAGTGGTAGGGCCTTGGGGGCCCTCAATTGGCCAGATTCACTAAACCAGGTTTGCCGTAGCTGGTGTTTTTCGGATGACGGCAGTTCCGGTTAGTGGAAATGGGGCGGGGGGGCGCCCCCAGTACAAATCATTCAGCTAGGTTCTGCTAAACCCAGTTCTGCCAACGCCCGTGGTTATACTTACGTATATATATGTATGTACATATATATATATATATGTTTTTGTATATGTATATATAGATATACACATCTATACACATATATATATATATATATATATATGTATGTGTGTGTGCGTGTGTGCGTGTGTGTACATGTATATTACGGACGGGGCAAGAATCGCCCCCCTCCCCTTGGATCCGCTGGAGGGGTGGGGCACGTGCTCTCAGAATGGGTGGAGCGGGGGTTTCAGGAATAGGAGGAGGGGGAGGAGGATGGAGGGGGGCGACATTGGACAGACTCAGTCAGAAGGTTTATCCCCCCGTGATAACATGTATAGGTAAACATATACATACGTACATATGCATATACATGTCTGCAAATATTGTGGTATCTCGCCATGAGTTGTTTTGCCCCCGCAATCCCCATCTACCTTCTCGCGCATTCTCGCGCACGCAGCGGAATGCGCATGCACAGTGTTTGGTTGTTGGCGCTTTCCACGTCTGAATAATTTCAGTGTCAGGCTTGATTCGCAGTGCACGTGCCCAGCCTTCCTGGAATTACGTTGTTTTCAAAGACGGGGGCAGCAAGGAGGAAGAGGATAAAGGAGAAGGCACTTCACTCAGAGTACAGCAGACGATGCCAGGCGCTTGGATACGACAAGAAGCTGTTCATCACGTTCTGAAAATGGCCGCGATGTTTCGTGTCTCACCTTTGCTGGTTTTCGCCCAACGCTGGCCTCCCCCTCACAGAGCCTGCTGCTCTAAGGAAAAGGTAGCTCTAAGAGACCTAAGAGACCATTGCTGCCAAGTACAGTTTTCTCTCGGCAGGCACTCGCGGCGATAGAAAATGCGCGTGCAAATGTGACCAGGGGGGGCGCGAAGCAATAGGAGCAAACAAGCACGAATGCTCGATCGCGCTAGACGCATGCAGTGTTGCATGCGCGTGCTCTCGAGACACATTCACAGCCACACACACACACAGACACACACATGCGTCTGCGAGTTTGCTCTTACGCACGTGCGTGCGAGCACTTGTGATACAGTGGGGACCCATGCCAAGAACCACCCTGCTTGCCTCCAGAGCGCCCTGCGTTTATGGTTTCGCGATGGAGAGCGAGACGTTCCCACACCAAACCTCGAATGACGCCTTGGGGTCGTAGGGTTGGGTTCCTTGTGGAATGGCCTTCACTGAATATGTGTGTACGCGCACGCCCTTGCGCCCGTCCGAAGGTCAGCATGAATGCGCGCGCGTGTGTGTGTGCATTGTTTGAGATGGTTGCCAGTCCCATCACAATCGTCGTTTTTCCTCCATCAAGGGCACAGCCAATCTCGCCATGATGGTGAGACGAGGATGGTGCCACCATCTTCGTCCTCTCTGCCCCACTCCACTTCTCAGTAGAGAAAACACACACAGACACAATGAATCGTCGACTCCCAGGAAAATATAGGAAAATATGGGAGGTGGGGGGGGAAGACGAAAATCCACAAATATGGACAATGATGGTGACTCCAGAGATCTGCGTGCACTTATTTGTGTGCCCTTGGGCCCCATCGAACTTCCTCCGCGTGCCCCTCCGCTGGGTGCCCTTGCGGCGGGCACGGTCCACGAAGGAGCGCCTCTTGCGTCGCCGCTCGAGGCTGACCGTCAGCCGTGGCCTCCTGAAGTCCGTCCCTCCTCCACATCCTGCCCGTCCACCTTTTTCCCCATCCTCGTTCTGCTCCATTTCCTCCCCATTCTGCCCTCCTCTTCCGGCTGCTGCTCCTCATCCTCCTCGTCCTCCCACATTCCTGGTGCCACACGCACCCATCCACCCGCCACGGTCACCACGCGCGCACCAGCCGTATTGCATGTGCCTCCTAGTACGTGCGCGCACCAATTGTGTTTCATGTTGATCCGCTTCCTGATCCTCAAGGGCGCCTTCGAGGGCGCGAAGTTACTCGCGCTTCGCGGTTCGGCTCCGATTCCTCATCCTCCTCTTCTCCTTAGGGAGGCGGCGCGAGAGCGCGAAGGTATCCGCACTTCACGCAGCGCGAAGCGCGAAGTTGGGAGCCCTTGCTCCTCTGCCTCCCTCTCCTCCGTTCCTCGGACGCTGCGCTGTAGCTGTCCTCCCTTAGATCTTGTCGCGAGATGTTCTCCTCAGGACAAGACGTTCGAGAGATACACCATTGCCGACAACGAGCTCACGAGAACGATCACTCCGACGCTGAGGGGCTGATGAGGCCACAGCGACGACGCCTTGCCGCGCCAGTGCACAGGTAGTGCCGTCTCACACCCATGCCTGCCATAGCGACATCTCGGAGGTAGGGGAGAAGTAGGGTGATGGAGGGAGCGAGGGGTAACAGCAGAGGGAGGAGGTATGCGAACGATAGATGAAAGGAGCTACCAGTCGAAGAGAGAAGGTGGGTGGTCAAGGTGGAGAAGTGGGTGGTAGCGGTTTGGGGGCGAGAGTGGTGGTGTTGACATGTGTTTGGTGGTCTGTATATGTTGTGGGGTGTATTGAGTATTAGGCTCTGCAGGCGAACATCCCGCGCGCGAGTGCGCGCACTGAGAGTCAGCTGGCGGCCAGATTCAAGATTTTGGTACGGCTGGAGTGGTTGTGAAAAGAGTTGCAGGTTGAGTTCATTGTGGTCACCGGCGCGTGAAAATGCCTGAGGGGGCCGAACGGTATTACACCATCCCTGAGTGCGTGATTGAAGTGGGTTTCCGCGGTGAGGATGATTGTTGTTTGTTGTCTGTTGTTGTTGGTTATTTGTTTTGGGTTGAACTTGAAAGTATGACGAATAATTATTGCTGATCCCCTCTCCGGTGCCCATTGTGTTATTCCCAACCCTCCTGCGTTGGGTTCTCGTTATGAATAGAGCACTGCTCGCGCGTCTCCTTCCTTCCCACCCCCTCCCGTCCCTCTCTTCCCCCCTGCCTTTTACCTCGCCATCCCTGGGGGGCTGCGATCTGTGAAACTGTCGCCACTTTCGAGGCCTGCTGGGGGGCCCAGCACAGTGGGTACTCACCGCGGACTCAATTAGACCTCGCCATCCCTGGGGGGCTGCGATCTGTGAAGCTGTCGCCACTTTCGAGGCCTGCTGGGGGGCCCAGCACAGTGGGTACCCACCGCGGACTCAAATTAGACCTCGCCATCCCTGGGGGGCTGCGATCTGTGAAACTGTCGCCACTTTCGAGGCCTGCGGGGGGGCCCAGCACAGTGGGTACTCACCGCGGACTCAAATCAGACCTCGCCATCCCTGGGGGGCTGCGATCTGTGAAACTGTCGCCACTTTCGAGGCCTGCTGGGGGGCCCAGCACAGTGGGTACCCACCGCGGACTCAAATTTGACCTCGCCATCCCTGGGGGGCTGCGATCTGTGAAACTGTCGCCACTTTCGAGGCCTGCTGGGGGGCCCAGCACAGTGGGTACCCACCGCAGATTCAAATTATACCTCGCCATCCCTGGGAGGCTGCGATCTGTGAACCTGTCGCCACTTTCGAGGCCTGCTGGGGGGCCCAGCACAGTGGGTACCCACCGCGGACTCTAAGCAGACCTCGCCATCCCTGGGGGGCTGCGATCTGTGAAACTGTCGCCACTTTCGAGGCCTGCTGGGGGGCCCAGCACAGTGGGTACCCACCGCAGATTCAAATTAGACCTCGCCATCCCTGGGGGGCTGCGATCTGTGAAACTGTCGCCACTTTCGAGGCCTGCTGGGGGGCCCAGCACAGTGACGCCACACGCAGATTCAAGTTAGACCTCGCCATCCCTAGGGGGCTGCGATCTGTGAAGCTGTCGCCACTTTCGAGGCCTGCTGGGGGACTCAGCACAGTGTCGCCACGCGCGGACCCAAATTAGACCTCGCCATCCCTGGGGGGCTGCGATCTGAGATCCCCGCCTTCGAAGTGGCTAGGGTTGCTCAGGGATTGTAACTAATCAGCTTTATCTAGTCCTTGTCCTGTAGCCAGTGTCCTGCGAGTGTCCCGAATTCCGTCTGCAGACATATGTAACCCTCGTTCCGTCATCGCCCCCTTTACAAAGTGTCCTAAACTATTTGCGCCCCGCGTTTGCGCAGGGGTTGGGTACGTCGCCAGGGTAATTTCAATTGAAGTGCCCCCCCGGGCCCGCACTTCCCGCCTGACATTTCTTCGCAATGTATTGAGTATTGAAAATCGCGCTCTCATTCACGACTTCCTTGTAATTTACCAGGGCGCTGCACTCTCGACGACGTCAAGGAATCGCGCTCTCGCACGAGAGCTCCTCACAATGTGTTCAGAACCCATGCTCTCGCTTGGGGCTTCCTTGCAACTTGCGAAATTCGTTTCAACCCCGCCCGCCCGACCCGCCCATTTTGGCCCGCCCGCCCGACCCGCCTGTTTGGGTTCACCCGCCCGACCCGCCAGCCAGGGTCCGCCCGTTGACCTGCTTGGAAGCACGTACGCTTCGATGCCCCTCTTGACCCGCCAGCCAGGGCCCGCCCGTTCACTTGCTTGGGAGTCCGCCCGCTTCGATGTCCAGCCCAACCCGCCCGTTCGGGTCCGCCTTTGCGACCGGGTCTGGCCGCTCGCGCACGTGGAAGCCCGCCCGCTTTGAAGTCTCGCCCGCCCGACACGCCCGTCAGGGTCTGCCCGCCCGACCCGCTCCTTGGGGCCGGCCCGCCCGTCGGGGTCTGCTTGCCGAAGTCATGGCTCCTCTCCGTCCCGTTCTGCTGAATCTCCTTCGCCCTCAATCCTCCCTCCTTCCTCTTGCCCCCCTCCGCCTTTCTCCTCCTCCTCCTCCTCCTCCTCCTCCTCCTTTGCCCGCTCATTTCATTGTTCCCCAAACAGCTTGCTGAACGGGGTGCTGTTGTGATAGAAGCTCACTCCGGCCGAGGGAAGTCGGAGCAGAGACATCCTCACAAAAATTTGACGGTCCGGGCCGTTTCACTTCAGACATCCTCACAACTCTCGTTTCTGAGTTGGCCGGGATTGGCCGTTTCGCCTGAGACATCCTCGAAAAGTTGCGCTCCGGGAAGCCGCGCGAGAGGAGGTCCGGGCCGTTTCGCTTGAGACATCCTCGAAACTCTGAGCCCCGAGGTGCCGTGCGAGAGGTGGTCCGGGCCGTTTCGCCTGAGACATCCTCGAAACTCTGAGCTCTGAGATGCCCTGCGCGAGGTGGTCCGGCCCGTTTCGCCTGAGACATCCTCGAAACTCTGACCTCGGAGATGCCGCGCGAGAGGTGGTCCGACCGTTTCGCCTGAGAGATCCTCGAACTTCTTCGAGCTCTGAGCTCTGAGCTCTGAGATGCACTGCGCGAGGTGGTCCGGCCCGTCTCGCCTGAGACATCCTCGCAACTCTGAGCTCTGAGATGCCGTGCGCAAGGTGGTCCGGCCTGTTTCGCACAAGACATTCTCGCAACTCTGAGCTCCCAGATGCCGCGCAAGAGGTGGTCCAGCCTGGGGGCCCAGAAGACCATATGTTACATATCCTCCCTGGGACCCTGGGAGCCAGCCTGAGACATCCTCGAACTTCTGAGCTCTGAGATGCCCTGCGCGAGGTGGTCCGGCCCGTCTCGCCTGAGGCATCCTCGCAACTCTGAGCTCTGAGATGCCGTGCGCAAGGTGGTCTGGCTTGTTTCGCACAAGACATTCTCGCAACTCTGAGCTCCCTGGTCCAGCCTGGGGGCCCAGAAGACCACGTGTTACATATCCTCCCTGGGAGCCCCAGGAGGCCCCAGAGAGCTCCAGGAGGCCGCAGGACGCCCAGGACAGGCCCCAGGGGTCCGCAGGAGATTCCCAGGAGGCTCCCGGGAGGCCCCAGGAGGCCCCCTATCAGAACGTGTCAAGTTCATACAAATCCTGTGTCGATTCGTTGATTTTTCATGCTCTTGCGGCCCCTCCCATTTTGGGGGGCCCCGACGACCACATGTTAGATATCCCCCCTGGGAGCCCCAAGAGGCTTCAGGAAGCCCCAGGTGGAGTCCATGAGACGCCGCGCTCGAGGTGGTCCGGCCCGTTTCGCCTGAGACTTCCTCGCAGCACGTTTCGCCCGAGACATCGTCGCAACTCTGGGGTCCGAAATGCCGCGCGCGAGGTGGTCCAGCCCGTCACTCTGGAGACATCCTCGCAACTGTGGGCTCCGAGATGCCCTGCGCGAGGTGGTCCGGCCCATCTCGCCTGAGACATCCTCGCAATTCTGAGCTCGGAGATGCCGTGCGCAAGGTGGTCCGGCCCGTTTCGCGTAAGACATTCTCGCAACTCTGAGCTTTCAGATGCTGCGCAAGAGGTGGTCCAGCCTGGGGGCCCAGAAGACCACTTGTTACACATCCCCCCTGGGACCCTGGGAGCCCCAGGAGGCCCCAGAGAGCTTCAGGAGGCCGCAGGACGCCCAGGACAGGCCCCAGAGGTCCGCAGGAGATTCCCAGGAGGCTCCCAGGAGGCCCCAGGAGGCCCCCTATCAGAACGTGTCAAGTTCATACAAATCCGGTGTCGATTCGTTGATTTTTTTCTGCTCTTGTGGCCCTCCCTCCCATTTTGGGGGGCCCCGACGGCCACATGTTAGATATCCCCCAGACTTCCTCGCAGCACGTTTCGCCCGAGACATCGTCGCAACTCTGGGGTCCGAAATGCCGCGCGCGAGGTGGTCCAGCCCGTTACGCTGGAGACATCCTCGCAACTCTGGGCTCCGAGATGCCGTTCGGGATGAGGAGGTGGAGGAGGAGGAGGAGGAGGAGGAGGAGGAGGAGGAGGCATGTTTTAACATGCCATGCCAGCCCGCACTGGGCACGCAATCGACCTTGGAAACCGCAGTGGGTCTAAAAACCCTGTTTGGGGATACTGCACTCCGGCTATAATATTTGTCCTTCGTCCCTTCCCCCATTTTCCCCCTCCTCCTGTACGGTAGGTTCGCGTCGTGTCGACCGGCGGCGACCCCGCCAGCTGCGTTCAACTTTGAACGCCGCGGGCGATTTGGGCGTTTCGGAAACGGCGGAAACGGGCGACTTCAGCTCGATGTGGAACGATTTGGGCGTTTCGGAAACGGCGGATCGTGCAAGGCTGAACGATCCCCGCGGTGTCAGAAACCAACGCCGAAGTCGGCACGACACGAAACTGACGTACGCGGCAGGCAAGGGAGATAGGCCCCAGACAGGGCACGACCGAAGACGACGAGGGCGGGCATCGAGGGCTCAGGACAGGCATGACGAGTATGGCGCGCGAGCAACGAAGAGCGAGCAGTCTCAAAATGATTGTCGTCGTCGTCGTCGTCGTCCAGGGCTGTACTCAAACGGTGTTTTGGCGATGTCGTGGGCCGTTTTCGTTTCGACTTCGTTTTGCGATAGAGGCGGATCGAGGACAACACGAGGGAAGACGAAAACAGAACGAAAACGAAGGACGCCGTTCAGGTTCAGCCCTGTCGTCGTCCTGGTCTGCGACCCACCCGCGACGCGCCCGCGACCCACCCGCGACCCGCCCGCGGCCCACCCGCGACCCGCCCGCGACCTCATCGCGGCCTTGCTTTGACGACGATGCGGCGCCCGCGGCGGGCTCGTGCCGTTTGCAAAAGTCTGTGCCTGCGGTGGGCTTCGTCGGGGCCGCGCAGACTGCCGACGACCCCGCCGCCCCCGTCACTTGCATGTCCTCAACTGTGACTCCGAGTGTGACCCCCTAGTGGGGCATGGGGCTCGTAGCTGATGTCGTGCTGCCTGTCGTAGTGAAAATGGAGCGGGCTCCAGTGCACTACCCGCCACGTCTTCGTCGCCTATTCAGGCGCAGGTCGCCTGCGGTTGCGCGGGGATGTCTGCGCCAGGCGTCATCGCGGGTATGTGCCGAGTGCGCGCAGGTGGGAGACACGCGCAAAAAAAAAAAAAACTTGCATGTCCTCAACTGCGGGGGCTATGCTATTATCATGCCGATTGGCGCGGACGTGGTGTCACAAGGCCGACCCGAACTGTTCACCGCGGCGGCCTGCGCATCTTCAGAGGTAACGCCTCCTTGTCAACGGTTCCTCTCCATTCGCGAGGTGTGCAGAACTGTTGCAGGTGTCTGCAGCTCAGCTCCCACCACAAAACGCCTCTCGGAGGGCTCCAGCTGAGTGGGTGGGGTCTGCATGGGGCTCCTACGTTACGAATGTGTTTCCTTCGGATGTTTTGCCGCGGAGCTCGTTTGGGTTCCCAGGTTCCTAGGGGTGATCTCCTGCTGGCAGCTTCCCAATCGAAGGGGTTCAGCGTGCCTGGTATATTCTGGAGAGCATCAGGGGGAGGGAAAGGAAGAGGACTGTTCGTGATAATGTTTGTGTCATTCTTTGTTGTTGTTGCTGGCTGTCTTGACGACAGTCTTGAGATTAGAGTGCGCGGGCCGACGAAAAAGAAGGAGCACGGTGGACAATATGACCCGAGAGGGCACGTTGGGCAACATGCGTGTTCGTGTGAGTTGCTAGTGTCTACGTGTGTAGGTTTATGTATATGGGCACTGTGGCGCGTGGCGCATGATTGCCCGTATATTGCAATTCTCAGGTTTCTCAGGTTGCAGTTTCGCAATCTTTGCCCTTCCGTTGTCATGCCTCGTGCAGCTTAGCTTCTGGGCCGAGGGCGATCTCGATTTGAACCGCTCGGTTCGATGTTCATAGAAGGTTTCCCCCGTTTGCCCAATCGCACGGGTTCACACCACGACCCGCACCAATGCCTCCAGCAGGAGGGGGGGATTCACTGCGCAAGGTGCCCTTCCCCTGTAGCTTGTTCGTGCCACTGTGGTGACGTGCCGTTACTGCGGCGGATGACAGCGCCGTGTTGCCATAGCGGTGTCGTGTTGTGTTGTCCCGCCTTGCTTTGGGGTCATGTTGGGGTGGCCCTGCGTCGCCGGGCCGTATGCGCTCCACTGTCGCCTGGTCTCCGGGCGACCCTTGGTGTGCACGTGTGACGCGGTGTGTTGTCCGCCACTGAGCCTCGCGGCATGGTGTGCGGGAGGGTCCTGTCGATGATGATGGCGATTTTATTAGCCCAGGCTCGCCACGATTTGCCCCGACGACGATGCCATACCTTGCTTGCTACGACTCGCTGCGACAATGATGCGCTTGGGCCGACTCTACGAGGGGAGTGAAAGACCGTTTCCGAAAGCATCAGACGGTTGCCGCCACATGCGTGAGCAGCACGTTGTGGCGCGATCCTTCAAAATGCGGAAGCCACAGATGGCTGGAAGCGGAAGTCAGCAACTGCAATTTTGCGACCATGGCGCGCGAGAAGAGCATCCTGAGGCAACGCGCCTTGGCGATTCTCGACGAAACGCACGCAGCGCAGCTGGATCTACAAGTTGTAGTGACAAAAATCGTTTTGTGTATACCCATTGTAGTATTACATTGTCTCAACTTTTCGCGCGTCGCAGGAATTTGTCGGAATAGTCGCCAACACGGCTTTTTGTAAATGTTGTTTGGGGTACGCGTTCGCTTCATCTTTTCTCTTTTTTTTTGTGTGTGTGTATGTGTATGTGTATGTGTATGTGTATGTGTATGTGTATGTGTATGTGTATGTGTATGTGTATGTGTATGTGTATGTGTGTGTGTGTGTGTGTGTGTG
>CAUYUJ010018848.1:60701-78927 GCA_963575745.1 Prorocentrum cordatum
GTGCGTGCGTGCGTGCGTGCGTGCGTGCGTGGGTGCGTGTGTGTGTGTGTGTGTGTGTGTGTGTGTGTGTGTGTGTGTGTGTGTGTGTGTGTGTGTGTGTGTGTGTGTGTGTGTGTGTGTGTGTGTGTGTGTGTGTGTGTGTGTGTGTGTGTGTGTGTGTGTGTGTGTGTGTGTGTGTGTGTGTGTGTGTGTGTTTTGGTGCTTTGGTGCATCGGCAGCCTGGGGCGTCCACACCTCGCCAGGCCCGTGCGCTGGGCCCTCGAGCGACCGTCCGTCGCCTGCCGAGCCTCCGAGGGAGCCGAGCAGCGGGCAGCGCTCCCGCCGACCCCCCAGGGTGCAGAGCGCGCTGGCCCCCTCGAGGCCGCGCCCCACCCTAGGCCCCTCAGCCTGGTGCCAAGGGGGGGGCTGAAAAGCGAGAACACGCGCCGCGCCCAGGCCCCGCCAACGGCGAATGCGGGCCCAGGCACCCCCAGGGACGGACCGCCCCTCATCCACGGCGGACACCGCGCCAAGGGGGGCAGCATCTCTACCGCTGGAGCCCCTCAGAGGCGGAACCCGCTCCCCGCGTGAGGCAAAGGCGCAACGGCCATCCCAACTCCGTGAGGCCATCCATGCAGCTGGCACTCCCGCTGCCACGATCATGAGGCCATCCACGCAGCTGGCACTCTTGCTGCACGATCTAACCCCGCGCTCGGGGCTTCCGTCGGGGCCTGGGTTTCTGTGCCATGGCCTGGCACTTCTGGCACGGGCAGTCCCACACTTCGAACTTGATGCACTCGACCTCATCCGCGAGAGCAGCGAGGCGCCTCGCGAAGGGCTGGCCGCTCCGTGGCGCCTTCTGCTCCTTCGCGGCGGCGGCGGTGATCCAGGCAGCCGGCAACGCTCTGTCCCGCACGCGCCGGCGGGGGACCACCACGCAGCCGCCCTCCAGCAAGTCGAAGATCCGCTCCTGGGAGCCCACCTCCGCCGTAATGTGCGCGCCGATGATCAAACGGCCGTCGAAGTCCACCTCGAAGGAGACGTCCGCATGCCGAAGACCGACCCGCGCGAAGGAGGCCCCGTGCTGCGTGACGTGCTGCCCCATGCTGCTGTCCGTGCCTTGGGAGGCGCCCTGGTCCTCATCCTTTGCCACGTCCAGGCCCATCATGGTGGCTTGCACGGGCATGGAACTGCTCATGTCCAGCGCCTGCAGCGTCACGACGTTCTTCTGCGCCTGGCACTCCGCCACGGCGTCGTGCAGCTGCTCCCTAAGCCTGTCGCACTGGCTCTTCACCGACTCCAGCTCGTCCAGCTGCACCGCCAGCTGGTGAAGATAGCCGTCCTCAGTCCGCGCGAGCGCGCTGAGGTAGTCCGCCTGGTCCGCCTCCAGCTGCTTCTCGAGCTCGAGCCGCGCGTCGGTGAGGCGCCGCACCTCGTGCACCGTCTGCTCGACGAGGGTGGCCGGAGCTTCCAAGCCCGCCGCGGCGTCCCGCCTCCGCAGGGCGACGCGGACTTGCATCCCCTCGCGGTCCGCCACAGCCATGCGCACCTGCTCGATGAGCGTGTCGCGCTGGGCCGTCGGCTGCTGCACCTGGCCGCTCTTGCTCCTTGCCCAGCTCCCGAACAACCTGGCCCTGGCTGGCGCCGCAGGGGGCGCCGCAGGGGCCCGCGCCCAGCCGAGGGCCGCTCGCCGCCGCAGAGATGGCGGCGTCGCAGGCCTGCGCGAAGCCCGCCCTGGGCGCCACCGCAGCATGCCAGGCCGCATTCCTGCGACGCCTGGCGCTGCCTGGCACCCGCGCGCCTGCCGATGCGAGTCGCAAGGCAGGACGGGCTGCACGCTCGCGGTCCTGCCAGGACCCCGGCACGCCGGCCTCGGCGACCCGCCGCCGCAACCCGGCCTCACAGGCCAGCTGGCGCCGTCGCCTCGCGGCCCTCCGCGCCGCCGACGGGCCGATGGTCTCGTGCTCCAGAGCCCGCCTGCTGCTGGGCCGCCCCTGGGCGGGCGGCCCCCCGAGCCTCCCCTTGCCGTTGTCGCGCGCCGCCGCCATCGCAGGGGCCGCGACATGGGGAGCAGGACAGAGCCGCTCTCTCCTACGAGGAGGAGAGGCACGGCGCGCGCCTGCCCACCCTGGCACCAGGGCTGGCATGAGCCAAAATGGCTACGGGTCCTACGAGGAGGAGAGGCACGGCGCGCGCCTGCCCACCCTGGCACCAGGGCTGGCATGAGCCAAAATGGCTACGGGTGTGTGTGTGTGTGTGTGTGTGTGTGTGTGTGTGTGTGTGTGTGTGTGTGTGTGTGTGTGTGTGTGTGTGTGTGTGTGTGTGTGTGTGTGTGTGTGTGTGTGTGTGTGTGTGTGTGTGTGTGTGTGTGTGTGTGTGTGTGTGTGTGTGTGTGTGTGTGTGTGCGTGTGTGCGTGTGTGGTGTGTGTGTGTGTGTGTGTGTGTGTGTGTGTGTGGTGTGTGTGTGTGTGCGTGTGTGCGTGTGCGTGCGTGTGCGTGTGCTGTGCGTGTGCGTGTGCGTGGGTGCGCGTGCGCGTGCGTGTGCGTGTGCGTGTGCGTGTGCGGTGTGCGTGGCGTGTGCGTGTGCGTGTGCGTGTGCGCGTGCGCGTGTGTGTGTGTGTGTGTGTGTGTGTGTGTGTGTGTGTGTGTGTGTGTGTGTGTGTGTGTGTGTGTGTGTGTGTGTGTGTGTGTGTGTGTGCGTGCGTGCGTGCGTGCGTGCGTGCGTGCGTGCGTGCGTGCGTGCGTGCGTGCGTGCGTGCGTGCGTGCGTGCGTGCGTGCGTGCGTGCGTGCGTGCGTGCGTGCGTGCGTGCGTGCGTGCGTGCGTGCGTGCGTGCGTGCGTGCGTGTGTGTATGTGTGTGTGTGTGTGTGTGTGTGTGTGTGTGTGTGTGTGTGTGCACATTCTGCCTGGAACCGCGTGCCCAAACCCCCTTGTGATCATGACTTCCATGAGACGTATGCCGTGTGTCCCAAGCAGTGCTGTCAAGAATGCCAAACAAAGATCACTTCAGGATCGCGCGCTCAAAATAATTACGCTTCTCATTTCTAGCGAGTTTGATTTTCATTCCCCCACTTAGATGTGCAGGTCCCCCCCCCAAAAAAAAAAATGAGCGTTCTTCCATGTCGCGGAAGGTTTTACCCTTCCCACAACCTCCCTCGGGACTTCGACGGGGCAAGGTGGGAAGTGTCATGAGTTTGCTCGCCGCAAACGGCTTCGACAGGGCTCCAGGAAAAACCACGACGGCTCCAGATAGCACCCAGAAGGCAACCAAGAGGTTCTTGAACAAGCGGCCGAGAGGCCCCCACGAAATTGCAAAGAAGTCCCCAGGAGACCCAAAGAAGTTCCCCGAGGCATGCACGACGTTCGACAGAGCGCCCAAGACCACCACGAGGCTTCCTCCCAGCCGTTCCAAAACCTCCGCTGGGAGATCTTTCTTGTACGAGTATTATGGATTTCGTTTTTGGCTGAGCTGGTGGGGTTATTTTTTTTTGGTCGCGGCCGCGAGCGAAGAGGCAGGCGGCGAGCAGCGTGCCCGGGCCAACGGGCAAGCCTAATTAGCGACAAGAGGCGCCGCAAGCCGGCCGGCCCACCCACAAAGCAGCCGCGAGGCTGCCCGGGAGCTGACGGCAGGGGGCATCCTGGGAAGCTCGAGCACGCGCAGTGGACAAAATGTCGAGGAATTCGACGCCTGCCCTGTGGCATGACCCACACAGTGACATGACGTGCACCGGAGCAACAGCACCCCACTGGAAAAGAAAATCTCGAGGGTCTCGTTTGCAACCCCGATGCGCGCGCCCGCCGCCCACGCCCTCCCGCGCTCGATAGCATCCGCTTCTAACGCAGCACCTGGCACGCAACGGCGTCTGCTGCAACAGGTCGCCCGCAGGAGTGCGACTCAAATGCAAATCCGTGCGCCCGCCTCCGGCTCGCCCCAGTGCAGCCCGCCGCCTGCTCGCCGCATTTTCGCGTTCGACGCGCGGCCGGTGCTCGAAACATCCGCAAATTCGCTCGTGGGCCCGGGTCCTGTCGCTGCCTTCGCCGCGGCGTTCGTCGTCGCCGCCGTCGCCGTTGCCGCAGTTGTCATCGCCGTCGGCGCCGTCGTCGTTGCCGTCGCCGTCGTCGTCGCCGCGGCGCCGCGTAGTCACGTTATTGCCAGCGGCAGGTCGCGCGCGCGCCAGCGCACTCGCAGGCCCGCTCCTCAAACGGGGGCCTCCGCGGACATCGTGTCTTTTCTTCCGCTCACAACTCTTTTCATTGTATAGTGGGGGAATTGCGCCTCTGATTCTTTGTCTTCCAAAGATCCGTCGCGCCAAGAACGAAGCGACAGTTGCGTTGTGTCCAGGGAAGAATCCGTACGGATACTCTCTTGGACAAGTCGCCGCCCCACCACATTTCAATCTCTGTCGAATACAAATCGCCAGTACGTTGTATCCCACATCAAAGAGAAAGGTTGGTTTGTAGATGCTGCGTTGTCTACTGCCACTTTTTATAACATAGCAGCGGTCGACGCTTCCCCCCACTTCTCGGGTTTGTCTTTCTGCTGCAAACATATCTTGCATAGGGCCCAGTGCGGTCCAAATGGAGACAAGGGGGGGGGGGGGGGAGACAAGAACAAAAAAATCAGTGGCACCCCCCGTCGCCCCCACACATTGATATCGAACTGTCCTCGTCTGGGCTGTTTACCTAAAGTTCTTGTCTTTAAGCTAGCCTGGGCAACCAACCTTCTGCTGTTGACGCGAAACAAGTCTAACATGCTTCAACAACTGGGCCGTCTTTGGTGGTCCTGGGCCGTCTGAGGTCTCTTGGAGCAATTGTGGGTCGTCTTTGGGGGTCTCCAGCAAATGCTCGACTGCACTTGGACAGTGTTGCTTGCCTTGTCCAGCTCGGTTGCTTTGGGGGGTGCAAAGGGGCCCAGCTGAAAAGAAGTGGGGCACTAGACCGGGTGCACTACTATTGCAAATGTACAGCGCCGGAGACTGTGCCGCAGTGCTTTGCCACTCGATGCATCTCACGCGAAAATCCAGCCACACATTTGCACACCAGAATGTCGCGCGCGCCCTCAAAGCCTATGGCAACACACACACACACACACACACACACAATCACACACACACACAATTACACACACACACACACACACACACACACACACACAATCACACACACACACGCAAATCTTTGGCACTGGATCTACTGCACAAGCCTCTTGTAGTTTGCAGTTGGACCCCTCCCTGGGTCAACCTGGACTGTCTTTCCTTCACCGGGCAGAGTCAGCCGGGCCCGCGCCGCCGCCGCCCCTGCCCTCGGGGATCGCAGGATCGCGCCGCGCCGCACATGCACCACCGACACCTCGGCAGTGCACCCGCGACGTCGGCAATGCATGGGCACCGTCGGCGTGGGAAAATCGGGCTTCACATCGGCGACGCCCCATCTGGGGGGCCAACTGCCGGTTCTTTCGTGCCGACTTCGGCGCTGATGTTTGACAGTGACACCACAGAGACCTTTCAAACTTGAATTATCGGCCGTTTCCGACACAGCAGATTGTCCAACGCCGTTCGAAATCGGGTTGCGGATGGCGACGGGGTCGCCGCTGGCCCACGTGACGGGGACCTGGCGTACCCAGACTCCCGGCCAAAGCTGACAATGAGCAGCGCTTAAACCAATCCCTGTCCACGCGGGCGTGGCCCCAGCCCCCGCTGGCCGACTTACCCCCCCAGATGGGGATATGGGCAATTCCCTTCGAGTTTCGAGGTGCCTATCCCCGCCGGGGGTGGTGGGATATGGTTGGGATTGGGGTCGGGTTAGGTCGGGCCTGTCCCCCTGCAAGGAGATGTTGGACGACCCCCCCCAAAAAAAAACGCACCCCCAAATATGCAAAACATGTTAATAAGTTCCCAGATTATTTTTGGACTATGTTTGGCGATTCCCCCTCTGCGCCGCCGCTCAGCAAAGTTCGCTCGATCAACCGCCGGCGAGGGCCCCCTCTTCCGCAGAGAAGTAGGGCGCCCGTGCTGCGGGAGTTGAGGGCCAAGGCGCGCGCCGTCGGCGCGCGGCTGGCCCGACGCTGCCGCTGCGTACGAAATGGAAAAATGCGCGTCGAAGAGCACGACGTGCCATGGCCACCATCGCAGGGGACACGGCGACTCCGACCAGTAGCGCCACCGGCGCGAAGGCGGCCGGCGACACCACCACCAGGACGGCCGCCAGCACAAGCATGACAACAAGCACCACGACTGCGACCAGCAGTGCCTCCGCTGCCACTGCGACCGCGACGTCGTGGCGGCGGCCGGCAAAACTACCGCGCAGGCAGCAGCACTGCCACGTGAGATCAGGGAGTGGAACTTGGCGCTGCAAGCGATCAGCGACAGCGCTGTGACCAGCGCTCGCCAGAAGGACAAGCACTGGCAGGGGGCCCTGGCGCTGAACTTGCGCCAACAGGGCCCTTCGCCCAGATGCTCGCGCACACCGACGCCCGGCCCCGGGAAGTACCAGCAGTGCTCGCTGCAGACGGAGGAGAACGCCCAGAGCATTCATCCTTTCTGCGCCAGTCGCCCAGGCCGTGGCGCACAGCAGCACAAGCTACATGCAGCCGCCGGTGCAATACTTAATCCTCGAAGCGTTCGGCGGCCTGGTGCTGGCGAGGGGCGTGGGCGCACGCACGGACGAACTGCGCAACCCCGAGGCGTGGGCGGCGGCCGAGCCGCACCCGCCCCTCCCGCCGCCGCAGGCGCTCTGAGGGCCAGAATCGAACGACGGCGCGAGCGGAGGAGGCGCCAGAAGAGGAAGGAACGCCCGAGGAGGCCGAGGACGAAGAGGTGGCAGAGCAGGCAGAGGAGGCGGCCGGGGGGGAGAAGGCCCCGGCAACGACGGAGGGGACGAGGGCAGCGACGACTGCCAGGCCGACAGAGCAGACCCGGGCCCGAGCCCAGACCCGCACAGGCCACCGCAAGCTCCCGCCCCCGCAGCGGCAGGAGCCCCCAGGGCCGCAGAGGCATGGGAGGAGGAAGAGGAGGCAGAGGAAGAGGGCGACGGCGGAAGGGCAACACAGGGGCCGAGAGGCCGACGCCCTCCCCAGAGGGAAGCGCGATGCAGGGCAGAGAGAGGCGCTGGACGGGGCGGACTTGCAGGCAGCTTTGAGGCAGCGGGCGCCCGCACTGCGGAGCGCGCCAGCATTCCTCCGAGGACCCCTGCGCCACGCGCTGCGCACAGCGCTCAGGGAGAGCCACGCAGGGGAGGCCAGCGAAGCACGCCAGCTCTGAGGCTGGAGGCTCCTCTCCCTGATCCCAAGCATGTTGCTGAGCAAGGACGCACCCGCACGGTGCCCAAAGAATAGCCGCTGGAACGGTTTGCCCGACTCGAGGCGGGCGACTGGGCGCCCCTGCTAGCACTCCCGGCCCGAAGGCGTCGTGGAGGAGACCGCGGGCGGCCGCCGGCAGGGAGCGACGAGGTGCCCTCCCAGCTCTGCGCGAGGGCGCACGTCTCGGCACACCAAGGAGAAGTCTCGGCGGCGCGCCAGGCCCTCACAGCCAGCACGATCGCGCCAGGAACCGAGGCCGCGCTGGCGGAGCTGCGGGGCCCAGCACGGCGGCTCGCCGAACCGCGGGAGCCGCTGAGAGCGGACCTGGCAGCATTGGCCCCGGAGCCTAGAGTCCGACAAGCTCCTCTGCAACCTCCGCGGCTGCCACAGGAGCGCCGTCCCAGGCCGGCCGGGCTTCGCGAGCACCTGCAAACGCTACTAGGAGACAAGCAAGCCCGCGGCTAACTGCACCACGTGGCGACGAGGATGGCGCAGGCAAGGCTACCCTGGGGCAGCCCACGGCGCTAACCAAGCCGAACGGGAGGGCGAGGGGCATCGTGACGGGAGGCGTGCTCAGGAGGGCGGTGACCCGCTGCGTGGCCCAACAGATCAACGAGGAGGTGGAAGCAGCCACAGCGCCATTCCAGTTCGCCCTATCCACCGGAGCGGGCACGGAATGCGTGGCGCACCTCATCCAGCGCTTGACACAGGCCAACCCAGAGGCGACAGTGCTTTTCATTGACGGCAATGGCGCGTTCGACCTCATGTCGCGCAACGCCATGCTCCAGGGGTTGGCGGGCCTCCCAGCCGCGAGCTCAGCGCTACCCTTCCTGCAGAATGTTATACGGGCCCCGCTCGCAATACCTCTGGACCGACCAGCACGGGGACGCTCACGTAGTGGAGCAGGCAAAAGGCGGTGAGCAGGGCAATCCCCTGATGCCCGCGCTATTCGCCTTGGGCCAACACCCTGCCCTGCAAGAGGTGCAAGCCCACTTGCTTCCGAGGGGGGCATCTCTTCGCTTTCTTGGACGACATATACGAGGTGTCAGCCCCAGCTTGGTCGCGAGAAATTTCCGAGCTGCTCCGCAGCGCAGTCGCACTGCGGCATCGGAGTCAACATGGGCAAGACGAAGGTCTGGAACGCAGTAACCGGAGCCGTCAGAAGTCTGAGAGCTAGGCACCGAGCAAGACCGCGCGTTGGCCGGAAACACCGCCGCACCGCCACGCGAGCAGGGCCTGGCGGCCCTCGGCACGCCCATCGGGCACGATGACTCCATCCACCACCACATGCGCTCCATGCTGGCAGACCGCCGCGTTCTCCTGCACCGGCTGAGCCAAGTTGGTGACCTCCAGACCGCCTGGCTGCTCCTGAGAATGTGCGCCAACCCACGGGCCAATTCTACTTGCGCACCATGGCACCGGAGGACGCGCTCGAGTTCGCGGCGGCCCACGACGAGCACCTGGCGCAGGCGGTCATGGACCTCCTGGGCACCCCTGAGGACCAGCCAGCCGCAGGACAGACGGCCAAGGAGGTCGCGCAACTCCCGCTCTGCCTCGGCGGCTTGGGCTTGCGCTGCGCTGCCCGCCTGGCGCCCGCGGCGTGGTGGGCCTCTTGGGCAGACTGCCTGCCGATGCTGCGAAAACGCGCGCCAGCTCTGACCGCAGACATCTGCCGGGCCCTCGACGCAGGCGCGGCCGGGCTCCCACCGGGGCTCCGCCAGGCGGCCGAGGCGCGGCGCCAGCTGGCCCAGGAAGGCTACGAGGCGCCCACCTGGACGGCGCTGGCGCGGGAGCGCGCCCCCCGCCCACACATGACAGGGAGATGGGCGAGCGGGCGCGCGGCTGGCAGTTCTGAGCGGCCCGGGAAAGAGACGACCCAGCCAGGGAAGGCCTCGTGCAACGCATGCGCGCCCCGGAGCGCGCCCTGCTCCGCTCCCAGAGCAGCCCGCGCGCCGGCCGCGCGTTCACGGTCTTGCCCACGAGCGAGCCCAGGCGGGTTCCACCCTCAGAGCTGCGCGCCCTCCTCCTGCGCCGCCAGCGCCATGACTTACCATTCACGACAGGCGCGCGCAGGTGCAGAGCACGACTCGTCAGCAGAGGACAGGGCGGCGCGCCCCACAGCTGGCGTCCTCGAGAAGCGGGGAGCACCCCTGGAGAAGGCGACGGCCCGCATCTGCCGCGAGGCAGGGGCGAGAGTGGTGGAGAACCAGTTCCTGCGGGACCTCAACGTCAACGGCGTCGGCGCGGGCGACGGCAGGCGGCCCGCGGTGATCGCCAACGGCCTGCCGCTGTGGGGCGGGGCGCAGCTGGCCGCGGACGCCGCGCTGGTCTGCCCGCTCGGCCAGGACGGCCCGGCCCACCCGCGCACGGCCGACGAGGGCGGGGCGCGGCTCCGCGAGGCCCGCCGCCGCGAGGAGACCACTTACCCGGAGGTCCTGGACGCGAGGCGCTGCCGGCTCGCGGCCATGCTCGGGAAAGGCGGCTTGGATCTAGCGGTGGACAGGCCTCGCCTCGGCGGCGGCGAGCCACGGCTGCAAGACGTCCTGGCGGACGCCCGCCACGCCGAAGCGCCAGTCCCTAGCCTCATGCCGGCGCGCCCCTGCGGGGGGCGGCCCCCGGCGGCGCGAGGGCCGGGGGCGACGAACGCCACCGCCACCGCCCACGCGCGCCCAACAGCGGGGGAGGAAGCGCACCCGCCAGCAGCACCGCCACCACGACGGCGACCACGCGCACCACGATTACGACCAGCTGCGCCACCACCACGACAGCGAGGAGGAGGAGGAGGAGGAGGAGGAGGAGGAGGAGGAGGAGGAGGAGAAGGACGAGGAGGAGGAGGCACCCAGCAGCGGAGGAGGAAGCGCGCCCAACAGAGGCAGGCGGCAGAGGATTCTGGCACCGCAGCCAGCAGCGCCACCAGGAGCAGCACGACGGGCACCAGCAGCAACACCGGGAGCAACCCGACGGGCCCCACCAGTCCCACCGAGAGCAGCAGGACGGACCCGGGCAGCACGGCTGGGAGCAAGGCGGACCTCAGCAGCGCGACCGGGAGCAGCACGACGGGCCTCGGCAGGAGCACGCGGAGCAGCACGACGGGCTCCAGTAGTACCGCCGAACGCAGCACGACGGCCCGCAGCACCACCACCAGACGACAGGGGCCCCGGCCCCGGGGCCCGACCCAGGGAGACAGACCCTGGGAGACAAGACAAACCCTGGAAGACACACTCCCCAGGGGGGTCCCGTCTTCCAGGGTCGGGCTTTCCACCGCCGCCAGAAGAAGCACCGACAACAGCACGACGAGCCCCAGCAGTCCCGCCGAGAGCAGCACCACGGGCCCCAGAAGCAGCGCCGCCAGCACTACGACGGGTTCCAGCTGCACCGCCGAGAGCACCAATACGGTCTCCAGCAACACCGCCGAGAGCAGCACGAGGAAATCCAGCGGCACCGCCGAGAGCAGAGGGACGAACCCCAGCATCATCGGCACCGAGAGCAACACGACGGGCTCCAGCAGCAGCAGCCCCGGAAGCAACACGACGGGAGCCAGCAGCACCGCCGAGACCACCACGACGGCGACCAGGGTCTGCACGGCGACCAGCAGCACCACGAAAGCCACGACCACAACTGCGACAACAAGCAGCAGCAGCGGCAGCAGCAGCAGCAGCACAACCACCACCACGCCTACGACCAGGAGCGCCACCACCACCAGCACGGCGACCAGCACCACCACCACCACGACGGCGACCAGGGGCAGCTCGGCGACCAGCAGCACCATGACAACCAGTACCACGACTGCGACAACAAGCAGCAACAGCAGCAGCAGCACCACCACCACGCTTACGACCAGCAGCGCCACCACCACCAGCACGACGACCTGCACCACCACCACCACGACGGCGACCAGGGGCAGCTCGGCGACCAGCAGCACCATGACAACCACTACCACGACTGCGACAACAAGCAACAACAGCAGCAGCACCACCACCACGCTTACGACCAGCAGCGCCACCACCACCAGCACGGCGACCTGCACCACCACCACCACGACGGCGACCAGGGGTAGCACGGCGACCAGCAGCACCACGACAATCACTACCACAATCGCGACAGCAAGCAGCAGCAGCAGCAGCAGCAGCAGCAGCAGCAGCAGCACTACTACTACCACCACCACTGCGTCCAGCAGCGCCACCACCACCAGCGCGGCGACCAGCACCACCACCACCACCACAGCGACCAGGAGTAGCACGGCGACCAGCAGCAGCACGACAACCACTACCACATTCGCGACAACAAGCAGCAGCAGCAGCAGCAGCAGCACCACCACCACCACCACTACCACTACGACTACGGCCAGCAGCCCCACCACCACCAGCGCGGCGACCAGCACCTCCACCACCACCACAACGGCGTCCAGGGGCAGCACGGCGACCAGCAGCACCACGACAACCACTACCACAACTGCGACAACAAGCAGCAGCAGATACTACCACCCACAATTATGATAATTACCAGCAGCGCACACCACCACCTCAGCAGCGACGCAGCACCAACACCACCACTACGGCCGTCCAGGGTAGCAGTGCGAACCAGCAAGCACCCGACACCCACTCCAACTACAGCGCAACCAGCAGCAGCAGCAGCATCAGCAGCACCACCTACCACCACCACCACCACACCCCCTAGACTACGACCATCAACGCCACCACCACCATCACGGCGAGCGCACCAACCCCACCACGACGGCGCACCAGGGGAGAGCACGGCGACTCAGCAACATGCACAACAGCTACGTACGACAACTGATGACAGCTGGCGACAACAAGCAGCAGCAGCACGGCAGCAGCAGACACCACCACCACCACCACCACCACAACCCTACGACTACGACCAGCGCGCCACCACCACCAGCACGGCGACCAGCACCACCACCACCACCACCACGACGGCGACCAGGAGCAGCACGGCGACCAGCAGCACCACGACAACCACCACCACAACTGCGACAATAAGCAGCAGCAGCTGCAGCACCACCACCACCACCACGCCTACAACCAGCAGCGCCACCACCACCAGCACGGCGACCAGCACCACCACCACCACGACGGCGACCAGGGGCAGCACGGCGACCAGCAGCACCACGACACCCACTACCACTACAGCGACAACAAGCAGCAGCAGCAGCAGCAGCAGCACCACCACCACCACCACCACCACAACCACTACGACTACGACCAGCAGCGCCACCACCACTTCCACGGCGACCCGCACCACCACCACCACCACCACCACGCCGGCGATCAGGGGCAGCACGGCGACCAGCAGAACCACGACAACTACTACCGCAATTGCGGCAACAAGCAGCAGCAGCAGCAGCAGCAGTGGCAGCAGCAGAACCACCACCACAACCTTTACGACTACGACCAGCAGCGCCACACCCACCAGCACGGCGACCAGCACCACCACCATCACCACCACCACCACCACCACCACCACCACCACGGCGACCAGGAGCAGCACGGCGACCAGCAGCACCACGACAACCACTACCACAACTGCGACAACAAGCAGCAGCAGCAGCACCACCACCACGACGACAACGACAACGACTACGACCAGCAGCCCCTCCACCACCAGCGCGGCGACCAGCACCACCACCACCGCGACAACGACCAACAGCGCCACCACCACGACGGCAGCCAGCAGCACCACCAGCGGCCCAACCACCACCACGGCGAAGGAGGGCGGCTGCTGGCGGGGCCCCAGCGCTCTGGCGGGCCGCCGCAGCAGGCGGGCGGGCGGGGCACCACCGGCGCCACAAGGCGAGGAAGAGAGGGGGGCCGCGGAGACTGGGCCGCGGCCGCCGCCCGCTGCCGCGCGGGCGCGCCTGGCAGCGGCGGGCGGGGGGCCCGCGCGGGCGCCGGCGCGGCAGGGGGCGACGCGGCGGCGGAGGCCGGCGGGCTGCGAGCGGCTGGGCACCCGCCAGAGGCCGGCCGGGCGCGCGGCGGGCGGCGCGCTGGCTGGCGGAGGCGGGGGGCGCCGAGGCGGGGCCGGGCTCGGCCGCCCGCCGGCGGGCGGGGCGCGCGGGGGCAGCGGCTGCGGCGGGGGGCGGCAGGCCTGAGGCCCAGGCCGACGGCGGCGAGCGGCGGGCCACAGCAGGGCCCCGCGCGGCGGTCTCGGCTAGGTGCGAGCCCGCGCGAGCCAAAAAATGAAAGGGGAGATGCCAGGAGCGAAACTGGAGCCCAATGTCATTAGCTACAGCGCTTGGACCGGCGCATGCGAGACTGGCAAGCTGCGGCAGCGGGCTGCGACGCTGCTGGGGGAGGCGCGGGGGGCAAACTTGAAGCGCAACGCCATCAGCTACATCGCTGGAGCCAGAGCGCACGGCCAGGGCGAGCAGCGGCAGCGGACACTGGCGCTGCGCAGCGAGATGCGGGAGGCTCAGCTGGAGCCCAATGGCCGCAGCCACAACGCTCGCAGCAGCGCGCGCGCGAAGGGCAAGCAATTACGGCAGGTTCTGGCGCTGCTCGGCGAGATGCGGGATGCGAAATTGGAACCCGATGTCATCAGCTACAGCGCGAGGGCCAGCGCGCGCGAGGAGTGGGGGCGGTCAAGGTGGACCCACTAGCTCCGCTCAGCGAGATGCGGGAGGCGCAGCCGGAGCCCAACGCCAATCAGCACCAGCGCAGGGATTAGCGCGCGCAGCAACCAAAATGCGAAGTGTGAGATTGAGTCCCTTCGCCAGTAGCTACAACGCTGAAGTCACCGCGTGCGAGACTGCTGGGCAGCGCGGTGGCCGCTAGGATGCGGGAGCCGAGGTTGGGATTTTACGTCATCAGCTCCTGCGCTTTGACCGCCGCGCGCGCCGCAATCGCCGATCCCAGCAAAGCCGCTGACATCATCAGCCTCCTGGGCCACCGCCCCTCTGCGCTGACCCGCCAGCGCCTGAGGAACAACGTGGAAAAGAAACGGCGGCGCCAGCGGCTGTGTTCCTGTTAGAAAACTGCATCCGCGAGCCCTCCCGTCTGCCTATTCGGAGCAGGGAGTTGCGCGGTCAAGTGTTCTGTTCGCCCGCATTTCTTGCGCGCCAATTGTTTATTGTAGCGGGCAGATTTGCGAACCAGTTGTTTTTGTTGCCCGCGCGCGCGGGGCGAGCCCAATTCCATTTTTCGCCGGGGCTTACGGCGGGCAGACGTGTCAGCCAGCTCGTCGGGGCCCGCGCTTTCCGAAAGTCGCATTCTTTGTTTTTTGGGGAAGCGGGGCTAGGCTGATGCGCGGCTCACTGCCTCGAGGGTTCGCATTATGCGCGGGCTAAGTGCCTGCCCGCTTCTGTCCAGAATTCGCCAGCGCGCGGCCCCGTTCACTCTGGCCCGCCCGCGGGCACAATCCTTAATCCTTTGCGCTGGGAGTGCGCTGACTGGGCTGCGTAATATTGCGGCTGGCCGTTTCCATGAGTTCCATATGTTATTTGATTTGTTCAGAGTGGCAAGATCTGCGAGCAGTTGTTCGTTAGTTTGCCCGCGTTTTCCCCTGGCCGGATTCTTCATCCTTTTTGCTTAGCATGGGCGGATGCGCGGGCAATTGCTTCTGCGCGGCACCGCGCCAGCCCCCTGGCGCCGTCTCCAGATCTGACGCAGTCAGGAGGGAAGCAAACGCAGACGCGACGAATCGTCGACCCCAAGACTACGGGAAACGACGGGAAGTGGGGGTGTGGGGGGGGCGAGAATCAACAGAAGATGATGACATATTCAAAAGATTTGGAATCCTGCGCGTGCAAGTGCTCGCGTGTCCTTCGGCCCCTTGTCTGATGTCATGTCGCGCCGCTTGCGGCGACGTCTGGCCTGGCGCCCGCGGGCGCGCCGCGCCGCGCCATCGGCGCCCGCGGCGGCCCACATCAGCCCTCGCCTGGGCGCTGCGGGCGGCGGACGGGGCCGCTAGGTGCCCCCGGTTCGGCAGGGGTCTCACACCCCCCATCGCAGGCCCCCCGAGGAATGCGAGCGCGCGCCAGCCCAGGCAGCCCCTTCAAACACAGCCGATCCTTGGCTCTCACCGTTGCGCGAGCTGTCGGGGGCAGGCCTGCGCGATTGCCGCCGCGAGGCGCCGCGCTGCAGGCTGGCCCCCCTGTGAAGCGTCGGCATTTTCGAGCCCTGGCTGGCAGCAGGCGCGGCCGCGTTGCCGCTCTTGGCCGCCGTCGCGGGGGCGGCCCGCGGTGGCGGGGGCCAGCGGCCGACAGGTTCGGAGTTCGCCTGGCTTCGGCCGGAACCCCCCCGCTCCTTTGCAGCGCGCCCCCGACCCGCGCTCGCCGCGAGCCCGCGCGGAGTCTGCGCGCGCCGCGGGGGGGCGCGGCAGCCTCGGCGCCTGGAAGCGGAGGGGGGGGAAGAAAACGAACCCTCAAAACACGATGAAGACGCGACCGCACGCAGGTCCCCGTCTTCGCATCAGGGACGATAATTCGGGGCACTTTGTTCTGATGCGTTTGCAGGACAGACCCTTGTCCATATTCTTGGTCCTCCTGACTTAGGCCCCCCCCCCAAATGGTTAGGGGCATTTTGATTGATTCTCAGAAGGTGTGTTGCAGCGTTGCCTGCTGCCGGACCTCCCGAAACTGTCCGGTTGTCGTGGTTCGACAGGTGCGCCTCCTGCTTGCAGTTGCAGGATTATGACGTGTCTTTCTGTCACCTCCTGGCTCCTTTGTGGGTTTGATATGCATGGCCAGCTTGGCCGTCAGGATTGCACTCGCAACGCAATTGCCCTGCTTACCTCCCCTTACTATCTGTCGTTCTTTCTCCTCCTCATTATCTTCCTCCTCTTGGGTCTTCCTCCAGCGTACCAGCTTGTCCTTATACACCAGACCCGTGGCTGGATTATTCGCCCCCTGCCGCTGGCCCCCTCTTTCGGAGAATTGGCTCTGCAAGAGCTAACTCATGAGGCTTCGGAGCCGCCGTGAAACAATATCAGCAAGAGAAGTTGAGACTATCAGGGTATTACTGAACTCGGCGTTGCATTTTGAACCTGCCTCCGTATGCTGTGCACCGAGGTTTCCTGCATACTTTCGGACATGTGGTTTCGGGGACGCAAATATAGCGTAATTCGAACGTAATGTACAAGACTTAGTGGCTTCAGAGACGCGAGTCTACTCTAGTTTAATAATGCACGCGATGATTACGTAATCTACAAAGGCTTACGGCTTCGGAGTCGCAAATATCGCGTCATTTACGCAGGTGTATGGTTTCGGAGACGCGAATATTGCGTACTTTACGAAGGTCTGCGGCTTCGGACACGCGATTGCGGTGTAATGTACGAGGGTGTATGGCTTCGGGGTCGCAGATATTGCGTCATTTCCACCGACGCATGGTTTCGGAGACGCGCAGTTCTTGACATTTAAAAGGCTTGATGGCTTCGGGGGCGCGAGCATTGCGTGATTTACAAGCGTTTGTGGCCTCGGGGCCGCGCGCATTGTGTAATTTATATGGGTTCATGGCTTCGGGGACGCGAATCTGGTGTATTTTGCGAGGGTGTATGGCTTCGGGGATGTATGGCCTCGGGGGCGCGAATTACATTTTTTTTGACGTGTCCCACGCCCCCCCAGGAATTCTGAGACCCCTCCCAGGACACGCTATCCAGGCTGATGTTCGGCTCCCCCCCCTCGCGCGGTCTACAACGAGGAACAATAATACAACAAGAAGCAAATTTATCACATTGGAAACTAGAAACTGGAATTGGCGCAGGGAGCAGCAAACCCTCATCCTACAGCCTGGTGGCCCCACAAGGGGGCCGGCAGATTTTCGGCGTCCAATCTCTCGACAGATGCTCGTGTCTGTGGTGGGAAGAACTCAAATTGACTGACCACGTGTCGCAGTCTGTCCATCCAGCCTGGTCGGTGTAATTGGTCTCTTGGTTGTTCCTTAGTCCTACGCTGTCATGGTACTATCATATCTTGGATTTCCCACCGTCGTTGCGCGGTTTGCCGATCCAGGATTGTCAATTAGCTTCCTCCGTACCGATACAGTTCAACGGTGGACGCATCTGTCGCAATGCCAGACTTGCGGACCTTCCTCGCAAGGCCTGCACTGCCAGGGCTGTCGCCCCCGCGGTTCTCGACTTGGAGCTCTTTGATCTTCTCGTCGTCGTCGTTCGACCCCCACTCCCCTCGCGGTTCCTGCAAGTCGTCGCCGCTGCCCTCGGCGTCGCTACAGTTCAGATCGTAGCCGTGGGGGTTCCTGAGCCTCGTCGTTGACAGAGTTGACTGCTGCGGATTCCTTAGCTAAGGGTTCCTTGTCCAATGCCCCCACCGCAACACAAAGCCGTCTTGGACCTTCCGCCTGGTGCAGAGAAGTGTCCGAGGGGAGACTCCCTCATGTAGTTCAGAGGCTTGTCGTCTCCATCGTTGGCCGTGGAATCGTCAGGGCCGAGCTTCACGATGAGTCGTTTCACCGATGGGTTTTCTGATGCAGCTAGACTCCTCGCCAATCGTGCAGCTGCCATGGATCGGTCGTCCTTCTTCTTGCCTCCAGCGCGAGGCGCGTCTAGACCGCACACTCGTTGGCTCTAGACTGCACACTCGTTTGCCACTGCTAGCCTACTCGCAGAAGAAGTGAGAGGAGCGATTGCAAAAAAAACCCAAGAATTGCAACAAAAAAAAAAAGGATTGCAAACAAAAAAAATCGAAGGATTGCAAAAAAAAACCCAGGATTGCAATCCTTGGTTTTTTGCAATCCTTTGCAATCCTTCGGGTTTTTTTGCAATCCTTGGGTTTTTTGCAATCCTTCGAGACATGACGGTATACCTCGTACTGTCTGGGCCGGGCAGGCAGGACGGTGCCTTTGGAAAAGCATGGGCGGCCGCCCCTGGGCGCGCGCCCCTTTGCGGCTCCGGCTGCCGCTCCAGAAGGGGGGCCCTCTGGAACGCCAAATGGCCAGGGGCTGGGACAAACAAACCTCCTCCTCCTCCCTCCTCCTC
>CAUYUJ010018848.1:79027-84027 GCA_963575745.1 Prorocentrum cordatum
CTCTTTGGGCCTCGTGTGGTGATGATGATGCTGCTGCTGATGATGATGATGATGATGTTGATGGTGGGAGTGGTGGTGGTGGTGGTGGTGATGATGGTGGGGTGGTGGTGGTAGTGGTGATGATGATGATGATGATGATGATGATGATGATGACGATGCTGATGCTGCTGGTGGTGATCATAATTCTGATGATGCTGATGCTGATGCTGATGCTGATGCTGCTGATGCTGCTGCTGACGATGACGATTCTGCTGATGGTGATGATGAGGATGATGATGCTGATGGTGATGCTGATGGTGATGCTGATGCTGCTGGTGATGGTGATGGTGATGATAATTATGATACTGCTGCTGATGACGATGATGTTGATGATGCTGCTGCTGCTGATGATGATGATGATGATGTTGTTGCTGTTGTTGATGATGATGATGCTCATTTTTGATGGTGCTGCTGCTGATGATGATGATGCTGTTGCTGCTGCTGACGATGATGCTGATGACGATGCTGAGTATGATGAAATGAGAATGATACTGATAATGATGATGATGATGATGATGATGATGATGATGATGATGATGATGATGATGATGCTGATTCTGATGATGGTGATGCTGATGCTGCTGATGATGATGTTGATGTTGATGCTGCTGCTGATGATGATGCTGATGATGGTGATGATGAGGATGATGATGCTGATGCTGATGACGATGATGATGATGATGATGATGATGATGATGATGATGATGATGATGATGATGATGATGATGATGATGATGATGATGATGATGATGATGATGATGATGATGATGATGATGATGATGATGATGATGATGATGATGATGATGATGATGATTTATGATGATTGATTTGATGATGATGATGAGATGATGATGATGATGATGATGATGATGATGATGCTGGTGGTGGTGGTGGTGGTGGTGGTGGTGGGGATGAAGATGCTGGTGATGATGATGCTGCTGATGATGATGATTCTGATGATGCTGATGGGAATGGGGTGGGGATGGAGGAGGAGGCGGAGGAGGAGGAGGAGGAAGAGGAGGAGGAGGAGGAAGGAATCTACTGTCTCCTTGAGAGGCACACGGGCCACTTTTGGTGGAGTGTCGTTGGGCGTTTTGGATGCTTCTCGGGGTCTCTTTGGATGCCTCTTGGAGGCCTCGTGGAGGCAGCTTGGGGTCCTCTCGAGTGCTTTCTTGGCCGCCCTTTTTTGGGGATCTCTTGGTGCCCGTTGGGTTCCCCTTGGGGGCGTGGTAGCCGTGGGGGAAGGCATGCAAAAGTCAATTCGGGCTCCTCTTGGGCTCTTCTTGGGGCTCTCGTGGGAGCTTGCGGTGCGGGGCTGTCTTGAGAACTTCTTGGGCCGTGTTGGAGCTTTCTTGGGCCGTCTTGAGACCCCCTGGAGGGTATCTTTGGGCTGGTTTGGGGCAATCTCGGTGGCCTCTTGGGCCGCTTGAGGCGTTCTGAGTCGCGACAAGGAAGAATGCGAGAGCCTTACACCATTGGCGGCAGAAGACCTTCCACATCTGTTTGGAGTACCTAAGAGGACACCATGGAGATTGCCATAGAGGGTGGAGCATAGTACAGCTAAAAATCAGTAGAGGGCGACGAGGGAGATAATCAGGGACACAATACTAGTCAGAGGTACTATGAGGCGGACTATGAGGGAAACCATGAGGGATACCAAAGGGTGACCATACGGGAGACCATGCGGGAGACCATACGGGAGACCATACCTCCGTCCTCCCTCCTCGCCGTCGAAGGGTTGATGGCTGGGGCCTGTGTGGTTTTTGTCCGCCAGGCAGGTCGGGATAGAAGTACTGCCGTCATTGATCTTGAGCTTTAGGTTCCATCCTTGCGGTCCCTCCAACACTGGAGGGACCCCAGACGGCGCTGTGGGGCTGGACGCTTCCTCCTGCCGAGTCGATTCGATCCTCGCCGTGCTCCACTTCCTGCTCGTCGGCACTTCTCCACTTCCGTTCGGTTCGTTCCTCCTCGTCCACCTCCGCTTCCTCCTCCACTTCCTCGCCGGGCCCGCGTAGCCCGAGAGCTCCTCGGCCTCCACCTCTGCCGCGGCCCCGGGCGCTGGCAGCCTTTGGCTTCCCGCCCCAGAGCTTGCCCCAGGGCCGAGGCCCCCAAGAGGCTCCTCGAGGCTTCTGGACGCTTCCGGCGCGGGCTTATCCTTGAGCCGACGCCATGGGTAGAGGCTCTCTTCCACTTCTCGGGCCTCTTCGGGCGGGGCTAGGACGAGATCAGATCCGTTCCATGGCCCTCCAGAGCGCTCTCGGAGTGCTCCGCAGCGCTCTGAGAAGGCCGCGGCGCCCGAGACGTCCTCCAGAGCCGCCGGGCCCCAGAGATTCTCGATTCATCCTCCCCTGATTTTGTCATCGTCCTGGCTTCGTCCTGCCTCTCTCACGACCTGGTGGCTGGGGGGCCAGATCTTGATCTCCCGAGGCCCCTGGAGGCTCCCAGAGGCTTCTGGGCGGTTCCGGCGCGGGTTTATTTAATCGCTTCGCTCATTCCGCCGGCCCTGGAGCCCTCTTTAGGGCCTCTTGGGGGCCTCTTGGGGCCCTCTTGGGAGTCTCTTGGGGCTCCTTGGCGGCGTCTTGGGGGCCCCCAGGGCCTCTTGGGGGGCTTTTGGGGGCCTCTTGGGGCGGGAGGGGGGCTAGCCGATTGCGGCTCCCCCTTCGAAGGCCACGATCCTCGTGAGGGGTGTCGAAAAATGGCCCTCCCCTGGAGCGCTCTGGTGGCTCCTCCCTACACTCACCAGGGCCCCGGAGGCTCCTGGAGGCTCCCGGAGGCTTCTGGGCGGTTCTGGCGCGGGTCTATGTCTGAGCCGGCGCCCCGCTGAGGGTTCGACTGCACGTGCGAGTCACCCTTCGCTCGGTGTCGTTGAACCAATCCCCATCCCCAGCCCCATCCCCTTCGAGACCCCCTACAAAATTACCACCCCAGCTGGGGGTACACCCCTCGAAGCCCGAAGGAACCGGAGGAGGAGGATGAGGAGGAGGAGGAGGAGGAGGACAAGGCGGAGGAGGAGGAGGAGGAGGAGGAGGAGGAGGAGGAGGAGGAGGAGGAGGAGGAGGAGGAGGAGGAGGAGGAGGAGGAGCCCTGCCCCCCCCCTCCCCCCTCGAGCCTCGAGGACCCGACGCAGCACGTGCCGCCGTGGCTGGCCTCCGAAGGGGCAGCCGACGCCTCCGAGGGCAGCCGAGGGCCCACGCGAGGGCCTCCGAGGGCGGCCGAGGGCCTCCTCCGAGCGCCCCCCGAGGGCCTTCCGAGTGCCCCGCCGCAGGGCTGAGCTACAGCACGCAGAGGTGCTCGGCGTGCCGGCTCTTCCTCGCGGGCGCCCTCCAGGGCGCCGCGGCCGACGCCAAGGCAGGCCTGGAGGAGGAGGAGGAGGAGGAGGAGGGAGGGAGGGAGGAGGGAGGGAGGCAGGGCAGCAGGGAGATGTAGAGATGGGAGGGGGAGGGAGGGAGGCAGGGCAGCAACGAGGCAGAGAGTGGGCGGGGGAAGGGAGGGGGGTAGGCCTCTCGGCTCCCCGTCCTCCCCTCTCGCTGGGCGCGTGCCTTTGGGAGCACTCTGGGGGCATAGCTCCGAGAGGATGCTCCCGAGAGTGCAATATGTGTGAAGCAGCCTGGGGCGCAAGGGTGCGGGGGGCGTTGGCGCCTAGTGGCTAGGTAGTTACCCGTGGACCGATTCAGTAACATACGGGGAGGATGAGGATGAGGAGGAGGAGGAGGAGGAGGAGGAGGAGGAGGAGGAGGAGGGAGGAGGAGGGAAGAAAAGAGGAGGGGAGGAGGAGACATGGAGGAGGAGGGGAGGGAGGAGGAGGATGAGGAGGTAGGAGTAGGAGAGGATTGAGGATGCGGATGAAGGCGGATATGGGGAAACGGAGAGAGGAGGAGTAGGAGAGGAGGGAGGAAGGAGGAGGAGGAGGAGGAGGAGGGAGGAGGAGGGGGAGGGGAGGAAGGAGGAGGAGGAGGAGGAGGAGGAGGAGGAGGAGGAGGAGGAGGAGGAGGAGGAGGAGGAGGACAGTGAGCCCGCATAGTAAGGATGGGTAGCCTTCCCAAGGCTACCCTTGCATCCTTGCCCCTTCGGCCTTTCCTTGGCCACTTTCGCTTGCCGCGCCCCGCTCGAGAGGGGTCGAGATGGGCGTCCAAGGCCCTTGCATCCTTACCGCGCATCATCCTGATACGGGCCGACTGCACAGAGATAACGGGAAACAGTCAATGCCCAATTGCCCTTCGCTTGCAGCCGTCACGGTGGACGCTCTATAGTTTGTGCTGTCCAAGCGCCAGTGCTGCAAAAGCTGTTGCTGATCTGTTGGAGGAAAAAGGAGGGCAAGATCGACCATAAAGACTGAGAGGATACATTGATGGCGTCGGAATTGCAATGCGAAATGTGGTAGTAGTAGTAGTAGTAGTAGTAGTAGTAGTAGTAGTAGTAGTAGTAGTAGTAGTAGTAGCAGCAGCAGCAGCAGCAGCAGCAGCAGCAGCAGCAGTAGTAGTAGTAGTAGTAGTAGTAGTAGTAGTAGTAGTAGTAGTAGTAGTAGTAGTAGTAGTAGTAGTAGTAGTAGTAGTAGTAGTAGTAGTAGTAGTAGTAGTAGTAGTAGTAGTAGTAGTAGTTAGTAGTAGTAGTAGTAGTAGTAGTAGTAGTAGTAGTAGTAGTAGTAGTAGTAGTAGTAGTAGTAGTAGTAGTAGTAGTAGTAGTAGTAGTAGTCGTGGCCGACCAATAGACCCAACAACTACCACGTTGCGGCAAACGAATATGAGCTGGCCAGATGACGGCAGGTGACCGCAGCCAGGATCACCTTTGCTCTGGCTGCGATGCAGCCCTGTCTTTTCGGCGCTGCCTGGTCTTCCGAGGGACCCTAGCAGCATAGCGGCAAGAAACAATGTGTGTGATGATAGTGTCTGATCTGCCAGGTGAGGTGCAACGGTCAAGGTCGACCACGCCTCCAAACTGCCGCGGATGCAAGAACTAGCTGG
>CAUYUJ010018848.1:86527-96527 GCA_963575745.1 Prorocentrum cordatum
GAGGCGCCTCTTGGGGGCCTCCTGGGGCCTCTTGGGGCCTCTGCGAGGTCGTGGGGCAGTGAGAAGCCCTGGTGCAAGCACTGACGCGGGAATCCACGTTTTTTTGCCTCTCGGAAACATCCCGGAGAGCGTCTTCGGGATGCGTCGGGGCCTCTTGACGGGCTTTTGGGACCCGTTGGGTGCTAAGCAGGGGTGCCCAAGTGCCTCTTGAGGGAGTAGGGAGGAGGGAGGAGGGAGGACGGAGGATCACTGGCCAAACTGCCAGGTCAGCGAGCTTGCCGCCAATGAACAGTCCCGCCAGGGCGCTGGGCGCAGTGAGGAACTGCCAATGGGGGACACCCATTGCTTGGGGAAACCCCAACTCGCAGCCTGTTCCAGGGGGTTGCTAACGAGGGCCCGCCCTGGCTCGCAGCCCCAAATCCAGAGCACTGTGCCCGGCGAAGTGGAAGAGCATGTGGGGGGAGTTACCTGTGACAATTATTGCTCGGCGCTGGCGGGTTGCATTGCCATCTCCCTCTCTCTCTCTCTGTCCAGGTGGCGCAAGCGCGATGTATCCATCCCGAGGGGCGGGGATGCAGAAGCGGGAGCGGGAGTGAGTCGAGTACAATAGGGGCTCAGGTTGGGACGAGCAGGGGAAAGGAGGGAAGAGGAGAGAGGATGACCGAGCGTAACGGTCTGGACGTTCATCCGCCCACGGTGGCCGCAACAAAGTAAAACCAAGTCCTGTCGGCCGGAGTCGAAGACAGCGTTCGTGTCACGGACTCGGTGCGCCAGTGTGTCACGGATTCGGTGCGGCAGCTCAGTGGTCCAGGGGGTGGTGGCAACGCCGCTCCCTGCACCGAAGGCTGTCCGGCGAACGTGGCCGAAACTATTCTGCGCCTGGGGGGGTCAGGATTTGTTCGCCCAGACCTTCTGGCTAGGCCCGAAGATTCACTTCCCCTAGGGCTACCCCACAGCAGGGCATCGCATTACTTGCTGGCCCCTCCCGCTGCTTCCTTCGAGTCGCCGCGACGCCAAGCGACTGCGAAGCACGAGGAGCGATGACGACCCGGACGCTATGAAGTAATGCCGCGATTGGCAATCTAACTGGTACGGCAAAACAATGCACAATTTTCCAGCCGAGGGAGGGAGGTCGGGAAGCCTGGCCTTGAGGAGGCGCAGGAGCGATGAGGATGATGATGTGGGTCAGCGGGTCCGGCTAGGAGGGATCCCCTTGGGACTGTTTCCCCCCGGGAGGCCTCCGTACATGCAGCATAATACCGCTGAGTTACCTGGATGCCAGGACTCGCGTGGAGGAGGCGATGCGGACCGCGCAGCTGGGTAAAAACAGCTATATGCAAGAACGCGCAGCTGGATATACAAGACCAGGCTGCGCAAACGCGATGTATCCATCCCTGAGGGCGGGGGGGCGGAAGAGGGAGCGGGGTTGAATTGATTAGGGGCCCAGGTCGGGACGGGCAGTGGGAGGGCGAGAAGAAGGAGGAGGAGAGGGGACGACCGAGCGTAACGGTCTGGACGTCCCCGAAGGGGGGGCAAGACGGGGTGGTGCTGGAGCAGGCAAGGCGGATATGGTTGGCATTGCCAGACGTTGCCTACCTACGTGTGGCTTGCTACCAGAACTCCAGCCGTGATTGTTGAGTCGGACAGGCCGAAACAACGGACCGCAGGCTAGGTGGGTGTGCGAAGCGCAGCCTTAACCCACAGTCTTGGCAGAGTTCCAGTGCGGAAGGCCCAAGCCTGAACAGGTGCGGCGCGGCGGACGCCGGGAATCCTGCCGTGGCTGTTGAGTCGGGCTGGCCGAAACAACGGACCGCGAGCTAGTTGGGTATGCGAGGCATAGCCTTAGCCCGCAGTCCTTGCATAATTCCTTACTTAGATCTTGCCGCCGGCGCGTGGCTTACTACCAGAACTCCAGCCGTGTTTGTCGAGTCGGGCGAGCCGAGACAACGGACCGCAGGCTAGTTGGGTGTGCGAAGCACAGCTTTAGCCCGCAGTCCTGGCAGAGCTCAAGTGCGGAAGGCCCTCGCCAAAACAGGTGCGGCGCGGCGGATGCCAGGAATCGTGCCGTGGCTGTTGAGTCGGGCTGGCCGAAACAACGGACCGCGAGCTAGTTGGGTATGCGAGGCATAGCTTTAGCCCGCATTCCTTGCAGAATTCCCTAGATATTGCCACACACGCGTGGCTTACTACCAGAACTCCAGCCGTGTTTGTCGAGTCGGGCAAGCCGAGACAACGGACCGCAAGCTAGCTGGGCGTGCGAAGCACAGCCTTAGCCCACAGTTTTGGCAGAGTTCCAATTGGAGGAGGAGAAGGGGGGGAGGGAGAAGGAGAGGGAGGAGAGAGGAGGGGGGAGGGAGTGGGGAGGAGGGAGGAGGGCGGAGGGACGAGGGACGAGGGATGAGGGAGGATGGAGGAGGAAGGAGGGAAAAGGGAGGAGGGAGGACGGAGCAGGGAGGATGGAAGCAATGTTGGGCCATATTGGCAGTCTTCACGGGCCGCCTTGGGAACCCTGGAAAGCGTCGGAGAGCCCCCGTGAGACGCTGGGCCGCCCAGGGCGTCTCAGGCTGAAGGGGGGATGCACGTAGTCAAAGCACGAATGGAAGGCCCCCCCCCTTCAGAAGACTTACAGCTAAGTCGGGCGTGTCCCCCTACAGGTGGATATATATATATATATATATGTATATATATACACATATTTATATATATGCATACACACCTATATAGATGTGTATATATATATATTATATATAAGAGAGTTAGAAATAGTCTGGGGACGTTTTTCGATTATGTTTGGCTATTCTTGAATATTTTTATGCATGTTTCCATTGTCTCCCAAAATCCGCCTGTAGGAGGACATGCCCGACCTAAACTTACAGAAGCCCTGCCATGCAGCCTGTGCCATTCTACCACGCCTCCACGTGCCAGGGGGCGCGTCGACGGATCAGTACAAGTTCCTGGATCTGACATTTGATGAGAGTTGTCGGCTCAGGGTCCGACCCTCGCGTCCATTGACCAATTCAGATTGTGTCTGGGATGCGTTAAAGGCTACATGTGCCGACGACGAGTTTTGCAAGCGCCGCTGCAATTTTGGTGACAGCCTGAACACGTGCTGCAAGCTGAGGGACGTGCCCAAACCTACAGACATGTTGGGTGACGAGGCACCAGCTGAGGAGGAACCCGGCAGTGGAGGTCAACCCACTGATGAACCAGAGCCAGAGGGCATCTGCGACAATCCCACAGACAGAGAGATCCTCGCGGATTCGACCCTCCCGGATAGGTTGGAAGAAATTGGGAGGAAGTGTTTCAGCGTCTTCAAGTTTCAAATCGATGCCGCCAGCTCTCTCAAGGAGCATGAGGCCTTGGGTCTGTCAACGCCCTGCGCGGTCTGCTTCGTGGACGCATCGGTATGCGGCAGCAACAAGTGCTTCAAACTCTTGAGCACGAAAGGGAAACAGCACCCTGATAGTCAAGCATGCCTCGAAGAGCACTGCAACCCTGCACTGCAAGCGTGCAGCGGCCTTCCCCCAAGCAGTCGCAAACGGTGAGCCGAGCTTTCAACTGCGCGGCAGCATGCCTGCAGTTGTGGTTCATTCTTCGAAGTTTCACCCATGCTCAAGGCCTCGGCAGCGCGTGCTCAGAAGCTTTGCTTCCTCCTTCCCCCTCCTTTCTTTTCTTTCGCTAAGCCTAAAACACGAACCGTGTTGGCCTTCCCCCTCCTCCCGCTCCTCCCGCTCCCCCCTCTGCTCCTCCTGCGCCTCCCGCTCCTCTCCCCCCTGGGATCCGACGTTGTAAACAAGCTGCCGCAACCTGAGAAATCATCACCGGAGCCCTAGACCCATCTTTCTTACCCCGAAGGCTCAGATTTACCCTTGATTTCCAGTGGGGGGGGGTCGGGAAACATCGAAAAAACACATGTGGAACCATTACCCCCCAACCCGAAATTCGGGTCTTCGGGTTGGGTTGGGGTGGTCTGGTAGGTAGTCACTTTCTGCTGCAGATTTCGAGCCGCATTGATCCGTGAGCGCACCAGGGCCGAAACAGGGCGAATCGCCCGTCGGGGAAACAGATGCGCCTCCAGGACCTCCAGGCCTTCCCCTCCCTGCGGCCGGTTCCTTGTCGGCCTCGCGTTTTGAGGCCCTCCTCCCTCTTCTCCTCCTCCGCCTCCTCCTCTCCTCCTCCCCCGCCTCCTCGTCCCACTCCTCCTCCTCCTCCTCTTCCTCCTTCTCCTCCTCCTTCTCCTCCCTGCTCCTGCTGCTGGTGCTTCTCCTTCTCCTTCTCCTCCACCTCCTCCTTGTCCCTGCTCCTCGTCCTCCATCGTCCTGTCCCAGGCTCGTCTCCGAGCGCGGTCTTGAGGCAGGCTGGAGGGAGAGCTGCGTCGAGTAGGAGGGGAAAAGACTTCGCCTCCTTCTCCCCCTCCCTTTCGCCTTGTGCTCGCACCTGTGGGCGGTCTGGAGTCTGGAGAGAGGCTCGGAGCTGTAGGAAGAGAGGGCGTGGAGAAACCCGCCACCGCCGCCGCCGCCTCCTCCCCCTTTTCCTCCTCCTCCTTCTCCTCCTCCTCCTCCTCCTCCTTCTCTTCCTCCCCCTCCTTCTCCTCGATTTCTTGTCCGCGTCGTTTTTCGTTGTCATCGTCGTCGTCGTCGTCGTCGTCGTCGTCGTCGTCGTCGTCTCCCCCTCCTCCCCAACTGTTTGTCCCCCATGTCCTCCCCCTTGTCCCGCTCCTCCTCCTCTTCTTCCTCCTCCTCCTCCTCCATTCTTCTCCCTTGTGAATAACTCCCTGTTGGGTGTTTGTTCGGGGCAGCAGGGGGGCGTCTTTTGGTCAAAAGATCGAGCTGTGCGTTCGGGTTCCCCCTTCTGGGCCCCCTCTTGGGGCTGTCATGGGGCCCTCCTGGGCCGTCTTGGGTTTTTTTTGGGGCCGTATTGGGGCCCGCTTGGGTTTCTCGGAGCCTTTCTTATGAGCCTCTTGGGCCGTCCTGGGGTGATCTTGAAGGCCTCGTGGACTTCTTGGACGTTGCGAACGCCCAAGGGGGAAATGTGCTAGAAATGTACACTTCCCCAGAGAGCACCCCGAGGCCACTCGGAAGGGCGGGACGGACGTTTCGCCTGAAACTTCCCTCTTAACTCTGAAGCTCAACTTTGCTTGGCAACAGTTTCACTAATGGAGGGCGGGTGGTTTTCAAAATGTGCCTCTCGCTTTTGCGCCGCGCACATCTTATTTTTTCAAAGGAAGCAGTTTCACGAGTGCAAGGCGGCCCGTTTTCAAAATGTGGTCTCGCATTAGCGCCGCGCACAGTCGTTTCAAACATTCGCAAGAGCTTCGCGGATTGAGGGCGGATCGTTTTCAACACGTGGCTCTCCCCCATTAGCACCGCGCGCACTCGTTTTAAACCTTGTAAGAGTTTCACGGATTGAGGGCGGTTCCTCTCAACATGTTGCTCTCGCCACAGTGGCTCCCGTATTCGTTTTATCAAATTGCAAGAATTTAACAGGTTGAGGGCGGTTCTTTAAAACATTGGCTCTCGCCTCAACGCCGCGCACATTCGTTTTACATGCTTGCAATCGTGTCACGACTTCCCATGGGAAGCGTATCGGAAATTATGTTTTGGAGCGACTCAGGAGTGTCCTGGCGCAACAGTTGCGTTGATTTGCGGTATTGAAATCCCAGGAATGGGGCTCTGGCGCGAGTCAGCATCGTCAAGGCGCAACAGTCAGGTTGATTCGTGGTGCGAAGTCCTGAGAGTGGTGCTTTGGCACGCCTCAGGATCTTCGAGCGGTTGTCTCCCAACGAGGCACTTCCCTCAGTGGAAATGACTCCTTGAGAAGGCGAGGACCTTCTCATACGGCGGCGGGGCTTCTCAGAAGCCCTCCAGCCTTCTGAGAAGTTTTTTTTTTTAAAGGTTTTCGGAGAAGGCTCATACAATTTCCCAAAAAGACCAAGAACTTCCGAGCCTTCTGAGAAGGCCCGCCCTTTCTCACTCACCCCCCGCGCTCGCCGCCAATATGAGCAGGGAGCTTGGAGGGAGGCTTTATTCCAACATTGATGGGTCTTCGGTTTGCACCGGTTCCTCTTCCTCCTCCTCCTCGTCCTCCTCCTCCCCCCAGCTCCTCCTCCTCCTCCTCCCCCTCCTCCTCCTCCTCCTCCTCGCCCCTCCGCCCTTTCCCTTCCCCCCTCCTCCTCCTCCTCCTCCTCCTCCTCCTCCTCCTTGTCCATTCCTTTACCTTATAAGCAATTTCTCCCTGTCGCACCCCGAGGCCAGTTTGTAGGGCGGGCCGGGAGATTCGCTTGAGCCGCCCTCACCATGTATGACTCTGAAGCTTAAATAGTGACAGCAGTTTTACAGATGGAAGGCGGGTGGTTTTCAAAATGTGGCTCTCGCGTTAGCGTGGCGCGCATTCGTTTTCAACATTTGCAAGTGTTTCACGGATTGAGGGCGGGTGGTTTTCAAAATGTGGTCTCGCATCAGCGCCGCGCACACTTGCTCTTAAAAAGTTGCAAGAATTTCACGGAATGTGGGCGTCGTTCTCAAAATGTGGCTCTCGCGCCGCGCACACTCGTTTTTAACGTTTGCAAGCTTTTCACGGATTGAGGGTAAGCCGTTTGCAAAATGTGGTTCTCGCCTCAGCGCAGCGCACATGCGTTTTCAAAATTTCCACGAGTTTCACGGATTGAGGGCGGCTCCTTTTCAAGATGCGGCTCTCGCTTCAGAGCCGCGCACATCAGCACTGATTTGCAAGAGCTTCACGGATTGAGGGCGGGTCGTTTTCAACACGTGGCTCTCGCCTTGGCGCCGCACACATTCGTTTTAAACGTGTGCAAGAGTTTCGCTGATTCCCATGATCAACGTACCAGAAATGGTGTTTGGGAAAGATTCAGGATTATGCGGGCGCAACAGTTATGTGGATTCGCGGTATTCTCCCCAAAAAGGCGTTCTGGCACGATTCCGGATCGTCAAGGCGCAGCAGTGAGGTTGACCCGTGGCGTCGGGATCTTGAAGTCAATGTTTTGGCATGTTTCAGGGCCTTCAAACGGTTGTCTTCCAAATAGGCAGTTCCTTCAATGGAAATCAAACGTTGCAGGGGCCTATGAAGAGGGAACTTGGAGGGGGGGTTTAATCCCAACGTGGTTGGTTAAACTTGGGTTTGCACTGGTCCTCCTCCTCTTCCTCGCCGTCCTCCTCCCCCTTCTCCTCCACCTCCTCCTCCTCCTCCTTCTCCCCCCCCTCCTCCTCCTCCCCCTCTCCTCCCATGAAGACACGATGCGATTCTTCTCCCTCTTCCCATTACAGATACGGAGGGATGGTGGGCGGGGTACTTTGCAGATTGTACAGCACACGCACATTGTAAAAACGGGTCACGGTCAGTGGGGGGAAATGAGATCACCATACAGGGTACCACGCGACTAACAGGGCATATGGGAATACGCTAACATTTCAATCGATCATATTCGGTTGCCGCAGCTGATCTGGCTCAACGTTGGCCTCGGTGCGCAGTGTTGCGCACTAGCGGGGCTTCTCGGACTGTGTAACACAGGCTGGCCACCCATGGCCTTCGCGGGCATCAGCCAGCTATGGCCCTGCGGGCGTTGCAGCAAGGGGTTCCAGTGCTACAAGATGATCGAGAGCTACACGGGGGCACACGAGAAATGAAGCAGGTCATGAAAACGATTAAGGGGGCAAAGGCAGTGTATGGAAGAGAGTGTGCATCGACTTTGAGCTGGGGCACAGGCTGGAGGAATGGGAAGAAGCGAGCGATGAACAAAAGACGCTGCATGGAGGACAAAAGTCTATTTAGAGAGAGCAGGTTTGCCGAGAACAGAAGAGGAAAGCAAAAGGAGCCGCGTGGGCAGTCCAGGCCTGTTGACATATCAACGCAGCGCAAGCACCCCTGGCGGAAGAAGAGCGCCCGCATAACACATTCTCGCACACTAAGGAATAAGCTGGCCATAGAGAGGCCGAAGGATATGGGAAGGGCGCTGCTGGAGGGCATCAAAATGAAAGGAGGTTCTTCTACAGCCTTCAGCAACGCAGGAGAACAGAGGCTCTACGTTGCGCAGAAGAATACGACATCCTGCTCAACAAGTACATGGCCATGGACATCAATGACAAAGGTGCGCTGAAGGCGGTAAAGCAAGCCATTGAGGGAAAGGAGAGAGAGCTGCACGAGATGGGCGACTGCACGACAGCGGGGAACATGGGAGAAACGCAGTCCGGGCACCCCAAGGCGCTGGACTTCGTGGACAAGTGGAGCGACAACATGCAGCTGTTCGGCGTGTGCGGGAGGGGCACGGGATGGGACGACAAGAGGGGGGAGCCTGCTAGTGCGGGCTTGCCTTCCCAAACAAGCTGTGGTGGAGAGGCCCCAGCCCCAACTCGAGAGGGGACAAGTGGCAGTTCTGGTGCAAGGTGGACTTGTTGCAGCTCGTCAAAGCGCAGGAGAGCCACCCAGAAGATTTGCTGATGAAAGGGTGGGTGGACAAGGTCAAGGACGCGTTCGGCGACGACTGCGAGGAGTGGCCGAAGATCGGGTGCGGGAGTACGTTCCTTCCGTTCAAGGGTTGGCCGTCGATGGTGGAGCTCCAGGTGGGGAACGCAGGGGAAGCGCTCATAGCAGAAAAGGCTGCCGCAGCAGCTAGACGACGCCATCAAGGATCAAGGGGCGCCAATAGCTAAGAGACAGCACGCATACCTTGCTGGATGGCACCGAGATCTTCGAGGCAAAATTCGGCTAGCCCGAATCGGAGGCGACGACTGCGGCCAGCTTCTCCAGCGGCCACCAGTGAGTGCACCCGCTGGAGCCTGCAGGAACGCCAAGAGAAGCATTCGCGAGGCTTTCTCGGAGTGCCACCCTAGGAAAGCTGGGCGGGCCCACAGGCAGCCGTGAGATGCATTAGCGAGGTTTCTCGGAGTGCAACTCGAGGCGTACAGGATGGGCCCCGCGGAGTGTTCGCACTGTCATCGCAATGGGAAGTACATGTTGGAGTACCGACGGGTACATTACTGCAGTGAGCCGAAGTGGAAAACGTGATCACCATGGAGTCCACCAGTGAGCTTCCTCGATGGCCCTACCGTATACCGTGACTGGCAGTGTGCTCTACCACACGTGCAATGCACTTCGAGGGGGGCCGGTGGGATACTACAACAAGGTATCACAGTACAGATGCGACAATGCATAGGGCAGCTCTCGGCCAGACCGAGAAGTGAGCCGAGCGGGAGAAGGGGGCATATACTTAAGATCGTAGAATCTTTTTGCCCCCCAGCAACAGTTTGGGGTCGCGAGCCTCCCGTCTCTCCCCCTAACCCTTTCCTCCTTTCGAGAGGTCGGGTCGTTGTCTCCTCCCCCTTGGCTCGGGGGCACTGCTGAGCCCGCGCGTCCCCTCCCCTAGGGCACGTGGAAGGGCCAGGGGCAGCTCCTCCCGCACTGACCCGCAGGGACGCGTCAACGTAAGGTAGCGAACATGTCTGACGGGGCCACTTCGGAGTTCAGCCCTTGAGCAAGGTCCCCTGCCGGCCCTACCGAGAAGCCAGGGCTCTTGCACAACCAATCGCAAGGGATTTTGGCAGAATTGTGTAAGACATTCGCTCAGGTGTCTTGATGTAGCACCCCTTTTATGCGGATGTCTTTGTCCTTGTCCTCCTCCTCTTCCTCCTGCTGCTCCTCCTCCTCTCCCGCGTCCCTCGCCAAGCGGGGTGGGGGGGCAGCCGTTCCTTATGGAAAAAATGGGGGGGGGGGGGAGGGCCTCGGGCCAAGCTCCGCCGATAACTAACTGCCGAGGGCTGTTGCGTTCCGCATTGATTTGTTGTTGCTGTTGCGTTGGCGTCGGGGCAAGCGGGCAGGGTCCCGCCAGAGGGGGCGGCGGAGAAGATGCGCACAGCACGGTGAAGCTGATGCGAGGGACGAAAGATAGGATGAGGATGAGGAAGAGGAGGAGGATGTCATGGGGGAGTGATGGTGATGATGGGGAGGAGGAAAACATCAACCGTGCCCAAGCGCTATATTCTGGGAC
>CAUYUJ010018848.1:101527-106470 GCA_963575745.1 Prorocentrum cordatum
AGTCCGCATGCGTCCCCGCCACTCATTTCGGCACACCCCTCACACGTTTCGTGGCCCCATAGGAGCTCCGCCGAAGGTCCCAGTGGCACAGTCCGCATGCGTCCCCGCCACTCATGTCGGCACACCCCTCACACGTTTCGTGGCCCCATCGGCGCTCCACCGAAGGTCCCCGTGGCGCAGTCCGCATGCGTCTCCCTCACCCAGTACAGCGTTCCGTGGCCCCATATGGAGCCCCACCGAACGTCCCCGTGGCGCAGTCCGCATTGTGTTGTTCGTTTTCGTTTGCGTTGTGTACCACGCCACTCATTTCGGCACACCCCTAGCACGGTTCGTTGCCTCATAGGGATCACCACCGAGAAAGTGAATCACAATTGCGGTACTCACACGTGCATCTGGTTGGGTCTTTCGTCAGGCTAATTTGTTTTTGGCAACTTTTTGGTGTATTTGTTGGGCATTTCTTAGTTTCATGTAAAATCTGCCTGTAGGGGGCATGCCCGACCTAAGACGAGAAGCCGGCCCCGGGGAAAGGGTCGGGCTCCCGGGGAGCCCGCGTGGAACAAGTCATCGACAGGGGGTGGGGGGGTGCGCTTTCTGGCGCGAGGCTCGAGGTTTTCGGGTGTGCTCGTCGGTTCTCGGCGGTTTTCCATCTTCAGGGTGCGTTCCAGCAGCTGTGCCTCGCCGAATCGGCGGCCGCGGGAGCGTTCGGGGGGTTCCTGATGCGTCCCGAATGGCCGCCCGAGACCCGAGGTATGACACGAAAGCTAAATCTCCGTGGGTGCGGGGGAGGAGGGGGGTGCGGAGGAGGAGGGCGTGGAGGGGGAGGGGATGGGGAAGGAAGAGGAGGAGGGCGTGTAGGAGGAGGAGGGCGTGGAGGAGGAGGAGGAGGAGGAGGAGGAGGACGTGGCGTGGACGAGAAGGGTGTCGAGGAGGAGGGCGTTGAGGGGGAGGGGGAGGGGCAGGGGGAGCAGAGGGGTGAGGTGCTGTGAAACAAGGGGCGATTGGATTCGCTCAGATCGCCGCGCGGGGGCTGCGCCTAGACGGGTTCTGAAGTTCGTTTGGGGAAATATGAAGTCAAACTCTGAGAAACCCGGTTCGACACCAAGGGTCGACTAGGCGTAAGAGTGACCGCTCGCTGTAGTGACCTGTGGTGCGGGCCCACTGGGGCCCCCCGATCGCTGAACGCGAAGAGGTAGCAGCGGCTTGCGCGCCCAGGTTTGGCCACCCCGCGTCCCCCGGTCAACCGCGCACCAAGGGTCATTCTTACCCAGGGTCGCTCCTGCATATAGCCGGAAATGAGGTCAAACTCTGAAACATTGGATCGACGCCAAGGGACACGAGGAGGAGGAGGAGTACGGTCGAGAACTTTGGCTTAGCGTGTCGTGCCGCCAGTTCTGGAACTCCACGCCTGTCCACGTCACCGTCCTCGAGCATCGGCGCCCCGAGCCTTTCCCAGCCTGGCGACCCGCGGAGCGGCGCGACACGCTATCCGCTTGCAAGACACAGCGTGTTGCCGGGTCGCCAGGGCCGCCACCAGGACACGCTAATGAAACAATCGCGACCGTAAGAAGGTAAGAGAGATCCGAGGAAGGAGGACATATAATATTGCTCGAACAAGTACGCTCCGATGCGCTGTCCGGAAGAGCGGCTGGGAGTGACAGGGCAAGTCGACTCGACGATGTCATTTCTGCTGTGCTCTGGGGGCGGGGAGGCCTGTCGAGGGAGAAGAGGCACGGCGACTCGTAAATCACATCCTGACAACGAAGTCCCTGGCGACGCATTCTCCGCTTTAGACTCGGGGTCCGTGAGGAGGAGGAGGAGGAAGAGGAGGGAAGGCGGATGAAAGTGAGGAAGAAAGGGGGAGGAGGAGGAGGAGGGCACTGATGATGATGATGCTGCTGCTGATGATGATGATGATGATGCACCTGATGAAGCCGATGATGTTGATGAAGATGGTGATTACCATGATGATGATTCTGATCATTGAGCTGCTGCTGATGATGATGATGATGATAATAATGATGATGCCGATTATTGAGGTGCTGATGGCTGTAGTGCTGATGCGATGGTGTCGCTGCAGCTGGTGATGGTGGTGGCGATTGTGGTGGTCATGGTGTAATGATCATGGTGGTGGTGCTGCTGCTGCTCATTATGATGATACTGATGATGCTGATGATGATGACGACGAGGATGACGATGATGCTGATGGTGCTGCTCATTACGATGTTGCTGTGGGTGGTGGTGACGACGGGGAGTATGAGGATGGGGACGATGGCACGACACTGGTTGTATAATGACGCTGCGGTGGTGATGACGACGACGACGACAAAAATAGTGATGACAGCTGTAATGTGGTTGGCGGTGGTAATTGTGTTGTTGACGATGGTGACCAGGAGTAGGAGTAGGAAGAGTAGGAGGAGGAGGAGGAGGAGGAGGAGGAGGAGGAGGAGGAGGAGGAATGAGACCTAGTATGATGATTGCGACACCGATGCCGTTGGTGATGACGATGGCCTTGGCGACGTCAACGATAGTTTCGATGGCGAGCACGGTGACGATGCTGATGCTGATGATGATGGTGGTGGTGGTGGTGGTGATGCTGATGATGCTGATGGGGATGATGCTGATGATGATCATCCTGGTGGTGATGATGATGACGATGAGGATGCTGCTGATTATGATGGTGATGATGCTGATGATGATGCTGCTGCTGATTCTGACGACGATGATGATTATGGCGACGACAGCGCCGATGCTGATTATAATGATGATGCTGATGATGATGATGACGATGATGATGAGGAGGAGGATGATGATGATCATGCTGCGGCTGATGATGATGATTATGATGAGGCTGCTGTTGTTGTTTGTGATGATGATGCTGAGGATGAGAAGCAGCAGGGAGAGATGGGGGAGGATGCTGATGGAGAAGAGGAGAGGAGGAGGAGGAGGAGGAGGAGGAGGAGGAGGAGGAGGAGGAGGAGGAGGAGGAGGAGGCGGAGGAGCAGCATGAGGGTCAGGGCCAGTGTAAACCCACGACGCATCAACGATGGTGGAGTCAACCATCCCTTCAAGCTCCCTCTCCCTGGCATTCCGACATCGTGCCAATCCACCGTTTCTGGGACGTTAGCCATGATACGCCTTGAAACTGCTGCAGACTCTTAGGGCGAATTAGCTCGGCGCTAAAGTGAGCGCTATCTATTGACACGGCGTCGCCCTCCATTTGTGAAGCTCGAGCAAGTCTTCGAACGAATGCGTGTGGTGCTAGGGCGAAAGCCACATTCTGGAAAGGCACCGCCCTCCAGCCGCCAAGCTCCTGCAATCTTCTAAGACGAGTGGGCGCGGCGCTACTGCGAGAACCGCCTTCTGTGGAGGAACCGCCCTCCATCGGGGAAGCTGTTGCATGCTCTGAAACGGTTCTGCGCCGCGCGAAGACGAGAGCCACGTTTCGAGATCGACCCGCCTTCCATCAGTGGAGTTTCTCTGGTTTCAATTTGCACACATGTATTCATAACTGTGTACATACATGTGTACGACTTATTATTAATAGTAGTATTATGACTAATATTATTATTTTCATTGTTTATATTATTGTTAGTGCTTTCAGTAAGCTTATTATTATTGCTATTCGTATACTTTATTATTCACATTATTATTACGTGCAACCGAATCTGCGTGGTGCAGAGGGGATAGCGACATTTTGAAAGCGGGCCGCCTTCCATCCGTGAGCATCAAGGTCATGAGCTGTGGGGAAGTCTCAGGTGTGACGGGGAAGAGTTACGTATCTATATAAGGAAAAATAAGGGAGGAGGAGGTGGACGAGAAGAAGGAGGATGAGGGGGGCGGGAACAGGGGAGGGTGAGGGGGTGGGGGCGAGAGGGGGTCGAAGGGATGGGGAGGGGGTGGGCACAGAAACCCGATGTGTCGATGTTTTCCCGCCTTTATGTGGTGTTGGGTCCTCGTTTTGAAGAGGCAGCGCCCCGCGTCACCTCACCTCACCTCCCCGCTCCCCCTCCCTCCTTCCTTCCCTGCTTCAACACCATTACCACCACCATCAGTCATATGTCGGCATACCTCTCAAACGGTGTCGTGGCCCCATAAAGAGTTCTCCCGAAAACCTCATTGGCAGGGTTCGCATGGCGCTTCCGCGCCTATGTCGGCACACCCCTCACACGTTTCGTGATCCCATAGGAAGCCCCACGGAAGGCCCCAGTGGGAGGGTTCGCATGACGCCATTGCGCTTGTGTCGGCACGCCCCTCACAAGGTTCGTGGCCCCATGGGGAACACAACCGAAGGGTCCAGTGGGTGGGTTCGCATGGCGCCACCGTGCCTATATCGGCGCACCCCACAGGGAGCTCCGCCGAAGGCCCCCTTGTGACGGCTTGCATGGCGCCACCACACCCATTTCGCCATACCCCTCACACGGTTCGTGGCCTCATAGGGAGCTCCACCGAAGGCCCCAGTGGGAGGGTTCGCATGGCGCCACCGCGCCTATTTCGGCGCACCCGTCGTATTTTTTTGGCCCCATAAGGGTTCGCATGGCGTCACCGCACCCGTTTCGGCACACTCATCACACGTTTCGTGGTCCCATAGGGAGTTCCACCGAAGGCCCCAGTGGGAAGGTTTGCGTTGCGACATCGCACCCATGTCGGCACCCCCCCCACACAGTTCGTGGCCCCATAGGGAACTCCACAGAAGCTGATACTGACAACTGCACATGCACGGTTGGGTCCTTCGTCAGGCTAATTTTCAATACGGCGTCTCCTGTTGACCCTTTCCCCAGGGACGGTTTTGCATCCCGAGTCGCTTTTTCTTCATAGCGTTCAGATGGTAAAACTGGATCAGACTGAAGACTCACACGGGGACGGGGGGCCTGAGGAGACTTTTGCCGCAGGTTTCCCCGGACTCGCCGTTTCGCCTGAGACTTCGTCCGAATTTAGGACCACAG
>CAUYUJ010018848.1:106570-109070 GCA_963575745.1 Prorocentrum cordatum
CCGAGCACATAATTCGTCAGGTAATTACGTCCCCCCCCTTCCTCCCTAGCAGGGTGGGGGGAGGTGCCGAGCACATAACTCGTCAAGTAATCACGCCCCCCTCCCTCCCTCCCAAGCAGAGCTAAAGCTCGTGCTGAAGCAGAGCTTCAGCGTAGACTTCTTAAACTCAGACGCCGGATCGGCGGATTTAAAACAACTATTCAAACATACAGTAGTCAAAACATGTTTGAACAATATTCCCCATATTTTCTTTTACTGTTTTAGTATTCCTCCTGTAGAGGGACATGCCCGACGTAAGTCTCGGAGAAAAATCACGCAAGGATTCCCAGGAGCGGAGAGCGCCCCAGGAGCGGGGCCGAAACACGCAGGGCTCTGGGCCACGCAGAGAGCAGCATTCGCCGTATTTTGGGGGTGGATAGAACCCCCACCCTGACACGTCGATTCGTGAATTGTCCGTGTTCGGTTCTCGAGAGGGCGCCACGGCCGTCATGTTCCGGGCCTGCGCTCGCCAGGTTTGGGCCCGAAGTCGTTTTCACGAAACCACGCTCTGCTAAAGGGGGTCCTGTCCACCCCCGAATATTCCACACAGGGGACCCGCATGGGACCCGAGAACACTCCATACCCGGTTCAGGGCGGCACGGCTGCGGGCTCGGGCAGCTTTCCGCCCCACCGCGCTCCCGCTTTTTTTGACACTATTATTATTCTTATTTTTGTTATTATTTTTTTTAAGACGACGGCGACGACGACGACGTCGTCGTCGCTGTCGCCTTCGTCGTCGCCGTCGTCCGCCTCACCTCCGCCGCCTCCTCGCCCCTGCCCCAGCCCCACGTCCTCGCCCCGTGCCTCGTCGTCCCCTTCGTCGGCCTCTCGGCCCCCCACCCCCCCCAACCTCACAGCCCACCAAACCACCCCCAACCTAGCCCGAAGGCCTCACATAGCCCTCCATTTCCAGTGTGGGTGGGTGGGTCGAGGAACATGGGAAAAAACGCATGTGGAACCCGTACCCCCCCAAAACCCGAAATGCGGGTCTTCGGGTTGGTTTGGGGTGATCTGGTAGGTAGTCACTATCTCTCTCTCTCTCTCTCTCCTCCTCTCTGCTGTCCAATGCCTTCGATGCGGCGTGAGGGGGAAGCTTGGTGACCAAGCCCGCCCTAAGTGAGTCTGCCTGTAGTTACCTGGCCTCCCCTGCCGTCCTCGGCAGACGCTGCCACAGAAGGCGGGCGCGAAGACGGGCTCAGGCACGCAGGCCTTCTCGAACCCCGCTCCTCTCTGCCCTCCTTCCCCTCCCTCTCTCCCTCCCCCTTCTTCCCCTCCCCGTCGCACGCTCGCTTACATAGTGACCCCACTGCGCGTGGTGCCCCTGGTGCTCCCCACCTCGCCCGCCTCCCCTCACCTGGGCCGCCAGCAGAACGAGCTTCCTCTCCAGCGCCAAGAAGGGGCAGCGGAAGAAGCTGAAGGTGGCGCGCGAGGCCTCTTCATGTCCTTCGCTTGTTCGCCCTCGGCGTCGAGAGTGCGAAGAGAAGCGCGCCGCAAGCTTCCTCTTCCTCTTCCTCCTCCTCCCTCCTCCCTCCTCCTCCCTGCTGCTGCTGCTCCTCCGCTCCTCCTCCTCCTCCTCCTCCTCCTCCTCCTCCTCCTCCTACCCCTCCTCCTCCTCCTCCTCCTCCTCCTCCTCCTCGTCCTTCTCCTCCTCCCTGCTGCTGCTGCTGCTGCTGCTCCTCCTTCACCTCCTCCTCCTCCTCCTCCTCCTCCTCCTCTCCTGCTCCTCCTCCCCCTCCTCCTCCTCCTCCTCCTCCTCGCTTCTCCTTAGTCTCACCCCCCCGTCCTTTTCCTGCATCTCTTCCCCCTCCCCCTCCTCCTCCCCAGGGCGGTCGACCGCCGCGTGCTGCGGAGCCACCGCACACAGAAGTGCCGTTGTATGTTGCCCCGCTCGTCACGAGGAGGGACCTCGGCTCAGGTCGCGTCACGCTCGCTGAGCGGGGTGGGTACGCATCAGACGCGCCTTGTCGCCCTCCTTGCCTTGCTCCTCCTTCTCGTGCCCCTCGCCGTCGCGGTCGTAGATGACTCACTCCTGCAGAACGGTTCTTGTTTATCAATGAACGGTTCTGGGCGCTCTCCCCTCGACGCCAGTGACTTGTTATTTGGAATCAGGGCTTCCGTGCGAGCGAGCTCGCGGCTACGGCGACAGCGGCTCCCGCTCGATACTTCCTCAACGTTTGCCCCAAGCCGCCCTGGCCAGACAGGCCCTCCGACTCAGCAAGGGCGCTCTCGCTCCAGACATTTTCGCAAGTCGTTCAAGTCGGCGAAGGCCTAACCACGACGACAATGACTTCCCTCGATACAGCTCACTCCGAGGCGCCCTGGCCAGAGAGCCTCCGAACCCAGGGACGGCGCTCTCGCTCGAGACTTCCTCGCAGTGTCCCCAAATTGGTGAGGCCCAGCTGCGAAGGCAACGGCTCTCGCTTGATACTTCCTCGCTATCTATAAATGTGTATAAATATGT
>CAUYUJ010018848.1:114070-124070 GCA_963575745.1 Prorocentrum cordatum
TCACGTGTATCCATACGTAGACGCATGTAAAACACAACACACGACATTGGATGCCTGGGCTCCCTGGTCTGTCTCGCCGACACCCGAGCGGGTGGCCGCCTCGGCGGTTATCTGGGGAGACGCTGGTCCAGGATTCCGGTTGTATACGCAGCGAGGGGACATTCATCTCGTGCTACTTCTTCTGCTTATCCTCCTCCTCCTCCTTCACCTTACCTCTTTCATTCCTTCGGCACCTTTCTGACGCGTGTCGTGGCCCCGTAGGGAGAGCTCCACCGAAGGCCCCAGTGGCACAGGTTGCATGCGCCACCGCCACCCATGTCGGCACACCGCTCATACGGTTCGTGGCTCCATAGGGAGAGCTCCACTGAAGGTCCCAGTGGCAGGGTTCGCATGGCGACGCCGCCCCCACACCCCATACCAGGATCGTGGCCGCATATGGAGCTCCGCCGAAGGCCCCAGTGGCAGGGTTCGCATGGCACCGCCGCTCTATTTCGGCACACCCCTCACCAGGATCGTAGCCCCATAGGGAGCTCCGCCGAAGGCCCCAGTAGCAGGGTTCGCAAGGCGACGCCGCCCCATTTCGGCACACAGCTCACCAGGATCGTGGCCCCACAGGGAGCTCCGCCGAAGGCCTCAGTGGCAGGGTTCGCATGGCGCCGCCGCGCCATTTCGGCACGCCCCTCACGAGGATCGTAGCCCCTTAGGGAGCTCCACCGAAGGCCCCAGTGGCAGGGTTCGCATGGCGACGCCGCCCCATTTCGGCACGCCCCTCACCAGGATCGTAGCCCCAAAAGGAAGCTCCGCCGAAGACCCCAGTGGCAGGGTCCACATGGCGACGCCGCCCCATTTCGGCACGCCCCATACCAGGATCGTGGCCGCATATGGAGCTCCGCCGAAGGCCCCAGTGGCAGGGTTCGCATGGCGACACCGCCCCATTTCGGCACGCCCCTGACCGTGGCCACATAGGGAGCTCCGCCGAAGGCCCCAGTGGCAGGGTTCGCATGGCGCCGCCGCCTCATTTCGGCACACACACACACCTCACCAGGATCGTGGCCCCATGGTGAGGTCCAGACGCACATGTTATACCGCGTGCGCTATTCCGAGTTTGCGTATCCCCCTCCTTCGTCTCATCTCCCTCGCAGTATCCGCAGCTGCATACGGTCCCTCTTCCTCCTCCTCCTCCTCCTCCTCCTCCTCCTCCTCGGGCTCGTGCTGGTGGCATCGGAATCCGTAGTGGATGGATTCATCCTTCTCCTCTTCTGCCTTCTCCTCCTCCACATGTTCCTCCTCCTCCTCCTGCTCCTCCTCCTTTTCCTCCTCCTTCTCCTCTTCCTCCTCCTCCTCCTCCCCCTCCACTCCCCTTCACTCCCCTCCGCGCCCAGTCGCGCCTCGCCCTCTTCGCCCCCCTTCCCTCCCTTCCCCTTGCCCCCCAGCTTCCACTCCTCGTCGTTACCCTCGTCGTTATCCACTCCTCGTCGTTCTCCTCGTCGTTCCCGGCCCCTTCTGCGCACTCCTCGTCGTGATCCTGGGGGGAGGGCGGAGAGAGGGGGGGCGAGGCAGGGCGTGGGCGGAAAGAGGGGGAGGACGCGGAGGGGGTGGGGGGCGGAGGGGCAAGGGGACGGGAGGACGAGGGGGTGGCAGGGGACGAGGCGGAGGAGTGGTGGCGGTCGAGGGGTGATGTGAAGGGGGGCAGAGAGAGGGCGGGGGGGAGGAGGGGGAGAAGGACTGGGGTGGAGGAAGAGGAGGAAGAGGAGAGGGAGGGGCACGTGGAGGGAGAGTGGGTGGAGGAAGCGGAGGGGCGGTGGTGGGAGAAGGAGGGGTCACAGGAAGACGTAGGGGGTACAAGGGGGGAGGGGACGGCCGTCTCAGCCCCTCCTCTCCCCAGCGCCGCGCGCCGCCGCCGCCGCACCGTTCCCCGGAGGACGGCCGCGGCCCCTCGCCGACAACGGGGGACGTCCAGGGAGGATTGCGAGGAGGGATGGGGGGAGACAGGGGGCGAAGGATGGGGGAGGACGAGGGCGAGGTGTGCGGGAGGACGCGGACGAGGACGAGGACGAGGAGAGCGCGGGGGAGGGGGAGGACGAGGGCGAGGCGTGAAGGGGGGCATGCTCCGCGCCCTCCTCCTCCTCCTCCTCCTCCTCCTCGCTCCTCCTCCTCCTCGCTCCTCCTCCTCCTCCTCGCTCCTCCTCCTCCTCCTCGCTCCTCGCTCCTCGCTCCTCCTCGCTCCTCCTCCTCCTCCTCCTCCTCCTCCTCCTCCTCCTCCTCCTCCTCCTCCTCCTCCTCCTCCTCCTCCTCCTCGCTCCTCGCGGCCGCCCCCCCCGTGCACGGCGGAGAGGTCGAGGGGCGAGAGCGCGGAGGCCGAGGGCGCGGAGGCCGCGGGCGCCCAGGCGGTCGTTGGCCTGCCCCGCCAGGCCAAGGGCACAGCGACGCTGCGCGAGAAGCACGCGCTGGCCGCCGTCCCCACGTCGGCGGACTGCGGGAGCGCGTCGTCCCTCGGCGGGACGGACGAGTCGAGGAGCTCTTGGCGTCATCGTCGCGGTCGTCCTCGCCCCCGTCGCCGTCCTCCTCCTCCTCCTCCCTCCTCCTCCTCCTCCTCCTCCCTCCTCCCCCTCCTCCTCCCCCCCTCCTCCTCCTCCTCCTCCCCCTCCTCCTCCCCTCCTCCTCCCCCCTCCTCCCTCCTCACCCTCCTCCTCCTCCTCTCCCTCCTCCTCCTCCTCCTCCTCTCCTCCTCCTCCTCCTCCTCCTCCTCCTCTCCTCCTCCTCCTCCTCCTCCTCCTCCTCCTCCTCCTCCTCCTCCTCCTCCTCCTCCTCCTCTCCACTCTCCTCGTCGTTGTCCTCCTCGCTCTCGTCCCTCCGCATTCTTGCCTCAAGCCTTCAGGCTCAAGGTTCTGGCTGAAGTCTGGCGTAGATGCGTCGGCTCAGATATCCGTGAAGCAAGGCGTCGGTGTTGGCATCAGGAGCTGCAGCCTTCGCCTGCAGTCACGTCGAGAGACCGTGGCTGGCCGGCCTTGACGGTATACCCTGGCGGTTATTTCGGTCCCTGTTGGCCGAGGACGAGTACGTGAAGTTCGGACCGGATGAGAAAGTGAAGGAGCTTATTCAAGAGGCTTACGCCATTCCGCCGACCCCCAGATGAGGAACTGTGCGGCTTCCGATTCCGTATATGTTGTCTGCCGCGCCCCATCGTGCTGCCTGCGTGTATTTCGGTGGCAAATCATGGGAGCCTGGTATACCCTCTTCATTCCGTCGTCAGCGGCGACTAGCGTCTGGGAGTCGGTGAGATAGCGCCGAATTAGTGTCGGCTAGCGTCGATTAGCGTCGAATTAGCGTCGACTAGCATCGCTGTAGTGTCGATTAGCGTAGATTTAGCGGAGATTCGCATCGATTCGCAAGAGACGACAAGATGCTATGGGAGGCTCCCATGAGCTGCCACCGAAGTGTAGATGCTGTCTGGTTTGTCCACCTATTCCTCCGCGTCTGCTGGGGGGCCTCTTGGAGGCCTCTTGGAGGGGCTGCCTCTCAGGAGCCTTTTTCTTTCACGGCTCCCCTGGGTGCTTTGGTTGGGGGATTGTTTCTGGGCCTCTTCGGCCGCCTTGGGCCAACCCAGGGGGCTCCTCGGGCCGTCTCGTGGATCAGAACCCTGAACCACTTCGTGCGTCCTTGAAGGAGTTCGTTCAAGGGCACAAAAGAACGCCCCTACCCTGGTTTACGACGCGCTGTGCGCTGAAACTCCTGTGGGCTGACAGGATAAACCCTGCGTGATGTGCCGCGTCCTGGCGGCTCTAGGCTTTGGGGGTTCCTAGGAGGTTTACAGACCACGCACTTGTGACCTGTGACCCAGTGTAGGGTCGTTGCTTCATCCCTCAATTCGTGGGGCGCTGGGCGCAGCCCATTCCGACCGCCACGACCTGCAGGTGGTGCCCGCCCGCGCGCCGGGGGGCAGCCAGCTCCGATGCCTTAACCTCAGGGTGGGCTATTCATCGAGGGGGGGGGGCGACTAACCTTCCGACGGAGCTTGCCCATCCCCCCCCCTCCTCCACCTCCTCCCTCCTCCTCCTCCTCCTCCTTCTCCTCTCCACTCCTTTCGTCGTTGTCCTCCTCGCCCTCGTCCCTCTGCATTCTTACCTCAAGCCTTCAGGCTCAAGGTTCTGGCTGAAGTCTGGCGTATATGCGTCGGCTCAGATATCCGTGAAGCAAGGCGTCGGTGTTGGCATCAGGAGCTGCAGCCTTCGCCTGCAGTCACGTCGAGAGACCGTGGCTGGCCGGCCTTGACGGTGTACCCTGGCGGTTATTTCGGTCTCTGTTGGCCGAGGACGAGTACGTGAAGTTCGGACCGAATGAGAAAGTGGATGAGGAGGAGGAGGAGGAGAAGAAGGAGGAGGAGGAGGCGGGGGAGGAGGAGAGCTCCTCCTCCTCCTCCTCCTTCTCCTTCTCCTTCTCCTTCTCCTCCTCCTCCTCCTCCTCCTCCACCTCCTCTCCTCCACCCCCCCCCTCCACCCGCTTCGAGAGCACGTGCTCAACCCCCCAGCGGGCCCAGGGGGGGGGGGGGGGCGATGATTGCCCCATCCAGAGAGGCGGCTTAGCTGTGGTGCCCGCCGGGAAAAACACATGTCGAGCGAGACGCGCACGGCAGCGAGAGCAGCTGCCAGCGCTCGTGCGCGAACAGCCTCGGCGGCTCGAGGGGCGGCGCGGAGCGCCGAGGAGGGCCGACGGTGATGCGCTCGGCATCGGCGCTCCCGCCGCACTGGGCTGGTGTGGCTCCAGCACGGACGACGACGACGACGACGACGACGACGACGGCGACGACGGGCGGCGGCGGCGGCGGCGGCCGTCGTCTTGGAGGCGACGACGATGACGAGGACGCAGCAATAGCGAGGGCTACGGCGGCGGCGGCGGCGCCGACGACGAAAGCGCGCCACTGGGTGCCCCAGTAATTGTAAAGGGTGTGTGTGCTCGCCCCCCCCCATCGGCATGGCGCCAACATCGCAGAGCGGATTTCGTTCGGAAGACGGTAGGATGGGGCCCTGAGTGTCCTGGAGAATTTCGTTCCGGATTTCGAGGTGGCTGTCGTGCGATGTTTTTTGGCCAGGAATGAAGTCTAAAACAATCTACGCGGAATTCACATCGTTTTTCAGTCGCCGTTTCGGGATTTTGCATTCGCATAAATCCACGCAGAAATCCGCTGCAGCACGTCTGCAAGGTCGGTGCAGTGAGACATCGGGCGCTCCAATTTTTTTCGATGCGCGGACCCCCAGAGGTCCAGACGGCTTCCCCAGGGTTGGTTTTTGGCCGTGAGTCTTTCGTTGAAGGTTCCAGGGCCCGTTGAGGGCCCCCAGAGGCCGAAGACAGCAAACAGCTGGCCGCTCTAGTTCATCTTTTGGAGCCGTGAATCTCTGGAGGTGAGGCGACGATCAATGGAGAGGAAGCATGTTGCCAAATTCCGGATGCTTAAGACATATTTGAAACATGTCTTAAACATGTAAGACATATGTTGAACTCGCTCTTAGAACACTTTTCAAACACTTTAAACACATTAACAATTCAATGATGCGATTGTTAGGGTGTCCACTGTCATGGCATCCACAACTCTAGGGTTAGGGCGAAAGCGGTGGCGATGACGGCCGTGCCTTCGCGATTCATGCAGAACGCACGCTTCAGCAACCCGCCTGCCCCTTGTTTCTTCCGTCCATCCGTCCTCTCTTCCCTTGCCTTAGGTGCTGCACGACATACACGTTGCAAGTAATAACGATACACCCCTAAGGGGGTAAGATCGAAGACGAAGAAGGCGGGTATCGATGGTTTGGGACATACGTGTTGACTGGCACGCGAGCAGATAAGAGCGAACAGTCGTAAACTGATTGTCGATGTTCTTGTCGCTGCTCTCGTTGAACCTTCAGTATTGAAGAATAACCCCCCACCAGTGCACATTCTGTTTTTCAATTGATATGCTCCTCTCGGGGCACGCAACCAGATTTTTTTTCAGGGAACGTCTTCCTGCTCAAACTATGCTGCCGCCTCCCCGGCTACAACAACAACGGCAGCTCCCGCCTGATGCTTCCTCACAAACCAGTCCCAAATTTCGCCCTCGCGTGGGAGTTCCGCACGATCTATACTGGTATCGCGCTCTTGCGTGTGACTCCCTTGCAATTCATTCATACGCCGCGCCCTCGACCCTCAGGAGTCATGGTTTTTCTAATGATTTACGTGGGCATCGAGCTATCGCTCGAGACTACCTCGCGATTCATGCAGCACTCACGCTTCAGCAACCCGTCCTCTCGACTTGGCCGCCTGGTTCTGCCACGTGTGTTCTGCTCCTAGCCCCTCTCCTGCTCATTTCTCTCGTGCTCCATTTGTTTCCCTTCCCTTTCCTCTCTTCTCCTGTTTTAGGGGCTGCGCTACATGCACGTGGCAGGCAAGTAAGATATCCCCCTAAGAGGGTGCGATCGAAGACGAAGTGGGCGGGTATCGAGGTTTTGGGGTATACGTGTTGAATTGCACGCGAGCAGATAGGAGCGAACAGTCTTGACCATATTGTTGACTTCTCACTTCTAAAGAATAAGTGCTGATGATCCCCCCTCTCCGGTAAACATGGTATTTTTCAGTTGAAGTGCTTCTCCCGGGGCTCGCACCTTGAAAGGGAAAGTGAGTCACCAAACTGTGCCCCTTGCAACCGGTTTACAACCTCAACAACAACGGTTCCCGCTTGATACTTCCTCAGCATGTATTCCAAACTCGCGGTCTCGCGTGTGACTTCCTTTGAATGTATAAAGGAATCGCGCTCTTGCGTGTGACTTCATTATTCAGACGCGCGCCCCCGATTCTGAGGAATTGGGCATCGCGTTATCGCTCAAGACTTCCCGCGATTCATGCAGGACGCACGCTTCAGCAACTCGCCTGCCCCTTGTCCCTTCCGTCCATCCGTCCTCTCTTCCCCTGCCTTAGGGGCTGCACGACTTACACGTTGCCGGTAAGAAAGATATACTCTTCATGGGACACGATCGAAGACGAAGAGGGCGTGTATCGATGGTTGGGGATTTACGTGTTGAATGGCATGCTAGCAGATAAGTGCGAGCAGTATTAGACTGTTTGTGGTTGCTGCTGCTGTGTTGGTTGTTGTTGTTGCTGTTGCCTCTGCTGTTGTTGTGGTTGTTGCTGTTGTTGTTGCTACTGCTGATGTTGTTTCTGTTGTTATTGTTGTTAAGCACGCAATCGCGAGAGGAGGAACATGATGGAATCCCCTTGCCATGAGTTGGGTAAACGATCGGAGGCGCATGGTCCATGGAATGTGGTTACAATCAGGTCAATGCGCAGGCAACGCTTGCATTCCGTGCGGACGTGGCTACAACCAGGTCAATGCACAGGTAACGTTGTGCGCTGCTAGGCGTTGGATTCGTTCGGTGACCATCTGGAGGTTTGGGGGTAAACTGATCATGTCGCCGCGCCGTTCGTTCCGACGCGCCGCGCTGCGTCTTTGGGGAGGGCGCCGCGGCCACCAGGGCGAACGCCGCCTCGGGCGCGTGGGCTTGCCGTAGGGTTTGCCGCGGTGCCGGCGTCGTCTATTGTGGGCGCGGGGCGCAGGGCTTGCAGTGGGTTTGCCGTGGTGTCGGCGTCGTCAACTTGGGCGCGTCGAGGACTCACGGCGGGGCGCCATAGATACGGGGCCAAAAAGTATACACCACCATCTCTCTAACCCCATCCTTCTCCCAGGAAAGAGGAGGGGAGGAGGGTAGAGGAGGGAGTAGGAATGGAGGTGGTGGTGGTGGTGGTGTATATTCTTGGGGCCCGCAATCGAATGAATCAACACAAGTCGGACCCATGGAATTTCTGCGGAAGGAAGGAGGACGTGCTCAGCAGCCTGTCGCAAGGGCCTGCCCCGCGCGGTTCTGCTCTTCCGGGCCGCGGCCGCGGCACGCAGGGGAACAAGGGGCGGCAGCGCGCAGGCGCAAGGTTCTCTGCGGCTGCGGCGGGCAGGTGGCCGCCTCGCGCCGAGGTCGGCCTCAGAAGCGGGTAGCTGCGCGGGGTTCGCGCATGTTCCCAACTGACGTTCGGAATGCTGTTTTCATTTGCCCCATGCCCACCTCCATTCCTTGTCCTTGTCAGTCACCTCCTCGTCCTCGTCCACCTCCTCTCATCCTCTCTCCCTTCCCTCATTCTCGTCTTCCTCCTCGTCTCTTCGTCATCGTCCTCCTGCTCCCCTTCCTCCTGCCCCACTAGTCCCCTCCTCTACCTCCTCCTCCTCTCCCTCCGTCTTCCTCCTACACCTACTCTTTCTTTACTTCTCCTCCTCCGCCTCCGCCTCCTCCTCCTCCTCCTCCCATTTCCCTCCTCCATCTGATCCTCATTGGCCAATCGAGGAGTACTTCTTCCAGCGAGCTCCATACGCCGGTCAACGTGCCTGCCATGCAACTCAAGGTGGTCGTCCAGCAGCAGCGACAGTAGCAGTGCCAGTGCACTTTGCAGTCGTACTTTGTATTCAATATTCATATTTTTAGCACCGATACCTGTAGTAAGTACCCCTCGATGGGACTCGACATCAGCACCATAATGTTTTCTCTTTCGCACAAGCTCAGGAAGAAAAGCTGTGGGTACTGCTTTTGCAAGGTGTTGTCCCGTGCCTGCTGTGCGACCGAGGCATATGATTTTCCCAGCTGGCGTTCAAGCAACATGTAGGGTATGACTGAATACTGTTCAAACTTGCCCTTCCCAGTCCGCTGAACATTGAAGATGTAAGGTGTTAGGGAACTCTTGCACGTAACACATTCCCTGCGATTATCAACCTTATGTCTCCAATCTGCCCGATCCTTCCCGTTCGCCATCGCCCTCTTGCTCAGCGCTCTTCTTCCTCAGCTTTTGAATTCTGGGAACAGGCTGGGCCGCGCATGTTGTAATGCTCCTGAGCGTACAGTGTCTGAGACCTTCAATTTTCAATGTTCACAAGGGTGGGGATACTTAGTCTTAAAACGGTCTCAAACAGACCCATCTAAATACACATGCTTATGTGAATGCGGTGAGCCCCCGACCAAAGGGCGTGCGGCTTCGTCATCTTTAACCGTATTTCGATATCCGAATATACACGCACATCTTTCTCTCTCTGCCTCCATCTTTGGCTTCCTCATTCGTTTCCCTTTGCGCTCCCTACTCTCTCGAACTATAGTCTTTGTGAGATTCGCTCACCGATCTGTTACATTCTCTGCGCTCTCCTCAGAGAGTAATACTTATACCCGAAAAGGTGTATTATCAGAGAGCGTATAATGCCGAGGGAACTTCGATGGACATAACGACAAGGGACACCATACAGGGTGGAAGCGCTTCAGTCTGTGGTGGGTGTGCCAAGTGCAGGGGGGCACCAGCAGTACAACTAGCGCAGGGGGGGGGGGGGGCACATGGTGCAGTGTGTGAGACGTGCAGGGAGCTTGGGGGGTGTATCTGGGACGTGCAGGGCGTGTGGGTTGTGTACTTTGAAACATGAGGGTGCGTGACGGGCGTGCAGTTTGAAGAGATGGTCTGTCAGCGGTGGGGTATAGAGGGTGATGTGTTAGCTGAGAGGGGAAAGCAGAAGATGGAGGGGAAGTAGCAGTAGTAGTAGTAGCAGTAGTAGTAGTAGCAGTAGTAGTCGTAGTAGCAGTAGTAGTAGTAGTAGTAGTAGTAGTAGTAGTAGCAGTTGTCTTAGTAATAGTAGTGGTAGTGTTAACAGTAGTCGTTTTTGTAGTCGTAGTCGTCGTAGTAGTCGTAGTAGTAGTAGTAGTAGTAGTAGTAGTAGTAGTAGTAGTAGTAGTAGTCGTAGTAGTAGTAGTCGTAGTATTAGTAGTAGTAGTAGTCGTAGTCGTAGTAGAAGTAGTAGTAGTCGTAGTAGAAGTAATAGTAATAGTCGTAGTAGTAGTCGTAGTAGTAGTAGTAGTAGTAGTAGTAGTAGTAGTAGTAGTAGTAGTAGTAGTAGTACTAGTAGTAGTAGTCGTATAATAGTAGTAGTAGTAGTGTAGTAGTAGTAGTAGTAGTAGTC
>CAUYUJ010018848.1:131570-142988 GCA_963575745.1 Prorocentrum cordatum
TATCCGCGGCAACGTCGCCGATGCATCGGCGACGCATCGGGGATGCGGCGCGAACCCCATTTGCTCGGACCCCGTCTGGGAGACATCTAACCTTTTCCCCATGACCAGCTCTTCACCCCGACCTGTTTTTGGACGGTCCTGGGGCCCGGCGAGGGCTCCTGCCGTTTTTTCTTTTTTCACGGCGCGAGCATGTCTGGGTCTGGGGGTTCCAAAATCGATCCCTGGACCTGTTCTGGGCTGCGTTCTGGCTAGAATTTCGAAGTGGATCCAGCGGCGGCGACGAGGAGCCTCCTGGAGGCTCAAAAAAGGAGGGAAAGGCCGAAGTTCGATCCTCGATCGTCGAACACATCGCTTCTTCCACGGCGCGAACATCTGTGGGCCGTTGTCCGCCGTCTGCCTCGCCGTCGTCGCCGTCGTCGTCACCGTCGTCGTCGTCGTCGTCGCCGTCGTCGCCGTCTTCGCCGTCGTCGCCGTCGTCGCCGTCGCCGTCGCCGTCGTCGTCGTCGTCGTCGTCGTCGTCGTGAGGCCCGCGGGCCCCGCGCGTCAGAGCACGGCGAGCACGGCGAGCACTCGCCGCTCGACGGGGCCCTGCGGCGGGCGCGGCGCGGCCGCGGGGGCGGGCGAGGCGTGGCGGGGAGCCGCGGCGCGGCGGCGGGGCAGCGGGCCCTAGGAGTAGCCTCCCTCCTCGATCGGGGACCGACGGACTTCGGCGCGGCCCACGGCGGACGGCGGCGGCGATGACGGCGACGACGGTGACGACGGCGACGGCGACGACTGCGACGACGACGACGGCGGACGACGACGACGACGCCGACGACGCCGACGGCGGGCGGCGGCGGCGGCGGCGGCGGCGGCGGCGGCGGCGGCGACGACGACGACGACGACGACGACGACGACGACGACGACGACGACGACGACACTCAGGAAATTCGGAGATCTGCCGGCCGATCGAATCGGGAGAGCCTCCGGCCCTCTCGTAGTGGGGCGGGGGCCGGGCTCCTCGGAGGGCTCGGAGGGCCTCCAGCCTCCCGAGGAGCCGTCTGGGCCTTCTCGGAGGCCCCGCCGCCTTCTGAGAATGCCTGCCCCCTCTCGTCTTCCCCCCTCGGCGCGCCGCCCGGCCTCGATCAAAGGAGGGTGGGAGGAGGAGAAAATGGAGGGCATTCTTTCTCCTCCTTCTCCTCATCCGCCTCCTCCTCCTCCTCCTCCGCCTCCTCCTCCTTCTCCTCCTCCTCCTCCTCCTCCTCCTCCCCCTCCCTCTCCCCCTCCTCCTTCTCCTCCTCGTCCTCCTCGTCCTCCTCCTCATCCTTCTCGTCGTCGTCGTCTTCCTCCTCCTCCTCCTCGTCCTCGCCCTCCTCCTCCCCTGCCCCTCCTTCTCCTCCTCTGCTCGCTCCTCCATTCCTCCTCCTTCGAGCTTCGAGCTGCGGGCAGTGTCGAGCGGTTGTCCCGATGGTTCCTCCTCCTCCTTCTCCTCTGGCCGCGGATCGGACCCGAATGTGCATCGATTGAAAAATGAATCGCAGGAGCTTCCGCTCGTCTTGGGTCCAGTGTGTATCGGGGAGTAGCGCCACATGGCGCAATAGCGCCAGATGGTGCCCAATAGCACCCAGTAGCTCTTAAATAGGATTCTAATCTTTTCTGACAGCGACCAATAGCGCCCAATAGGGCCATTTGAGGGAGATGCATCATGTCCGCTTTACGCGCGATGGGGCGCGCTGTCGGGCGCCTCCGGGACGACCGAACGCTCCCGCGAGTTGGTCTCGAGGCTCGGATCGGCCTGCGCACCGAAGCGGGCCGCGCCGGAACGGAGTCGGCATCGCATTGGCCGCGCACGGATGCGCAACGACGCCACATGAGCATCGGACCGCATCGGATGGCCGGCACCTCGGAGTCGAAGCGGGTCGGGCCGGCCCATGCCGACGTCGAAGCGGATCGATCGGATCGCCGTGGACCCCGGAGGGCCCCCCCCGCGCCCCGCACGGCGTGCTGCCTCGAGCCCGGCTCGCCGCTCGACGGCATGCTGCTGGGGGCGAAGCTCGGAGGAGGCAAAGCCCCGAGATCCTGGGGCCTCGAGTCTTTTGGGGCTGGGCGCTTTGGCTTCGCTGCGGGTTCCCAAGACCCTCACGGATCGATCTGGTTTGAAAAATGCAGCAAAACGATAGGGTCCAGGGCTCCGGTCGTAATTTTCTGCGGCGTTGTGTTTGTTTCCCGCCGTCGGATCTCCAGGAGGGTACCGCTACCGCAACCCTTCCCTCGTTTTCGCATTCTGGGAGGCCCTCGACTCATTGCCACGGCTGGATTCGCCTTGGAATTCTGGTCAGCACACACCCGGGGAGAGGTCCAGGGAGTACAGTCGAGACCCTGGAATGAGAAACATTTGGGTCTCGGAAGTGGCTCAGCGTTTCGCGCCGTTTCTTCAGATCCAGGTCAGGGAACTTCATTCGTGGCCGAGGCTCGCCGTGGCCAGAAACGCCCCTTTTAAGGCTCGCCGTGGCCAGAAAAGCTCCTTTTATTCCTTATCTGGCGTTCCCTTTGGTAGCACGGCGACTGGCAGGAGGAGTAGCAACGGGGCAGGATGAGGGCGGACGGTGAGCATAGCGGAGGAGGTCGAGGAGGAGGAGGAGGAGGAGGAGGAGGAGGAGGAGGAGGATGAGGAGGGGGAGGAGGAGGAGGAGGAGGAGGAGGAGGAGGAGGAGGAGGAGAAGGATGGTCAGGAGGAGGACGAGGAGAAGGAGGAGAGGAGGAGGATCAGGAGGAGGACGAGAGAAGGAGGAGGAGGTGGAGGAGAAGGAGGAGGGGGAAACAAGAGGATCAGGAGGACGAGGATGAGGAGGAGGATTTCGAGTAGGAGGAGGAGGAAGAGGAGGAGGAGGAAAAGGAGGTGGAGGGGGAGGAGGAGGAGGAGGAGGAGAGGAGGAGGAGGAGGAGGAGGAGGAGGAGAGGAGCGGAGAGGGAGGGACGAGGAGGAGAACGAGGAGGATGAGGAGGAGGATCAGGGGGAGGACGAGGAAAAAGAGGAGGAGGAGGATCAGAAGGAAGAAGAGGAGGAGGATGACGAGGACAAGGAGGAGGAGGAGGAGGAGGAGGAGGAGGAGGAGGAGGAGGAGGAGGAGGATGAGAAGAAGAAGAAGGGGAAGGGACGAGGAGGAGAATGACGAGGAGGAGGATGAGGAGGACGAGGAGGAGGAGGAGGAGGAGGAGGAGGAGCAGGGTGGAGGAGGAAGAGGAGGAGGAGGATGAGGAGGGTGAGGCGGATCAACATGCTCATCAGAAACCGAGCGGACACCATCAGCCAGAATGACATAACTAGGGTCATCACGGAGATCCAGACCGCGCCAGGACCAACAGCAGCAACCGCCGTGGCCAATCACCAGCAGACCGCGGCATCGGCAAGCAGCTACACACCACTACACCCCAACAGGGGTTGACGGCAAACCGACCGACTACCAGACCCAGGGCAATGACCAAGGCCCTGCACAAAGTTCGCCACGCGCGGCAACGTCTTCATCCGCCGATCGACCAGTTATCATCGTCAAGGTGCTGCCTACCAAGGGATCTCGTTACAAGGCATCACACATTATTACCGTGCCAGCTAAGTCGCCACCACCAAGCTTCGACATACCCGAGGTGGCGGGAGCAACAGCAGGACAGATGCCGACCGATGACAGGAACCCGAGGAGTGGAGCAGCGGGAATCACACACATCCCACCGCACCGCCAGGAGATCTCCACAGAACGCCGCCGCCCAAGACCCCACCGCGCGAGCAGCCTCAGCGCCGAAGATAGCGCACACCAGGCGTGACAACACCACAACCGTGCCATACAGGTCGCCAATCAGGTCCCCCTCGCACACTCCGTCAACCATCAGCTTGCAACAGTGGCAGTGTACCTCGTAACGAGGAGGGCGACGACTTACCAACACCGGCTGCGATCAACAGCGTCGCAGCCTATCTAAGTATGCACATCAAGCTGGGATTTCGCTACGACCCGCAATCTGAGCCAGCACCATTCGCGATCAACTCCTTCCAGAAGGAGGTCGCCAACAGGGCCGTCAGAAAGATCAGCGAGGTGATTGCAGGCCAGGGCGACGATCTGCATGGCGGCGAGGGGCCACGCAAACAAGCGGATGCTACGGAGCACACGGGCACCAACAGCGTGTACAAGTACCAAGTCATTCCGTACCAGACCAGCATCACCAGTCGCCGCACATCGACAATACCATCAACAGGATGGAACCACTCGTCCCGGACCTCAGCAACCTTTCGACGCATCGTCTGCTCACGGAGGTTGCCCGCTGATGGTCCCCGACCATGCCATGGTCAAGCACACCAAACAGCGTCAACAGCGCTCATGATGATGGCCGACTGTGACAGTGCCCCAACCGACGACGGCTACGACTTCGCGAGTGGCACGGATCAGACACCTACAGCGTGCGGCCATACTGGGTCGGTCGACGAAGGCGACGCAGAGGGCCATGGCACAGACGAAGCCCAGCCTCACGCCGCTGCTACCCGTTGCGACGACCAGGCGGAATGGAAGCCATGGCCGACCTTTGCCGAAGCGTGCCAGGTCGGCCAATCGACCAGCCTGACGAATCAGGAGCCTCCCCCTGATCGCCTCCATCCAACGAGGCATTGCCCTCGCGGTGGGACTTGCCTAGCACTGGCCCGCCAGTGCGTCATCCCTACTGCTATCCAATGTTGTCCAAGTTTGCTCCGACAAACCAACAGCAGACTCGTTTGGCGACCAGCTGCTCCAACCATATTCATTTTCTCGGCGCTACTCTTTCACAAAACATTCGCACTCACTGGACATCCAGCAGTAGTAACAGCTGGCCAGCGGACTACCATATTCTCCGACTCCTACTGGCATCCTCCATGGCCGCAGCGCAGCAGGGATTCTGCAGCAAGACAACACCATGAGGTGGACATGTCAGCGGAAACGTTACTGTGGGCCCCCATAGGAGGCTTCCTCACCCACCTTTTGGCACTATTCCAGATCCGGATCGCGAGTCGATTTTGTGGAATCTCAAACCCGGATGGTGGAGCGCCAGGGAGGCCTCCCAGCACCTTCCCAGGGAGCCCTGGCAGCCCTGGGAAGGACCTCCCGAAGGAGTTTTGGTGGCTTGTCCACCACTGTGGAGCCAGCAGGAGGTGTGTCGGGCACGCCGCTCTCTTTCCCCCCTTCCTCCTTCTTTCTGCGGCACCTTGTGCGCGTGCGGCTTTTTTTTTTTTTTTTTTTTTTTTTTTTTGTTTTTTTTTTTTTTTTTCTCTCTCTCTCTCTCTCGTTCGTAGATACCTCTGGGAGCAGTCTGTTCGGTGACCTCGGCTTGCAGTGGTTGTTGTTGTTGTTGTTGTTGTTGCTGTTGTTGTTGTGGTTGCTGTCGTTGCTGTTGTTGCTGTCGTTGTGGGAAGTTTTGGGGCACAGCTAGAGAAGGCCTTCCGGGACAAGCTGCGAGAGCATCGAAGTTCCTTGACCGCCGCCAGAGCGAGCTCTGGGGCTACCCTTGCCGGCTGGCTTCTGGTCTGAAGTCATCTCAGCTCTCAGAGAGCTGTCCGGGAAACTTGTGCGCAACGGTGATCCGTGCACGTAGGAGGCCCTCCACCAACCTTCACTCCCAACTGGCTCCCCTTCTTGTATAATTGCCCACCCGCTGCATCCCGCTAACCTCCTCATCCCCCTCTTGTGGGGTGGGGTGGGGGGGGGGGAAGGATGGGGTTAATGGGAGGGGACTGGCGAAGGGACTCACCGATGGTCGTCCTGGCAAACGATAGGGCGGCCGCGGCCGCATCACAGCCGGCCACAAGCCACTCGCACCTCCTTGCGCCAGTACCTTCTTCTTTCTACCTGCTTTCCTCGCTCCGCGTTTAGCTTTGGCCTTCCCCGCTCCCTTCCCTTTGGCTGTGCCGCACCACCGCTGCAACCTCGCGAGCCTGTTTTCGTCACTCCGCAGCGCGCTCACCTGTAGCCCTCACCGCTCACATCAGCAACTGCGACCCGGATTCATGGAGGAAGGGGGGTCACACCCGCGGAGGTCATCGCTGGCGAGAGTGGCGCCGCTCACGGGCGCGCCGCCTCGCCCACGGAGTGCTCAGGCGTCGCTCGCGTTCGGCGCACCCCCCCGGGCGGCCTCCAGCGCAAAGTATTGGGACCCCTACGCGTGCCTGCAGGCGAGGGAGCCCGTCGTTGACCTGGGGGGCGCCTGTGGGGGCTAGCATGAGCAGAAGGAGCGGCTCTGGAGCCTTCCTCGCCAAGCTAGCGGCACCCAGCGCGGCCCCGCGGGATTGTCTCGCTGCCACGAACCAACTCACCTCCCACTGCCGCCGCAACCGCTGCCGCTCGGATTCCCCCTTTCCATCTCCTTCCCTTCGAGGTTCTGATTTTGTTTACTCCTCCTCCTCCTCCTCCTCCTCCTCCTGCTCCCTCCACGTTCTGCTGCAGTTACCATGGCCAGTACCAACCGGCACACGGCTGTCTACGTTGATCTTCGCCCCTAGGGTTGCCCAGCCCTGGGGGGAGGGTGGACGGCGGCGTCAGGACGCTCTACCGCCTTCAGCGCCTCAGTGTTTCAGGAGGCCGAGGACCAGGAGGAGGTGGAGTAGGAGGAGGAGGAGGAGGAGGAGGAGGAGGAGGAGGACCAGGAGCGGGAGCAGGAGGAGAGGGAGGAGGAGGGAGGAGGAGGAGGAGGAGGAGAAGGAGGAGTAGGAGGAGTAGGATGAGGATGAGGAGAAGGAGGAGGAGCAGGAGGAGGAGGATAAGGATGAGGATGAGGATGAGGATGATGATGATGATGCTGCTGCTGATGATGATGATGATGATGATGCTGATGATGATGATGATGATGATGATGATGATGATGATGATGATGATGATGATGATGATGATGATGAGAGGAGGAGGAGGGAGGAGGAGGAGGAGGAGGAGGAGGAAGGGGTAGGAGGAGGAGGAAGGGTAGGAGGAGGAGGAGGAGAAGGAGGAGGAGGAGGAAGAGGAGGAGGAGGAAGAGGAGGAGGAGGAGGGGAGGGGGAGGGAAAGGGTGAGAGGGGAGGGGGAGGAGCAAAGGGGGGAGAAGGAGGAGGAGGAGGAGGAGTAGGAGGAGGAAGAAGACGAGGAGGAGGAGGACGATGATGGTGGTGGTTGTGATGATGCTGTTGCTGGTAATGTTGATGATGATGATGATGAGGATGATGCTGCTGCTGCTAAGGATGATGATGACAGTGATGGTGGTGGTCATAATGATGATGATGATGATGCTGCTGCTGCTGATGATGATGATGATGATGCTGATGTTCTTGATGATGATGATGATGCTGATGATGATGCTGCTGCTGCTGATGCTGATGCTGCTGATGATGATCATAATGAGGAGGAACAGGAGGAGCAGGAGGAGGAGGAATAGGAGGATGACGACGATGATGATGCTGCTGCTGATGATGATGAGATGAGGATGATGATGATGCTGATGATGATGATGATGATGATGATGATGATGCTGATGACGATGATGATGCGGATGAGGGGGACGAAGGGGAGGAGGGGGAGGAGGGGGTGGATGGAGATGATGATGCTGCTGCTGATGATGCCGATGATGCTGATGATGATGACGATGGTGATGATGATGATGCTGCTGATGATGTTGATGATGACGACGATGATGATGTTTATGATGATTATGATGCTGATACTGATGATGATGATGCTGATGATGATGATGATGATGATGATGATGCTGTTGCTGATGATTATGATGATGACGACGACGATGACGATGCTGCTGCTGATGATGATGATGATGATGATGATGATGATGATGATGATGATGATGATGATGATGATGATGATGATGATGATGATGATGATGATGATGATGATGATGATGATGCTGATGATGATGATGATGATGATGATGATGATGATGATGATGATGATGATGATGATGATGATGATGATGATGATGGCGCTTATGATGATGATGCTGTTGCTCTTGATGATGATGGCGATGACGATGCTGATGCTGATGATGATAATGCTGATGATGCTGATGATCATCATGATGATGATGGTGCTTCTGCTGTTGATGAGGAGAAGGAGGAGAAGGAGGATGAGGAAGAGGACGAGGAAGAGGAAGAGGAAACTGAGGACGAGGAAGAGGAATAGGAGGAGCGAGAGGAAGACGAAGAGGAGGAGGAAGAGGAGGAAACGGAATATGAAGAGGAGTAGGAAGGGGACGAGGAGGACGAGGAGGAGGAGGAGGAGGAGGAGGAGGAAGAGGGGGAGGAGGAGGAGGAGGAGGAGGAGGAGGAGGAGGAGGAGGAGAGGAGGAGAGGAGGGAGGAGGAGGAGGAGGAGGAGCAAGAGGAGGAAGGGTGGGAGGAGGAGGAGGAGAAGGAGGAGGAGGAGGAGGAGGAGGAGGAGGAGAGGAGGAGGATGAGGAGGAGGAGGAGGTTAATGAGGAGGAGGAGGAGCAGGGGCGGAGGACGAGGAGGAGGAGGAGGAGAAGAAGGAGGAGGAGGAGGAGGAGGAGGAGGGGAGGAGGATGAGGAGGATCACTGACCAAACTGCCAGGTTTGCTTGGGTTACACCCCAACTCGCAGCCGGCTAGCAGGGGTTGCCAACGAGGGCTCGCACTGGCTAGTAGCCCACACACGGATCGGTACGAATTGGCTGCCCGGATTAGGGGTAGCACGGAGAGCCCCCCCCTGGCAAACTTCTATCTTCTTCGGGGGGCAAAAAATTCGAACTGCTGCGGACAACCCCCTTGCCTACAATAGCATTGTGAAGCAGACGAGCCCCTTCTTTATTTGAGGGGGGACAGGCAGCCAAGATTTTGTATCTTTTTTGGGGGGTCTAATTGTTGGCACTGCGGGCAGGCATGCGGGACCTACGCATTGCGGCATGGGGGCATGGTGGGGTCGTGCCCCGTGGTGGCCCTGGGTAGCAATAGCGGGGCCAATGGCCAATGCATGCCAACGCATGCCAACGCATGCCAATGCATGCTAATGCATGCCGGTGCATGCCGGTGCATGCCAATGCGTGCCAACGCATGCCTTTGCATGCCAATGCATGCCAACACATGCCAATGCATGCCAACGCATGCCAACGCATACCAACGCATGCCAACGCATGTCAACGCATGTCAATGCATGCCAATGCATGCCAACGCATGCCATCGCATGCACATGCATGCCAATGCATGCCAATGCATGCCAATGCATGCCAATGCATGCCAATTCTTGCCAACGCATGCCAACGCATGCCAACACATGCCAATGCGTGCCAACGCATGCCAACGCATGCCAGCGCGTACCAATGCAGGCCAACGCGTGCCAACACAGGCCAATGCATACCAATACATGCCAATGCATGCCAATGCATGCCAACGCATGCCAACGCATGCCTTTTGCATGCCAATGCATGCCAACGCATGCCAATGCATGCCAACGCATGCCAATGCATGCCAACACATGCCAATGCGTGCCAACACATGCCAACGCATGCCGATGCGTGCCAGTGCATGCCAACGCATGACACACAGGCCCGAAGCAGCCGCATCAGTGTAAGGGCTAGAAGAACATCAGTTCGCCACACCTCTTCTTGAAGCAAGACATTCCAAAGGCACCTCCAGCTCATTATTCCGACGCAGTGGGCCAGGACAGTCAAGCAGCTTCCATCAACACACGCTTGGCCCACATGAGTGATGTCCTACACGACGACAGCGTGGTCCTGGAATGGCACTGCATGCGGACAAGCAGGAGCAGGCACCCGAGGAGGTTGCGGCGACATCCGGCATGATCATGGAAGAGACGAACCTGGATCAATCTTGCGAGAAGCATCCTAAGGCAACGGGTGGTCGGTGCACTATGCCATGTTCTGGCACCGAGACCACAAAAAGAGCAACGGACGGTTGGTGCACTTTGTCGTTTTCTGGCACCGACACCAGAAAAAAAAGGGCAGCGCACGGTAGGTGCACCTTGCCATTTTCTGGCACCGAAAATGCGGCTTGCCACCCGAGTTCCAGCCGTGTTTGTTGAGTCGGGCCAGCGGAAACAACGGACCGCAGGCTAGATGGGTATGCGAAGCATAGCCGTAGCCCGCAGTCCTAGCAGAGTTCCAGTGCGGATGGCGCGAAACCCTGGCAGAATTCCCGAGATCTTGCCTACCTACGTGCGGCGTGCTACCAGGACTCCAGCCGTGTTGGTTGAGTCGGGCCAGCCGAAACAACGGACAGCAGTCTAGATTGGCATGCGAAACAAAGCCGTCGCCCGCAGCCCTGGCAGACAGAGTTCCAGTGCGAACGGCGCCAGCCTGTCCAGACGCAGTGCGTCTAACGCAGAGACGTCTGCCAGGATTGTTGATTCGGGCTGGCCGGAACCACGGCGAGCGCGCTGGTTGGGCATGCGATACAAAACCTTAGCCCGAAACCCTATCATCATTTCCGAGAGCTTGCCTACCTACCTACGTGCCGCGTGCTACCAGAACTCCAGCCGTTTTTGTTGAGCCGGGCCAGCGGAAACAACGGACCGCAGGCTAGATGGGTATGCGAAGCATGGCCGTAGCCCGCAGTCCTGGCAGAGTTCCAGTGCGGACGGCGCCAGCCTAGCCAGACTCAGCGTCCGAAGCCCTAGCAGAATACCAGAGGTCTTGCCTGCCCACGTGCGGCTTGCTACCAGAACTCCAGCCTCGTTGGTTGAGTCGGGCCAGCCGAAACAACGGACCGCGGTCAAGATGGGTATGCGAAGCCAGTTCCAGTGCGGACGGCGCTAGCGTGTACAGACGCTGCAAGGGGGGCTTTCGAGAGAAAGCCTGGGCCCACAGCCCAGCAGGGACCCCGAGTTATTGGAAAGCAAAATGCGACCCCACAGCGTGCCTATGACCCCCGGCCCAGAGAGGATGGACAATCTGATGAACAAATGGTACGGCGAGAAACTGACTGGCCTGTGGACTACCTACTCCAAGCGGCCAATAGCATAGTGAAACAGACGACCCCCTTCTTTATTTCAGGGGGGGCAGCGCGGCCAAGATTTGGTACTTTTTTTTTCGGGGGGATGCAATTGTTGGCACTGCGGGCAGGCATGCCGGACCTTTGGAAGTGCGGCATGGCGGCATGGCGGGGTCTTGCCCCTTGGTGGCCCCGGTTGGCAATATTGAGGCCAATGCGTGCCAACGCGTGCCAACGCATGCCAATGCATGCCAAAACATGCCTACGCATGTCAACGCATGCCAATGCATGCCAACACATGCCAATGCATGCCAATGCATGCCAACGCATGCCGATGCGTGCCAGTGCATGCCAACGCATGCCAACGCATGCCGACGCAGGAGGAGGAGGAGAATGAGGAGGAGGAGGAGGAGGAGGAGGAGGAGGAGGAGCAGCAGCAGCAGCAGCAATAGCAGCAGCAGGAGGATGAGGAGGAGGAGGAGGA
>CAUYUJ010018848.1:143088-170588 GCA_963575745.1 Prorocentrum cordatum
AACGCCAGAGCGCCCTCGGCCGCTTGAGGGGCTGAGGGCAGAGTTGTGGCGCCCGCGGCAGCAGCTCCGCGGTGCGCCTCGTGGGGGGCCCGGCTTCCTTGGCCTTGGGCACGGCAGGGCCTTTTGTACTGTTAGGAGCTTTGGTTTAGCGTGTCCCGACATCGGGAAGACAAATGGTAATGTACCGACGCCGCTCCCCTCCCTAGTAATCGCCCTCCTGGGCCCCCTTGGCGGCCCCCGCCAGGGCTGGATTCGCCCCGAGGCTCTGGTCAGAACGCGCCCAAGGTGATGTCTGGGGAGAAGCGGTATGGGTACTGTCGGGAACTTTCGCTTAGCGTGTCGCGCCGCCGGTTCTGGCTCACAGCGCTTCGGCGCGACGCTATCTACGTCCCCGACCCCAAGCGTCAACGCCCCGAGCTCCTCCAATCCCCCGCCCCGCGTAGCTGAGCGGCACACTATCCCGCGTGGCGGAGCGTGTCGGCGGGGCCGCCGCTGCGACACACTATGCAAAACTTCCTACGTAATCCCGACGCAATCGGGTTCAATTTGCCGCGCGAGGCCTTCAGGATTTTCTCGGTAAGGTGCGTCACCTTCGCGAGGTGGGCGAGTGAGAGAGGGATAGAGGCAGGGAGAAAGAGATGATTGAGCCAGCGGGTTGCCAAGCGTGCGCCTTAATTGCATTCGGACGAGCCGCGCCACACCTGTTCGGGTTTAACAGATCAGGGGATGGCATGCGCTGCTGATCCTGCTTCTCCTCGTGTCCCTTCCTCTCGCACTGCCTCCTCCTCCGCCGGCAGTTTCTGCTGCTCCTGTTGCTCTTGCTCCTTTTTCTCCTCTTTGTCCATTTCCTCCTCCTCTCCCTCTCTTCCTCTTCGCCCTCAACCTCCAGCTTCAGCTTCTCCTCCTCCTCCTCCTCCTTCTTCCCCCCTTTCGTTCTCCTATTCGTCCTCCTCTTCCGCCTCCCGCTCCTCTACATTCTCGGCCACCTCCTGGCATTCCTCCTGCTGCTCGCCCTCATCATGCTCCTGCTTCACTGCTCCTTCTGTCCCTGAGGCCTTTCCTGCCCTTTTCGTTGTCCTTCCCCTCCTTCTCGTCCTCCTCGTCTTCGTCCTCGTCCTCTTTCTGAGTCATGTCCAGCTGCCGTCTGGGCTCATTCGCCTGCGGGACAGCTTGTCGTTGAAGAGAAGAAAAGGCCTGCACATTATATTGCCGCCGTGCCGCTTCCCTCTGCGTATCCTCCCCCCCGCAGTTTTAGTTGGTATTGGAGCTGGGAGCAACCCCAGCTCGCGACCCACAAAAGCTGCGCCGACTGCGAGGTGGACGCGCATTCGCACTTCCCTCACCCTCCGCATCGGTACTACCCTCCATGCCCTGTACAGCTGGTGCTTATGGCTGTTATGCACCTCTCCGGGAAATTCACCCAATGCACCCAGAGGCGCGACGAAGCAGAAACCAGAGACCTCAAGTGCCCCTGTGAGTGCATCGTCTTTTTGGGGACAAGTGGCCCGGCGCAGGGAGTTTTCACCCCAAGGACGCAGCGATGCTCCGGCTCCCTCGTCACACCTACAATTGCCCGGCACTGGCAGCGGAACGCGTTCCCTTGCTATGTACCGCACGATTGGGCCAGTGCTTGGGCTCGGACTGTGCGCAGTTGTGTTGGCTCACGTCTCAGTGAACACGCTGCGCAGTCCAAGTGTCGAGATGGCGTTCGTCTCCGTGCATGTCCGAGTCCCAAGGCGCTTGCACGTCATCATCGTCAGGCGTTGTTCGCGCGAGGGTCTTCAACTTGGCCTTTCTGGGAAGTATCTTCATCCTCTCGGTGATCACCTTGTTCTGGTACGTCTGTATCATGCCTGGAGGAACCAGACAGCATCGTGGCATTGATGGCAGGCGCTGCAACACCAGTCGCCAGCCACTGTCCTTGTCACCCGAACGAGAGTCCATCTACCCGTTCCGTCACTGAGTGCAGGACTTGCTCGTATTGAGCGTATGCGCTGCAGGTATGGACGACATCCAACAGCGTGCAACCATCATCTCGAACCTCGGTGGGACTGCTCACGAACTCACTTGTTCTATGGACTGCTCAGATATAAGTTAAGAAGGTTTCGCCAACGGTCAACTGGAAGACGCTGTCACCGACCCTTTCGCGAACCTCGCGACCCAGGTCAGACCACTTGGTGAAGAGTCACGCCTGCAAGCTCGACGCGATTCATTCAAGCTCTTCAGGCGACGCAGCGAGACGCCGACGCGCTGCTCTCGCGGTTCGTTAGATTGCGATTCCGAGCGAGGCACGGGGGAGTTGCGATGCCATGGGAAAGCTACGGATGGCTGCTCCTTCGAGATGTCGGCGTCCATGCAATCCAGTTTCTGACGCCACTGCCTTGCGGCAGCGGATACCCAGCAACAGAGCGCGAGTTCAGCAGTCTGATGACGATGCGCAGGCGCGTTGGCCATGTCATGGAGCTTGCCCCCGACGACATCGCCGGCGCCTTCCGTTCGCCACCATCCTTCGGAGGTTTCTGTTGGCACGACCAACCACGACAGAAAGCTGCGTGATGGGAGCCCAGCAGACCCCTGGCACTTCTTGCCTGGGCTTGACTCCTGGGCCGCGAGTGCCGCCGAACGCCCCTGTGCCGGAGGGGTATCCGCTCGCGCTGGTGTCTCTCGGTCGATTGCCGAGCCGCCGCAGGCGGCGTTCCGTGCCGCCGCGCGGCAACCCGCTGATGAAGCTCAGGCCTATCATGAGTACGCGAGCGGCACTGGCTCCTACGCTAGCTCAGACCTTGGAGGGGCTATCGGCTGTTCGTCATGAGAGTTCAGAGGCCTATCCCCAGCCCAGGTCGAGGCCCAGCTTTCCTGGCATATCAGACACCACAGACGACAGGGGGGCGCCATATGAACAATCCCACCATAAAACTCAAACAATATATCAAGCGGAATGGGCGCGCGTTTTTGGGCAATGCAAAGGCCAATGCAAGGGGGGGCTCAGAGGTGCAGCTTCCTGGCCCAGCTGACCGACGACCAGGTAGTCGCCGTCTTCTACGGAGGCCATAGCAAAGGCAAAGGACAGCGGCCCAACGGCGAAGGCAAGGGCCGCGCGAAGAATCCACGAGGCTACGACGGGCAGGTGATGAAGTGCAGCATCTGCGGCTCGGTGTTCCACATCAGGACTGAATGCCTGCAGGCCGGCTCTGGGAGCTCAGGTGCCCGCGGGGGTGGCCCGAGTCTCGGTGGCAACGTCGATTTGGGGCCTATTGGCGACGCCCCAGATGCCGGGCCCTTCGTCGGCATGTCAGGATATGCCATCATGGTCGCCGAATCTCCTCCACCGCCGCAGCCTGCTTCCGAGTCATCCCGCAGCCTTTGGCCACGCGTGCGCCGTCGCGCCCGCTGTGCAACCTACGCCTCATGTGCTTATGTTGCCACTCCTTCGACAGGGGCCCAGCTACCTGTGCTTCCTCCTTTTCCTGGCTCTGCTCCTGCAGCCTCAGGACTGGCGGCGTCAGCGCGTCGGTCCAGCTCAGGGGCCTGCGCCGGTCCACAGGCGCAGGCTCCGCGAGGCCCTTGCGAAATCGCATTGATTGAGCGACAGTTCAGCGCGGGGGCCTCGATCCAGCTGGCCGGGCAACTCGCGGTCCCCGACGACCAGCGAGCCAGCATTCCACACCTAGGCGGTTTCTGCCAGCTCGCTAGGTTTCGGGGGGGCCAGCTTGAGCGGGCCGCCTGTCCTTTTCTGAGCGCCGAGCCGAGTTTGCGAGCGCCTCGCCGAAGTTGCCGATTACCGTCCTGGGAGCGAGCACAGCGCGCGACATAGTCGCCCCTGAGGTTGCAGCGCGACCCGCCGCCCTGGCCGGCCACGAGTCCGCCGCGACGCTCAGATGGTATAAATGCCGAGCTCACTGCCGCGGCCTGGCCCGGCATATGATAACTTCGCCGTGGTTGGGCCGCCTGGGCCGCCAACTGCTGCTCCGCCGCCGTTGCCCAAGGACCTGCGAGCTGAATCGCAACTTGCTGGCATGAGGGTGGACGAAGACGCCGTGTGTGGCATCTGCTTGGGCGAGTACCTGAACTTAGACCTGGTTCTCATCCTGCAGCGCGCCGCCAATTCCATCGGCGTCGCGCAGGCGCCCAGGCCGCCGCGAGCCTCAACGAGCTCCTGGGTCAGGAACGTCGAGTTGCGAGAGCTAGTCCTCCCTGGGGGCAGCAGATCCAGCGGCGTGCAGGCGCGGTCCGCATCCCGCTTCAGACGGCGCCAAGCGGGCGTCCAGTCATGGTCAGCGACGACTTCGAGCGGGCGGTGCAGACGCCCAGCGGATTTCCAGACAGCTGCGCGCAGCTGCTGTCGACCACGTCGACGAGACGGAAACGACAAAGGACAACGCGCCGTCGGCAGCTGCTGTCTCCACGGCGGTGGCTGAGCAGCGGCCTGCCCTCGGCTCTCAATGGGTCGATGGCCCCGCGCGGGTCGCCCTGGCTCTGCTCGCCAAGGAACCGTCGTGCACTGAACGTGCTCGCGTGCGTGGGCTTGTGCCCGCCATGGCGCGAGCCCTTGGGCGGCGCGCTTGGACCTTTTGCGCGATGCGCCCTAGTGCTCCTCTCTGATCGCTCCCCAGTCCCCAGTCTTTCTCAGCGAAATCGCGCGGCGTCGGTGCGGACTGGTCTGGATCATGATGCCGCCTTTGCGTATTTATGGTGGCAGCCAGTACGAGCGCGCCCGCGACCTCATGCAATTGCCGAGCGTGCGCAACTGTATACCATGCGCAGGCGTGGACTTTGCTGGCGAATTTGACATTGCGTTTGCCGCGGTCACGTCCCCAGCTGTAGGCATGAGACTGGTCGCCAGCATGCCCTGCCGCCTGGGGCTCGCACTGGAACCGCGTATTCCGTCGCCGCCCAATGCGGCTTTCCAGATCATGATGACGCTCAAGCGTGGGTGCGCGCCCCCCCGTGTCACTGTGCGCCAGGCTAGCTGGGCTCCTTCACCTGGCCACGACGACGTTTTCACGCCGCGCGAAGGTCGCGCATCCGAAGCAGCATGCTTACATGCTAAGCGAATCAGGGAGATGCGCTTCTAGAACTTCTCATGCCACTGGTGAGACATTCTAGATTGGACGATGCAGCGGTGGCTGCCCAGTCCGAATCCATGGGCGAGCCCTCAGACAGCGCAGCTGCTCTGCTCGCCAGTGCCCAGCGCGCTCGACCCCGGGCTGTTCGTCAGCCCGACAAGCCGGATTCGCATAGGAACACGGCTTAAAGCAACAACGCCAATGGGAACAATGCCAACAACAAACAATATCGAACCTATTCAGAATGACGACAATGATAACGACGGCCCTGATCGAGCGGCTACCATCAGTTCAAGCGCGACGCCGACTGGCGTCTACTCGGCCAGCCATGTAGACTAGAGCACCGTGACCTGCGTTTATGTGCTGCTCAGCATTGACTTCTTTTTCACCACGCGAACCAACTACCTGATTGCGGCGTTGCGTCTGGCATCCACTCGGGTCACGCGCGTGAGCCCCGCGCGTGACCCAGGCGGCTGCCTCGCCGACGCCTCCAAGCGGCAGCTCAAGTCGATGGCGCGCGAAGTCATGCCTTTCGACTGGGCGGGCAGAGCCACCGTGCGCGCCGCCGCCCCCGCGACCGCCCTAGCCTGTTTCAACGTCGGAATCCAAATGAGCCAAGGGGCGCAATCTGCAGGGTCGCGTGCCCCTCAACCGCTGAAATGTTGTTGAGGACAATGTCTACCAGATCGGCGGCGATCAATCAGGACTGGGCGCAGTCGAGCAGTTGGCGCAGCTGGCGCAATACGCGCGTGCAGCGCGCACCAGCGTGCTCTATCAAGGCGGGCATCTGGCCGGAACCTTCGCCGCTGGAGCCGCTGGCGGTTTCCGAGCTGCGTGCCGCATGCCGGTCCACCAGGCCACCGACCTGGAGCGAGCCATCGCCGCGGCCTCCGCGCGGGGCCTAGGCGGTCTCTACGAGTTTGTTGAAGCAGACCGCGCCTCGCTTGGCACCATCTGCAGGCAGTGCACGGCTGGAGGGAACTTCGACTTGGTGACCGGCCGGGACTTCGGTCGCCCGACGGAAGAGCAATGTTTCTCAGGTGACCCAGGTCCAATAACGTCTTTGTCGTGGGCCTGGCAACCTCGTGCCGCGCTTCACCTCCAAGCGGCTTCAATTGCAGGATTAGTCGCCGGAGGGCAAATCATGAGAAGGACTGTCCGTATCATTTTCCACGGTCGGTTCGATCGCGCAGATTTAGGAGGGAGGATACTTCTGCGTCGGACAGCCGATCCTATCATGGCTTAGCATGGTATCATCACCATGCAATCGCAATTTCCCCAGGCGGGTGCGGTCGTTCCCGGCCAGTATCGTCTGGGGGCCAACGGCCCGCGAGGTTTCGCAGCGCTTGCGCAGCATGCGAACAGGTGATGCATCGCAAAGGCGACGTGCAATGTGCAACTTGCGTATTCGCTGGTGGCGCGCTGTGCGGGCAAAGATGGAATATGTTGGGCGCATCCCGATGCCCGCGCTGCGTCATCTAATTTATTGCATGCGTGATCGACGCATGCCGTGCGTGACGGGTTTGGGCTTCAAGTGCGTCGATGCTAACGCCATCGTTTGAGCTGGCCGCTTTTTCCGATCAAGAAGCGGAAGGAGACATCTCTCCTCAGAGCCAGCAGGTGGCATGCAGCACGGCTGCGCGAGTGAGATGTTTCCGTTACCGGGCATCGATTGTCGGGGCGCCTGTGCCCAGCCATCTTCTCATGTTTGGTATCGGTATCGGGGCAGTTCAAGACCTTGGTGGTGGTCGGTGAGAGTGGTGCTCGTGGAGCTGCAACTCGGCCGCTCCTCGACTGACGTGGCCTCGTGGTCGCTTCGTGAGTCCCAGACCCGAATGTTAGAATGACTTGACGACGCGGCGTGGTCTTGCGATGCGCCGCGTACTGCGTTGACGAGCGACGCAGGCGTGCAGGGTTGCGAGTGACCATGCTTGACCTCCTGTCTGAGGCAGCATTTGCCGGCATTTCGCCGATCTCACACGGAGGCGCCACTCCCTGCAACGCAGCGCGGTCGGCGTTGCGCGCAGATCGCACCGACTATCAGCGCTGCAACGGATCGTGGAGGCCTCGGCCATCTCACGGATCAGCCGCGCATCGAGATTGCCTGCCACAGTCCCAGGACAAGCCCTGGACTGAAGACCAGGAGAGCTAGTTGACTTAACCGAGCTCCATCTACCACGGATTTGGGCGGGTCGAGTTGACCAGCGGCTGCGCTCAAGATGGATGCTCAACATGGCGTGGTGACCCTCATCTACTGGGGCGCCGAACAGTTTGTCGCCTGTAGTGACGCTTTCTTGCGATTCAGACTTTGTGGGGGTTAGCCTACGGAGTGACCAGCTCGACGACGACGCCGCGCGATAAGGCATGGACTGCGGTGGACCAACTTTGATTCAGACTTTGATCCAGCCTTGCGACGAAGACGCTAGAATGGATCGGCTTCGCCGACACCAGCACGACCACCATGGTGGCCACCTCGCGACGCCAGGTGGCCATCGGTCTCGAGTACCTCGCCAGGAACGCGTTCAACCTTTCAAGCGTCGTAGCTGTCCAGGTTGGACTCGGCCCTGAGCAAATCGTTATCGAGAACAACCGCGATGGATCACGCCTGGTCTGGTGAAGACCGGACTTGCGCAAAGTCGAAACCTGGTGGGGCACTGGGGCTGGTTCTAGGAACGAGTTCCACGTCTCGGGCGCGCGGGGTTGCAGTGCAGGCGCCTCCGAGTCTGGCGCGCACCTAGGCGAGCCAACCTGTGAAGATGGGCGGCTGCCGACCATCCAGGAAGGGTCTCATGAGCACGCTTCGAGCGACGCTCACCTCGTCGACTCGGCCTGGTGGGCGTCCTTGACGGCGGACCAGCAGACCGTCATGCAGGACGTCCTCTCGGCAGGTGCAGCGACCTTCAACTCCACCTGGGAGACCGAGCCACAGACTGCCCCGTCATGTCCACCACGGCTCACCCTCGACTCAGATGTGCAACGCCACCAGCACTACGTAGCCGTCGATGCTGAGCCTCCGATGCCGTCGGCAGCTTCTGACGGCGACAACTCAGGTAGCTCTTATGTAGAACTTGTGCCGCCCGATGAGATGCGCAAGATGGTCCTCGACCACCCAGCACCTGAATGCCATTGTGCGCGACTCAGGGTCTACGTAGCAGCGTCGAAGAAGGCTGCGATCGAGCGAGGCACCGACCGACTCACCCCTCGCGAGTTCCAAGCGCACGCTGCGGCTGTTGCCGTGGAAGTGCTACAGGTCTGGGTTAGTCGCGCCGGGAAGCCAGGGGCATCCTGAACTGCAGGTTGGTATGCAAGCAGCAATGAACACTTAAGAAGACCGATCCCGCTCACGAGGTATACGGATCATTCGTATGTGTTTGCTTCTGTGGGGCTTTAGATAGGTCGACTCCGATCTCATCGCCGCCTACGCCGGCCGGCGCTTCATCGCAACTCTCGCAGCGAGTGATCGCCTCTGAGGCTGACTGCCGAGGATTGAGGATCGACGCTGGAAATGTCAAGGAAATTCTTTTCGAATGGGGCGAGCGACAAGGAACTTGCAGTGGCTGCAGATAAGGAGGATTGCAAAGTGGACTTCGACTTATACCTTGGCACCGCGGCAGTTCTCCGCGTAATCAAAGGATGCGAGGATGTGGATCCGGACCTCGAAGTATTCCTTCGCGCGGAGAAGCCAGGCGCGGGCTGCCAGGGTACGCCGAGGCGCTGGTCCATCCAAGTCGCCAAGGCCACCGACGGCTTGCACCGAGCCGCCCCCGCATTCTACAACGATGAGTTAGTTCATCGCCCGGCGCCATACTTGTGAATTGTATCTCCTTGCTATGCAGCGCACGGGGGCTGCAACCCCCGAGGAAAAGGCCAAGCTTCGCAAGTGTTTGGAGGGCGCCCTCTTCGGCGAGGGCGAGTTTGATATTTCCGCTGGGATGTTCTCGTGCTGTGATGCCCGACACTTGCCGAGCAGTGACGCTTGGCGCGAATCTAACCGACTGCGCGCAAACTCCCAAGGCCATCGGCAGTGCTGAGCTGGAAGGCCACCTCTAAGCTTGCGCCCGATGGCCTGGCCAATTAAGCTGTTCCTCAGCCTCCGCGTGGTCTTGGCGTCCGCCCTTATCGCACGAATGGGCTTGCGCGTCTACGTGGGCGCCCTGCGGCGCCGCGCAGCGGCGCCCGCGTGCGGCCGCATCCGCAAACTCAACGCATTTGCCAGGTGGGCGCAAGCTAACTCACAGAGGACCCACTACCTAGCCATGAGGCGGGCAGTTTTGCTGGGAATCCACTCTGGCGCGGCGCATCGCAAAGAACACAAGGAGGGTGCTCGCGTAGGTCGGGCCCGTTGCGGTGCCGTTTTCCTGCGCATGGGCGCCGCGTCCTTTGCGCCGGCGCCAGCGCCCTTCACTGTCTCCGCACCCCCGTCATCTGTTGTATTGGCAACGCCGCGAGTGAGCGGATGGCCGCGATCGCATCCACTGGTCGTGGCCTGGTAGTCGCCGCTTGCCAGAGGCCCGCGCTGTGCGCGTGCCGCGCGTTGCAATCGTGACGGGCTGCAGGCTCCGGCTGTGCAGCTCGAGCTCTATCTGGATTCTATGGGAGTCGTCTCCGCTTTGACGGTCGCCGTGCCCCAGCCTCCAGCTGAGCACTCACTGCTGTCGCACATGCGATGGCTTCGCGACCTCCTGAGCTCGGGCCAGTTATCGGGCCCGAGCTGGGAGGATGCCTGCGACGTGATCGCAGATGGACTCGCAAAGGGTTGCGTTGAACTTGCAGCGCCCCATTCAACCTCCAGCGGACACCGCAGGAGAAACCGCTCCATGTGCCATCACCTTCAATGCCGCTGGCAAGCTAACTGCTCTATCGGGTCATGCGCGCCAGCCTGTAGAGAGCGGCGGTCAGCAGTGACCCAGGCGACCGCCGACCACTTTGCTCCAGTTCGGCCTGTCCAAAACTACCTCCTCGTCCTCCTGTTCTTTGTCCTGGCGGCCCCATGTTCGCACTCGCGTCGGCTAGGACAGGCGAGTTCACTGTTCACTATTATCGCTGTGTCTCGACTGGGAAAGACTGGTGCGAAAGGCGCTGCAAGGAAGTGGTCATGTTGTAGTTGGGGTGGGAAGGCATGCGCAGCAGTGCGCGTGCGCAGATGTGTATATCCTTGCCGTCTGCCAATTCACTGGCGCGCGGGCCCGCGCGCGGCGTTGGGGCCAGCGCTCGCGGCCTTGCCGCCGGCGCGTGCGACTGCGTGCCTCCCCAGAAGGTCGCCGCCGCTTCCGACCCGCAGGTCTCTTCCTCTTCGGGGGCCAGCAGCGGCCCGCGAGCCGGGCGCAGGCAGCCGCCGCCGCTCCTCGGACCTATACTTCGCCAGGGTCGCGGGCCCTGACCAGTCTATCCGTCCGCCAGGCGTGCCGCCCATGATGCCGCCGCCGGCCGCGATCTCTAGCAAGCGGCGCCCCGGGGTCGCGATGGGCGGCGGTCGCCTCGGCGCGCAGGGTAGGCGCGACCGCGCGGGCGAGCAGGCCAGGACGTCCCCGACGTGCTGGCCCTCGTGCGCCGCCGCAGCCGCCCGAGTGCAGCAGCGGCGCTCGAGGTCGATCCCGCGATCCCGAAGAGGCCGCCCGCGCCGCCGGACTCGCCGCCGCGGCGCGAGCGGTGCCGGGGCGACGGGCGCGGCTGCCGCGAGTTCGTCGTGGCGCCGGCGCCTCGGCGGGAGCCCCCGCCGGGCTGCCGCCCGCCAGGCTTCGGCCGAGGCGCGGGCAGCGGGGCCCCGGTTGGCAGTCTCGGCCAGACGCGCTCTGCGACCAATCGGAGCAGCGGCAGCGGCGGCCAGCGCGACGAGGGCGGCAAGGGCGGCAAAGACATTTAAGGAGGAGAAGCCCAATTAGACCACGTTGTCAGCGCCGGGAGCTTCCAAGCCCAAGAATACGCGGCGCGGCGGTCTCAATGGCAAGCAGGCCCGCGACACAGCCCGTGCAGCAGCCGGGACATCATCGAAGGCTGCTGCATCTGAGGCCGGTGAGGCGTCGCTACCAAAGAGCGAAGATGGAGCGCCATCACAGGGAGCTGGCGCGACTGGTGCGAGCGTTGGCCCAACGGGCCGGGATTAGGTCTTGTCGGGTCAGGCGTTGTGCGGGCCAGTCGCGCGCCCTCAAGGAGTCTCCGTTTTTCGCCCCTGGGCTTCCTCGTCTCGCAATGACTTCGGTGCCACATCATCGTCGAGCCTGTGCGCGGGTCGAGGTCTCCGCAGGTGCGGTGCGCGGCAGTGTGCCTCTCGCCTGCTCAGGCGAGCTGTTCGATGCCGTCCGTGGGAGCACGAGCGTGCTCGCGGAGTGCACTCGGTGAGCCCGGGCTCCGACTGCCTGGCGCGCCTCGCAGGTGGCGGCTGGGTGTCCTGGACGGGTTGGGAAGGTGCGTGGGGATCTGGCACTTCTGTCGTTCCCCTTTTCTGTTGTTCCCTTCGCTCCGCCAGAGCTGATCGATTGCCCGCGCTATCCCGACTCGAATGGGATGCCTGGTTGCGTCTGGGCTCAAGCGCCAGGGCGACAGCTTGTTCTTTGAGATAAGAAAGGTCCGCACATGATATTGCCACTTCTCTAACCATATCCAGTCCCCGCAATTCTAGTTTCTGGTCCTCCTTCTCCTCCTTCTTTTTTATCCTCGTGGTTGAGCTCCTGCTCCTCCTTCCCTTCCTTATGTCTCTCCCTCCTCCAACGGTCCCACGCCTTCTGTTCGTGCAGCGGCGCCAGTTCCTTGCCTGCTGCCGCAGCAGATGCACTGCGTCGAGAGGGTCTTTGGCCGTGGTAGGCAGGGCGGGCGTGCATGGCTGCACGGCCGCCCGTCGCACGCGTTTCGGGCGTGTGATTACCATGCGTTCGTGCGCGGATCTGTTTTATGATAGTTGGCGCAGGGCTCCTGGGCACACGGTTCGTCCGATCTACATTCGGTCGGCGTTGTCTGTGGGCCCTCGCGGATGCTATCGCCTCGCGGATGCTATCTTCGGCTGTCACGGCCGGTGCTATATGCGAACTACTCACGGTTGTTATGGCCGGACATGTTTGCGCCATTGCCCCACTTTCTGCATGTCATGATGTGGGAGCTGAGCCCAGATAGCCGCACTGAGGTCAGCGAAGGAGGGGCGGGCGGGGAGGATGATTCGGATGATGGTGCTAGTGATAGTTGTGGTGGTGGTGGAGGAGGATGGGGAAGGAGGAGGATGAGTAGGTGGAGGAGGAGGAGAAGGAGGAGGAGGAGGAGGCGGAATAGCAGAGAGTTGTGGTGGTGGTGGTGGTGGTCGAGCACAAGAGGGGAGAATGTATGAGGCCAGGGCCGCGGAGGGAAGGAGGAAGAGGAGGATGAGGGAGGAGAAGGAGGAGGAGGAGGTGGAGGAGGAGGAGGAGGATGAGGACGAGCTAGAGGAGGAGGAGGAGGAGGATGAGGAGGAGGAGGAGGAGGAGGAGGAGGAAGAGGTGGAGGAGGAGGAGGAGGAGGACGAGGATAGAGGTGAAGGGACGGATGAAGTGTGAGGAGGAGAAGGAGGATGGGAACGGATGCGGATCACATCGGGGTTAGACTTTGCCTTTTTATGAGGCCCCTTCCTTCCCCGATCGCGCCCTCTCCTCCCTCGCCCAGACTGTCCTTGCGGGAGCGAGGCCAACCAGCGGGTAGTAGCGGGAGAGCGGAGCATGAGGGGAAAAGAAGGACGGGCGCCCGCAGTCGCTGAGGGCTTGACGACTTTTCGCCAGCCAATCGCCTTGCGAGGGTTTGGCCAGATAAACCGAGGTAAACCGAGCCAATTTCCCTCAGCCAGATCGAGGCACGTCTCGAGAGCTCCGGGGAGATCTGGAACAACCCCTGGACGCTCCAGCGCGAGTCGAGGGGCAGCAGAAGCCGTTGAGCCCTCAACGAACAGGGTCGGGGTCGGGGCAGACTGGATGATGCCCGACCTCGGCCTCGTCCGGGCGGTGCCGGCGAACTCTCGGCCCCCTTTTTGGCGGGGCCAGCGAGCCCCGGGCGCGCCGGGGCCTGGGCCTGCAGACCCAGGCAGTGCTGGTGAGTCCTCGCGGTTGCGCGCAGGCAGCCCGCTCAGTGAGTCACAGCTGGCCTCCACAGGCCCTGGCCCCCCGGGGTAGTCCGGGGCGCCTCTGGCGGCGTCCTTGGGGCGCTCCGCGCCCCAGGGTTGCGGTGTTGAGACCGCCCCAGGAGGAGGATCGAGAATCGAGGAGGTGGAGGAGGAGGAGGAGGGGGAGGAGGAGGAGGAAGAGGATCGAGGATCGAGGATCGAGGATCGAGGATCTAGTCCAGGAGCCTGTTGAGGCCAGCTGGGACCTATAGGACTGCCTGGGGGGCCTATGGAGGGCAGCTGGGACGACCTGCGGGGGCTGCCTGTGTGCAGTACGGAGCCTCACCAGGTGGTGCACTAGAGTCTCTCGCTCGCGCGTTTCGTAACGCCAGTTGTCGAGCGGTCCTTCGACCTTATCCGCCCGTGGAGAGTTGTTTAGTCTCTGGGTGGTCTCTGCCAAGAGCCTTGGATAAATGTTCCCGATTTGCTTCGAGGCAATCTTCTCGAGATCTTGGCTCTGAGATATTTTTTTTCAATTTTTATGCGCTTTGGGAGTTTTGCCCATAGTGCCGCACTGAGGTCAGCGAAGGAGGGGCGGGGGGGAGGATGATTCGGATGATGGTGATAGTGATAGTTGTGGTGGTGGTGGTGGTGGTGGTGGTAGAGAAGATGGTGACGACGCGGCTGAGGATGATGCTGGTTCTTGAGATGTCGGGGAGGCGCATGATGATGCTGATGATGATGATGAGGATGCTGATTATGATGATGATGATGATGATGTCCAATGAAGAGCAGATGATGCTGCTGATGATCATGGCCATGGTGATGGTGATGAAGCTGAAGATGGTGATGATGATGCTGATGATGCTGATGATGATCATGATGATGATGATGCTGCCGCTGACGATGACGATAACGGTGATGATGACGATGACGATAATGATGATGACGATGATGATCTTGATTGTGGAGGATGGAGGCAGAAGAGGAGGAGCAGGATGAGGGCGGGGGCAGACGGAGAGGATATTGAGGAAACAATTTAGGAGGAGGCGGGGGAGGAGGATGTGGTTGATGATGAGGATGAGGATGAGGATGAGGGTGATGATGATGACGATGATGACGATGATGATGAGGATGACGCTGATGAGAATGATGAAGAAACCTATGATGATGTTCACGATGAAAAGGATGGTAATGATGATGCTGGTTATGTTGCTGCTGATGATGGTGATGGTGATGGTGATGGTGATGGTGATGGTGATGGTGATGGTGATGATGATGATGATGATGATGATGATGGTGATGGTGATGATGATGATGATGATGATGATGATGATGATGATGATGATGATGATGGTGATGATGATGATGATGATGATGATGATGGTAATGATGGTGAGGAGGAGGACGACGAGGATGAGGATGAGCAATGGTGAGGGGGAGGAACATGCGCAGGAGGGAAAGGGGGAGGAACAGCATCGCGAGCACAATGTGAATGTAGGGATGGGGGAAATGATCAGGATGATGGTTGCAATGTCACGCCCAGGATGCATCAACTACTCTTCAACGCACCGTGCCGTGCCAAGTCTACTCCTCACAAGCCCGTGCAACCACGACAGTTCGCCGCGGGAAGCCCCCCCCCCTCTCCCCTTCAGTTTCGAGTGGCGCATGTACCTGCCACTCAGGCGAGCGTCCCTTTCTGAACAGGATCCGCCCTGGATCCGCCTACACGGAACAATTCAATGTGAATTATACGTATGCCCAGCACGGGGGGGGGAGGATTCCGGCGTCTTTGAAAAAGAAGCGCCGTCGGCCCGTGTATCTCTTGCACGTGCTTGTATGCAAGGTCGCACGGTTTGAGGAAATCTCAAACGGTGACAGACCCGCTCTGAATGCAAAGCCCTCACCAACCCAGGTAATTGCCATATGTTGCCCAACCTTTGGCCGTACAGCCAGATGCATTCTCACGCGACCTACCATTTCGGGAACGCATCCTCCCCCAATGGTGCACATCTCTGTCTGGCGAATGCGTGCGTCGCTGCAGCGGTCACCCCATTTTGATAGACACCCTCTCTCCATCCGTATAGTTGCCTGGCACTTCGAGATGAACATGTGCGGCGCCAAGGCGGTATCCGTTCTTTGAGTGCCACTCGCCGTCGGACCCTTTCTACGTGTGTGTGTGGGGCTGTTACGACGAACGCGCGCTGCACTACTGCGTTCGTTTTGTTTTTGAAGCCATGTGCCCTTCATCCGTGCAACCACTGTAAGCAGTGTGAGGTTGCCCGGAACAGCGGCGCGGATGCGGTACCCTCATCTTGGAGTAACTCGCCCCCCTGTGTAGCTGCTGGAAGCGTTCATGGCACGTGGCCAGGGCGCTACGGCGAGATCTTTGCTTCGAAAGTGTAGCTCCCCATCTGTGCAGCCGTCGGTCATCCCATTCTCCAGGAGTGTTGGCGAGGATGAAGTCTAAGGAGAAACGCCCACACCGCCCAATCGGCACGTCGCGGTGGCACGGCGGGCAGGCGATGAGTACTTTGTATGTCCTTTTTGTTGGTGCGTGTGTGCATCTCGAACTCCGAGTGTACCGTAACGAAGTGTGCCCGACCTTACTATTTTTGCGGAGGTACGCACCTCGCCGCTTGAGGACCATTGGGTGCACGTGGTGGTGGTGGGAGGGAGGGAGTTTGGTGATGGGTGGGATTGAGGCGGGGTATGAGGGGGGCGATTGCGATAATGCTGGTCGCAAAGATGGTAACATGGATGACGGTCGTGATGCTTGTGTTGATCTTGTTGCTGACGGTCACCCTCTGATGGTGAGGTGATGATGACGACGGTGATGGTGACAATGTAGGTGAACATGACAATGTGTATGGTGATGGTGATGGTGGTGACGATTTAGGTCGCTGGAAAGGATGATGATATTGCTGGAGAGTAGGGTGGCTGCGATGACGACAACGATGATGCTGATGATGATGCTGCTACTGCTGCTGATAATGATCATGCTGTTCACGATGGTGCTCATATTGGTGACGAGGATCCTGACTGTGACCATGATGGTGGTGATGGTACTGATCGCTCTAATGATTTTTAGGATGTTGAGGAGGAGGATGAACAGGATCAGGATAATGCGCATGAGCAGGATGATGAGGATGAGGTTGACCAGGAGGTGGAAGACGGGGAGGAGGAGGAAGACAACGAGTAACACTGGTATTTGCGGGCCACCAGGAGGAGAATGGGAATAAGCTGGGAGCGACGGATGACGATGATGACGACGATGGTGATGATGATGATGATGATGATGATGATGATGATGATGATGATGATGATGATGATGTTGATGATGATGATGATGATGATGATGATGATGATGATGATGATGATGATGATGACTAGGATGATTGTAGAGGGAGGAGGGAGGGGAGCCTGACATCTGGAAGTATGGGGGATGGGGGGCACAAACGGCGAGTAGGAAGAGACGGATTCTGTTGTGGAGGAGGACGCAGGGGGCCTGAGTAGAGTGGGGGTGGAAGTGAAAATTCAATTGGGAAGAGGGACAAGGGGGGAAGGATGAATCGGGATGCACGACGACGAGGAGTGTGAGGGACAGGAGAGGATGTAGTTTGGCGCGTGTAAGGGACATATAGGATGCTTGTGTGGTGATGAGGAGGTGGATCGGTGGATGAATTTTGGGAGGATGCAGTGAGGAGTGGATGACTAGGAAAAGGAAGAGGGTAAGGAAGGAAACGAGGAACACGAGGAAGAGGAAGCGGATGGGAGTGACGTGGATTGACAAGGAGGGACGTGGAGGAGTAGGAGGAAGATGAGGCGCATGATGAAATTTGCGATGATGGGGATGGTATCGAGGGTGATGTGGGTTGGAATGGTGATGGTGATGATGATGGTGACTATTCTGCTACTGATGATGCTGATGCTGATTCTGAGAACGATGTTACCGATGCGTATCATGACGAGTGTGGTCGGAATGGTGATGCTGTTGATGATGCTGATTGGGTTCATGGTGACTGAGGGGGAGCAGGATGGTTGGGAGGAACAGCATCAGGGGATGCAGCCGAAAGGCAGGAGAAGTCGGAGTCGGAGGAGGAGGAGGAGGAGGAGGAAGAGGCGGGGGAGGATCAATCGGATGGTGCTGGTAATGATGATCATGGTTTCGATGATGATGCTGATGATGATGCTGATGATGATGCTGATGATGCTGATGCTGATGCTGATGCTGCTGCTGATGATACTGATGCTGACGATGGTGATACTGATGATAATGATTATTCTGCTGCTGATGCTGATGCCGATGATGATGCCGATGCTGCTGATGATGATGCTGCTGATGATGCTGCTGCTGATGATGATGATGGTGGTGATTGCGATGACGATCGTCATACTGATTATGATGCCGATGCTGGTCATGATGCTGACGGTGATTCTATATGACGATTGTGAAGACCCTCCTGGTGATGATGCTGATGCTGCTGATGCTGCTGCTGATGATGATGATACTGATGCTGATTGTGTTGGTGGTGGTGATGATAATGATGATGCTGGTGATGCTGCTGCATATGTTGAGATTGCTGATGCTGACAGCAGTTCTGATGGTGATGTTGACATCGGTGATTATGTTGTTGATGATGGCGTTGACGATGGTGAGCGTGATGGTCATGATTCTGATGATGCTGCTGATGATGATGCTCTGCTGATGATGATGCCGGTGGTGACGATGTCGCAGTTGTCGCTGCCGATAACGGCGACGATTCTGATGATGATGGTAATTTTGATGATTACTAGTCTGCTGATGATGCTGATGATGCTGATGATGATTATTATGATGATGCCGATGCTGATGATGATGCTGGTGACGATGATGATGCTGATGATGACGATGCTGATATTGCTTCTGTTGGTGACAATGATGACGATGATGCTGATGAACGCGATGCTGACGATGATGCTGATGACGATGCTAATGATGCTGATGATGATGATTACCATGCTGCTCATGATTATGAATGATCCTGCTGATGGTGCTGAGGCTCATGATGATGCTTATGCTGCTGATGATGATGCTGATGCTGATTATGATGATGATGGTGCTGATGATGATGGCAAGGATGATGATGATGATGATGCTGATGATGATGACGATGATAATGATGATGATGATGGTGGTGGTGATGATGAGTATGATTATGCCGATGCTGATGCTGATGATGGGTGATGATGATGATGATGATGGTGGTGGTGGTGGTGGTGATGATGATGCTGACTCTGATGCTGATGCTGACGCTGATGCTGATGATGAGGAGGAGGAGGGGGGGAGGAGGAGAACGAAGAGGAGAAGGAGGACGAGGAGTAGGAGGAGGGATTCAGGGATGATGGTGAAGAGGAGGGGATGCTGAGGAGGAGCAGGAGGAGGAGGCGGAGGAGGACGAAGAGGCAGATATGAGGAGGTGGAGTAGAAGGACGAAGAGCATGATGATGACGATGATGATGATGATGCTGATGATGATGATGAGGATGATGATGATGATGATGATGATGATGATGATGATGATGGTGACGCTGATGAGAGGGAGAGGGGGAGGCGTTTGATGTTGATGATGCTGATGATGCTGATTATGCTTATGATGCTGATGATGCTGCTGATGCTGATGATGCTGCTGATGATGATGCTGACGATGCTGATGATGATGACACTGATGATGATCGTGGTGGTGGTGATGGTGCTGACGATGCTCATGCTGCTGATGATGATGCTGATGATGCTGCTGCTGATGATGACGATGATGATCCTGATGAGGATGTGGATGATGAAGATGATTATGATGATGATAATTATGATGCTGATGATGATAATGATGATGATGATGATGATGGTGATGCTGCTGCTGATGATGATGACGATGATGCTGGCAAGGATCTGTATGATTATGAGCAGGAGGAGGAGACCAGGACGAGGAGTAGGAGTTCGAATAGAGTCATGACGACCATGACGACGAAAAGGAGGGGAAGGAGGAGGAGAAAGAGGATGAGGAGGAGGAGGAGGTGGAGAAGGGATGAGGGATGATGATGATGATGAGGAGGAGGAGGTGCTGAGGAGGAGCAGGAGGAGGAGGAGGAGGAAGAGGAAGAGGAGGAGGAGAAGGAGGAGCGGCAGCAAAAGGAGGGAGAGGAGGAGGATGAGGTGGGGATGGAGGTGAAGTGTGAAGACCATGATGTTGATGACGATGATGCTGGTGATGATGCTGCTGCTCATGATGATGATGATGTTGAGGAGGAGGAGACGGTTGATGATGTTGCTGATGATGCTACTGCTGATGATGTTGATGCTGATGATGATGATGGCTGGGGATGATGTTGATGATGATGACGCTCACTGTTCTGATGCTGATGATGATGTTGATGTTATTGTTTATGATGGTGATGATGGTGATGATGTCGATGACGATGAACATGACGATGGTGATGCTGCTGATGATGATGATGCTGATATTTTTTCATTAAGCGCCGTGGGCCCCTATGTGTGTTTTGTCTTTGTGATGTGCATCTGCGAAACTTCTGCCGAGGAATCGTGAATCGTCACTCTGATTTACACAGACATCCGAAAGAGGCGGCGTGCGGTGACTTCGACCGAGACGACCAGCGAAGAACGCAGGGCGAGGGGGCCGCACCTAAGGCCGACGTGGCCCACGGTTGGCCCCGCCGACCGACTCGAGAGTTGCGGCCGACTGGAGGAAACGAATCAGTGCCTTGATGCTGATATTGTTGATGAGGATGATGATGACGCTGATGATGATTGTGCTGCCGCTGTTGCTGCTGATGGTCATACTGATGATGATGATGATGATGATGATGATGATGATGATGATGATGATGATGATGATGATGATGATGATGATGATGATGCTGATGCTGATGCTGATGCTGATGCTGATGATAATGATGATGATGATGATGCTGATGATGATGATGATGATGATGTTATTGCTGCTTCTGATGATGATGCTGCTGCTGATGATGCTTATGCTCATGCTGATGCTGTTGCTTGTGCTGCTGCTGATGATGCTGATGCTGATGACGATGATGCTGATGATGATGCTGGTGATGGTGACGAGGAGGAGGAGGAGGAGGAGGAGGAGGAGGAGGAGGTGGAGAATCACCACCCACCAAACCACCCCAACCCAAACCGAAGGCTCAGATTTACCCTCGATTTCCAGTGGGGGGGGGTCGGGAAACATCGAAAAAACACGTGTGGAACCCTTACCCCCCCCAACCCGAAATTCGGGTCTTCGGATTGGGTTGGGGTGGTCTGGTAGGTAGTCAGAGAAATGGAGGAGAAGGAGAAGGAGGACGAGGAGGATGTGGAATGAGGAGGATGAGGAGGTGGAGGAGGAGGAGGAGGAGGAGGAGTTGGTGGAAGAGCAGAGAGTGGTGGTGGCGATGGTGGTGGTGGTGGTGGTGGTGGTGGTGGTGGTCGAGCAGAATAGGGGAGAATGTATGAAGAGAGGGCCGCGGAGGGATGAGGAAGAGGAGGAGGAGGGAGGAGAAGGAGGACGAGGAGGAGGAGGACGAGGAGGAGGAGGATGACGAGCTAGAGGAGGAGGAGGGGGAGGAGGAGGAGGAGGAGGAGGAGGAGGAGGAGGAGGAGGAGGAGGAAGAGGAAGAGGTGGAGGAGGAGGAGGAGGACGAGGATAGAGGTGAAGGGACGGATGAAGTGTGAGGAGGAGAAGGAGGATGGGGGCGGATGCGGATCACCTCGGTGTTAGACTTTGCCTTTTTATGTGGCCCCTTCCTTCCCCGATCCGGCCGCTCCTCCCTCGCCCGGGCTGTCCTTGCGGGAGCGAGGCCGACCAGCGGGTAGTAGCGGGAGAGCGGAGCGGGAGGGGAACAGAAGGACGGGCGCCCGCAGTCGCTGAGGGCTTGACGACTTTTCGCCAGCCAATCGCCTTGCGAGGGTTTGGCCAGATAAACCGAGGTAAACCGAGCCAATTTCCCTCAGCCAGATCGAGGCAGGTCTCGAGAGCTCCGGGGAGATCTGGAACAACCCCTGGACGCTCCAGCGCGAGTCGAGGGGCAGCAGAAGCCGTTGAGCCCTCAACGAACAGGGTCGGGGTCGGGGCAGACTGGATGATGCCCGACCTCGGCCTCGTCCAGGCGGTGCCGGCGAGCTCTCGGCCCCCGTTTTGGCGGGGCCGGCGAGCCCCAGGCGCGCCGGGGCCTGGGCCTGCAGACCCAGGGGAGGGCCCCGCCCCTGGCCAGAGGAGGAGGAGGAGGAGGAGGAGGAGGAGGAGGAGGAGGAGGAGGAGGAGGAGGAGGAGGAGGAGGAGGAGGAACGGATCGGATCGCAAGCGATTGCGAATCGGATCGAGATCGGATCGCCGCGCCCGGCTCTGGCTGGCCCCCGCCGGTGCCGGGGCCTGGGCCTGCAGTGCTGGTGAGTCCTCGCGGTTGCGCGCAGGCAGCCCGCTCAGTGAGTCACAGCTGGCCTCCACAGGCCCTGGCCCCCCGGGGTAGTCCGGGGCGCCTCTGGCGGCGCCCTTGGGGCGCTCCGCGCCCCAGGGTTGCGGTGTTGAGACCGCCCCAGGAGGAGGATCGAGAATCGAGGAGGTGGAGGAGGAGGAGGAGGAGGAGGAGGAGGAGGAAGAGGAGGAGGAGGAGGAAGAGGATCGAGGATCGAGGATCGAGGATCTAGTCCAGGAGCCTGTTGATGCCAGCTGGGACCTATAGGACTGCCTGGGGGGCCTATGGAGGGCAGCTGGGACGACCTGCGGGGGCTGTCTGTGTGCAGTACGGAGCCTCACCAGGTGGTGCACCAGAGTCTCTCGCTCGTGCGTTTCGTAACGCCAGTTGTCGAGCGGTCCTTCGACCTCATCCGACCGTGGATAGTTTTTTTAGTCTCTGGGTGGTCTCTGCCAAGAGCCTTGGATAAATGTTCCCGACTTGCTTCGAGGCAATCTTCTCGAGGTCTTGGCTCAGATATTTTTTTTCAATTTCGACGCGCTTTGGGAGCTGTGCCCATAGTGCCGCACTGAGGTCAGCGAAGGAGGGGCGGGGGGGAGGATGATTCGGATGATGGTGATAGTGATAGTTGTGGTGATGGTGGTGGTAGAAAAGATGGTGACGACGTGGCTGAGGATGATGCTGGTTCTTGAGATGTTGGGGAGGCGCATGATGATGCTGATGGTGATGAGGAGGATGTTGATGATTCTGATGATTATGATGATGACAATGTTCAATGAAGAGCAGATGATGATGCTGATGCTGCTGATGATCATGGTGATGGTGATGGTGATGAAGATGAAGATGGTGATGATGATGCTGATGATGATGCTGCTGATGATGATAATGTTGATGATGCTGCTGCCGCTGACGATGACGATAACGGTGACGATGACGATGACGATGATGATCTTGATTCTGGAGGATGAGGAGGCAGAAGGAGAGGAGCAGGATGAGGGCGGGGGCAGACGGAGAGGATATTGAGGAAACAATTTAGGAGGAGGCGGGGGAGGAGGATGAGGTTGAGGTTGAGGATGAGGATGAGGATGAGGGTGATGATGATGACGCTGATGACGCTGATGATGAGGATGACGCTGATAATCATGATGAAGAAACCTATAATGATGCTGTTTACGATGCAAATGATGGTAACGATGATGCTGGTTATGATGCTGCTGATGATGATGATGCTGCTGCTGATGATGATGATGATGGTGAGGAGGAGGGCGATGAGGATGAGGCGGAGCAATGGGGAGGGGGAGGAACATGCGCAGGAGGGAAAGGGGGAGGAGCAGCATCGCGAGCACAATGTGAATGTAGGGATGGGGGAAATGATCAGGATGATGGTTGCAATGTCACGCTAAGGATGCATCAACTACTCTTCAACGCACCGTGCCGTGCCAAGTCTACTCCTCACAAGCCCGTGCAACCACGACAGTTCGCCTCGGGAAGCCACCCCCGCCTCTCCACTTCAGTTTCGAGTGGCGCATGTACCTGCCACTCAGGCGAGCGTCCCTTTCTGAACAGGATCCGCCCTGGATTCGCCTACACGGAACAATTCAATGTGAATTATACGTATGCCCAGCACGGGGGGGGCGCGGATTCCGGCGTCTTTGACAAAGAAGCGCCGTCGGCCCGTGTAGTTCTTGCACGTGCTTGTATGCAAGGTCGCACGGTTTGAGGAAATCTCAAACGGTGACAGACCCGCTCTGGAAGCATAGCATTCACCCACCCAGGTAATTGCCATATGTTGTCCAACCTTTGGCCGTACAGCCAGATGAGTTCTCACGCGACCTACCATTTCGGGAATGCATCCTCCCCCAATGGTGCATGTCTCTGTCTGGCGAATGCGTGCGTCGCTGCAGCGGTCACCCCATTTTGATAGACACCCGCTCTCCATCCGTATAGTGCCTGGCACTTCGAGATGAACATGTGCGGCGCCAAGGCGGTATCCGTTCTTTGAGTGCCACTCGCCGTCGGACCCTGTACACGTGTGTGCGTGTGTGTGGGGGGCTTTCACGACGAACGCGCGCTGCACTACTGCGTTCGTTTTGTTTTTGAAGCCATGTGCCCTTCATCCGTGCAGCAACCACTGTAAGCAATGTGAGGGTGCCCAGAACAGCGGCGCGGATGGGGTACCCCCATCTTGGAGCAACTCGCCCCCCGTGTAGCTGCTGGAAGCGTTCATGGCACGTGGCCAGGGCGCTACGGCGAGATCTTTGCTCGACAGTGTAGCTCCCCATCTGTGCAGCCGTCGGTCATCCCATTCTCCAGGAGTGTTGGCGAGGATGAAGTCTAAGGAGAAACGCCCACACCGCCCAATCGGCACGTCGTGGTGGCATGGCGGGCAGGCGATGAGTACTTTGTATGTCCTTTTTGTTGGTGCGTGTGTGCATCTCGAACTCCAGGTGTACCGTAACGAAGTGTGCCCGACCTTAGTCTTTTTGCGGAGGTACGCACCTCGCCGCTTAAGGACCATTGGGTGCACGTGGTGGTGGTGGGAGGGAGTTTGGTGATGGGTGGGATTGAGGTGGGGTATGAGGGGGGGCGATTGCGATGATGCTGGTCGCAAAGATGGTAACACGGATGACGGTCGTGATGCTTGTGTTGATCTTGTTGCTGACGGTCACCCTCTGATGGTGAGGTGATGATGACGACGGTGATGGTGACAATGTATGTGAGCATGACAATGTGTATGGTGATGGTGATGGTGGTGACGATTTAGGTCGCTGGAAATGATGATGATACTGCTGGAGAGTAGGGTGGCTGCGATGACGACAACGATGATGCTGATGATGCTGCTGCTGCTGCTGTTGATGATGATAATGCTGTTCATGATGGTGCTCATATCGGTGACGAGGATCCTGACTGTGACCATGATGGTGGTGATGGTACTGATCGCTCTAATAATTTTTAGGTTAAGGAGGAGGAGGATGAACAGGATCAGGATAATGCGCATGAGCAGGATGATGAGGATGAGGTTGACCAGGAGGTGGAAGCCGGGGAGGAGGAGGAAGACGACGAGTAACACTGGTATTTGCGGGCCACCTTGGCGCCGAGGGTCGCGCGGAGTTTTCCAGCGATCGTGGCGCGGCCAGTGAGCTGTGCAGCCAGAGTTGCCATCACTTCGTGCTCGGCAGCCCCGTCGGGGAAAGCGTTCAGGTGGAGGAGGTGGAGGGCAGAGAAGGAGGAGGAGGAGGAGGAGTAGAATGGGAATAAGCCGGGAGATGACGGATGACGATGATGACGACGATGGTGATGATGATTGTGGTGATGTTGATAATGATGATGATGATGATGCTGGTGATGATGATGATGATGATGATGATGATGATGATGATGATGATGGTGATGGTGATGATGATGATGATGATGCTGATGATGATGATGATGATGATGATGATGCTGATGATGATGATGATGATGATGATGATGACGAGGATGATTGTAGAGGGAGGAGGGAGGGAAGCCTGACATATGGAAGTATGAGGGATTGGGAGCACAAAAGGCGAGTAGGAAGAGACGGATTCTGTTGTGGAGGAGGACGCAGGGGGCCTGAGTAGAGCGGGGGTGGAAGTGAGAATTCAATGGGGAAGAGGGATGAGGGGGGAAGGATACATCGGGATGCACGACGACGAGGAGTGTGAGGGACAGGAGAGGATGTGGTTTGGCGCGTGTACGGGGCATATGGGATGCTTGTGTGCTGATGAGAGGATGTGGATGATTTTTTTGGAGGATGCAATGAGGAGTGGATGACTAGGAAATGGAAGAGGGTAAGGAAGGAGATGGGGAGCACGAGGAAGAGGACACGGATGGGAGTGACGTGGATTGACAAGGAGGGACGTGGAGGAGGAGGATGAGGCGCAGAATGAAATTTGCGATGACGGGGATGGCATTGAGGGTGATGTGGGTTGGAACGGTGATGGTGATGATGACGGTGACGATTATGCTACTGATGATGCTGATGCTGATTCTGAGAACGATGTTACCGATGCGTCTCATGACGAGTGTGGTCGAAATGGTGATGATGTTGATGGTGCTGATTGGGTTCATGGTGACTGCGGGGGAGCAGGAGGGTTGGGAGGAACAGCATCAGGGGATGCAGCCGAAAGGCAGGAGGAGTCAGAGTCGGAGGAGGAGAAGGAAGAGGAGGGATGCTGATGATGATGCTGATGATGATGCTGATGCTGATGCTGATGCTGCTGCTGATGATACTGATGCTGACGATGGTGATAATGATGATCATGATCATTATGCTGCTGCTGATGCTGATGATGCCGATGCTGATGATGCTGATGCTGCTGCTTCTGATGATGATGGTGGTGACTTTGATGACGATCGCGATGCTGATTATGATGCCGATGCTGGTCATGATGTTGACGGTGAGTATGACTATTGTGAAGACGCTCCTGATGATGATGCTGATGCTGCTGATGCTGCTGATGATGATGATGATGATGATGATGATGATGATGATACTGATGCTGATTGTGTTGGTGGTGGTGATGATGATGATGCTGGTGATGCTGCTGCATATGCTGAGATTGCTGATGATGCCATCGATGGTGATGGTGATGATGACATCGGCGATTCTGTTGTTGATGATGGCATGGTGAGCGTGATGGTCATGATTATGATGATGCTGATGCTGCTGCTGATGATGATGGTGCCGGTGGTGACGATGCCGCTGTTGTCGCTGCCCGTAATGGCGACGATGCTGATGATGATGGTGATGCTGATGATTACTAGTCTGATGAGGATGCTGATGATGCTGATGCTGGTGCTGATGATGATGATGATACGGATGATACTGATGACGATGCTGGTGATGATGATGATGCTTCTTCCGTTGATGACGATGATGACGATGATGCTGATGACGACGATGCTGATGATGATGCTGATCACGATGCTGCTGATGATGATTACCATGCTGCTCATGATTATGAATGATGCTGCTGATGATGCTAACTCTGATGATCATGCTTATGATGCTGATGATGCTGCTGTTGCTGCTTCTGATGATGATGGTGCTGCTGGTGATGGCAAGGATGATGATGATGATGATGGTGATGATGATGATGATGATGATGCTGATGATGATGATGATGATGATGATGATGATGATGATGATGATCAAGCTGGTGCTGATGATGATGCTGATGATGATGATGCTGATGATGGTGGTGATGATGGTGGTGATGCTGATACTGATGATGATGATGATGATGCTGATGATGCTGATGATGATGATGATGATGATGATGATGATGATGATGATGATGCTGGCGCTGATGCTGATGCTGACGCGGATGCTGATGATGATGAGGAGGATGAGGAGGGGGAGGATATCGAAGAGGAGAAGACGGACGAGGAGTAGGGGGAGGGAGCCAGGGATGATGGTGAGGAGGAGGAGATGCTGAGGAGGAGCAGGAGGAGGAGGCGGAGGAGGACGAAGAGGCAGATATGAGGAGGTGGAGTAGAAGGACGAGTAACATGATGATGACGATGATGATGATGATGGTGACGATGATGAGGAGGAGAAGGGGAGGAGTTTGTTGTTGATGATGTTAATGATGGTGATTCTGCTTCTGATGCTGCTGATGCTGATGATGCTGATGATGATGATGCTGATGATGCTGCTGATGATGATGATGATGATGCTGACGATGCTGATGCTGATGATGCTGATGGTGATAATGACGATTATACTGATGATTATGATGGTTGTGGTGCTGATGATGCTCATGCTGCTGATGATGATGCTGATGCTGCTGATGCTGATGATGACGATGATGCTGATGAGGACGACGAAAAGGGGGGGAAGGAGGAGGAGGAGGAGGAGGAGGAGGAGAAAGAGGATGAGGAGG
>CAUYUJ010018848.1:173088-185588 GCA_963575745.1 Prorocentrum cordatum
AGATAAACCGAGGTAACCGAGCCAATTCCCCTCAGCCAGATCGAGGCAGGTCTCGAGAGCTCCGGGGAGATCTGGAGCAACCCCTGGACGCTCCAGCGCGAGTCGAGGGGCAGCAGAAGCCGTTGAGCCCTCAACGAGCAGGGTCGGGGCCGGGGCAGACTGGATGATGCCCGACCTCGGCCTCGTCCAGGCGGTGCCGGCGAGCTCTCGGCCTCCGTTTTGGCGGGGCCTGCGAGCCCCAGGCGCGCCGGGGCCTGGGCCCCCCCAGCACACATCACTAAACCAGGTCCCGCTAAACCCACTTCTGTCTACGCCTGACTTGTGCTTTTCCAGTTGAAGTGCCCCTCCCTGGGCTCGCACCCTGTTTTTTGCAAGGGGAGGTCCTGCGCCTCAGACTGCCGTTGTTGGCCCCCGGCCTACAACAACAACAACAACAACAACAACAACAACAACAACAACAACAACAACAACAACAACAACAACGACAATAACAACAACAGCAACAACACCACCACCAACAACAACAACAACAAAACCACCACCACCACCACCACCAACAACAACAACAACGGCTCCGGTCTGATAGTTCCTCGCAAGTTATTCAAAATCGCGCTTTCGCGCGGGACCTCCTCACAATGTTGCAAGAATTCGCGCTCGCGTGTGACCTGCTGGCACTTTAGTAAGACGCCGCGCTCGATACTCAGGAATGACGCTCCCGCTTAGGACTTCTCACGGTCTACCTGAGGCAAGAGCGACATTTCCGCCTCTCGCGGGCGATGTGCTCTTTGCCCCCTTCCCGCCACGCAACTTGCTGCGTCGACGGCAGAACGTCCGTGCTGAGAGCAACACGCTGGCGTTGCTCACGTTTTTTATATATGGGCAGGGTGGGCGGTTCCCGATCCTGGCCAGAGTGCGATGAGTAACAGGACCCGGGGCCGCTGGTGACGACGGCGATGACGACGAGGGTGATCATGATGGTGATGAGGATGATCAGGATGGTGATGAGGACGAGAAGGAGAAGGAAGAGGCGGGGGAGAAGGAGAGGGAGGAGGAGGAGGAGGAGGAGGAGGAGGAGGAGGAGTGCTGATGGTGACGATCGCCGTGATGGAGGTGGTGATGCTAGTGAGGGACGAGGGCGTGGGCGAGCGGGGCGAGCTGGAGCCGAAGGGGTGCCCCTCGCCCGCGGCGGCAGGGCGTGCGGGCTCGGCGGAACAAGACGGCGTCCTCCTCGTCGTCTTCCGACGACAGCGCAGACGCCTTCAAGGCGGCCGGGTGGGCTTCTGCGAATCTAGGCTTAAGTCGGGTCTGTCCATCTACAGGGGGGATACTCAAAAATAGTAACAACATAGTCTGGGGACGATTTTGTTTTTTGTTATTTACCATTTTTTTGTTGGGGCATTTTTTGATATTTTTTTCGTCCAACAACCGCCTAGAGGGGGACAGGCCCGACCTAAATCTAGGCCTCATGGGGTCCGATTAGGTGGGGTCGGGGGATCGCGCCGCATCGCCGACGCGTCGACGAAGCGGCTTGATGTGGAGACCGTGTTTCCCCTCGCCGACGCCGCCGGTGCATCGCCAACGTCGTCGATGCATCTCCTATGCATCGCCGATGCATCGGCGATATATGGGCGATGCATGTGCGATACGGCGCGATTCTTCGACCCCGTCTACTCGGACCCCATCTAAGAGGCCTCTAGCCAAGGCGCTGGCGTCCCCCTCGTCCTCCTCTGTCTTTTTGTTCCCTTTTCCGTCCCGTGCCCCCCCTCTCGTCCTCGGCGTGGTCGTTCTTCCCTCTCTTGTCTTCTTGCCCTTCCCTCCTCTCCTCCGCCTCCCCGCTCTGCTCCGCTCTTTCCTCTGCCTCCTCTTCCTCCCGTTGCACCTGCCGCTGCTCCTCCTCACCTTCCCCTGCTTCCTGCTTCCTGTTTTCCTGCTTCTCTCGCGTCGCGCTGGAGAAAGAGGAGGAGGAGGAGGAAGAGGGGAAGAACGAGGAGGATGAGCAGACAGAGCAGGAGGAGGAGGAGGAGGCCCAGAGCAAACCTCAGATCTACCAGGGATTCTGCAACACCCGGCCATCCCAAGTCATCTCGTTCGTCCGTGCACGTGTTGTTTTCCACTGCGCGAAGAGAACCCGTTCACAGACGGTCACTCCAACAGGCTTACAGTTCAGGCGGGTGCTCTGCTTTGAAAGAGTCAGGAGGGAAAGAAACAAACAGACTGAGTTAATCGCCGACTCCGAGGAAAATCTGGGAAACTATGGGAAGTGTGGGGGGGGGGAGGCGAACACCCAGAACATATAGGCAAACTATGGGGTATCCTGGGATTTCAGTGTGTAATTAGTTGTGTGTCCCTGGGCTCCTTCACAGAGGCCGCTCTCCCTCCTTCGAGCAATCGGGAGTGCGACAAAAGCAAGAGCCCCATGTTGAAAACGTGCCGTCCTCCTCCTCCTCCTCCTGCCGCTCCCCCTCCTCCTGCTCCCGCTCCCCCTCCCTCCTCCCCCTCCCCTCCTCCCTCCTCCTCCTCCTCCTCCTTCTCCTCCCTCTCTCCTCCTCCTCCTCCTCCCCCCTCCTCCTCCTCCTCCTCCTCCTCCTCCTCCTCCTCCTCATCCTCCTCATCCTCCTCCCCTCCCTCCTCCTCCTTCCTCCTCCTCCCTCCTCTCCTCCTCCTCCTCCTCCTCCCCTCCTCCCCCTCCTCCCCCTCCCCCTCCTCCCCTCCCTCCCCTCCTCCCCCCCCCTCCTCCCCCCTCCCCCCCCTCCTCCTCCTCCCCCCTCCTCCTCCCTCCTCCTCCTCCTCCTCTCCTCCTCCTCCTCCTCCTCCTCCTCCTCCTCCTCCTCCTCCTCCTCCTCCTCCTCCTCCTCCCCCTCCATCCGTGGAGCGAATGCAAGCCTTTAAGGCGAGTGCTCCCGGCGCTAAGGCGAGAGATGAGTGCCTCCATGACCAGCCCTCCACGCGTGTCACTTTTCGAGGCGTCTTCTAGATCCACGTTTGTATACCCCAGGACAAGCGAAGCGCCTGGCTGGGTATGTCCGGTGATGTTGCAGGGGGAGGTTAGTTAGAAGGTGGAGTGACGGAGGAGGATGATGATGATGATGATGATGATGAGGAGGAGGAGGAGGAGGAGGAGGGGAAGGAGGATGACTAGGGAAGGAGGAGAGGAGGAGGAGGAAGAGGAGGAGGAGGAGGAGAAGGAGGAGGAGGAGGAAGAGTATGATGATGAGGAGGGGGGAAGGATGATGAGCCGCAGCAGCAGAGGCACATGGGAGCACTAGCATGAGGACGAGCTAGAGCAGCCGAACTAGTAGTACTAGCAGCAGTAGCAGTAGCAGCAGTCGTAGTTAGAAAGTAGTAAGAGTACGGTCAGGATGACGGCGACGATGATGATGGTGATTATGACGGTGGTGGTGATGGTGGTGGTGATGACAGAGACGGCGATGATGACCATGACGAGAAGCCAGGACTTGTAGCCCATCGAATGCAATAGTTGGATCCCGCCCGGCAAGCGGCGATCAACCCCAGACATTTTGTTAGGGCTTCCTTCCCGCCTGGCACGGGAGGATCTGCAGGTGGCGCGGTTATGCCACGCGGCACAACTTGAACATTCTAGTTGAGCTCGTTTTTCACTCTCCCTCTTTCTCTCTTCCTCCACTGCCACTGCCTCTTTCGTGCGCTCGCATGGGACCCTGGTGCGCGTGCCGCTTTCTGATGGCCTCCGCACCCATGAGATATCGCCCTGCAGTTCCTTCGTTTTCCTTGCTTCCAGATCCTTTTGTGACTCTTTGCATGTCGCGTTCTGTGTGATCACCATGCCCTTCTTCACATGGCTCGCCTCGTCTTGCCTCCCCAGCCTCGTCGTTACACGGCATGTTGTTACACATGTTTGCATGTGATCTCAACGATTCTGCGGCCGCGATTCGCTCCTCCGTCCTACGCTGCGGAGCAGCCTTGGAACGGTGATATGTGATGCTCGAGACTGGAGTCAGCATGCTCGCTGCTCTTGTGGAGGACAGGTGATGGCAATGAGGGCTGGAGGAGTAAAGGAGATGCAGCAACAGCATCGACCGCAGCGATATGACCAGCACGCGACATGACCAGCCTGCGCCAACGCTAGCTCTAACGCCAGCGTTCCCGCCAGCGCCGACGCCAGCACCGTCGCCAGCATCAACGCCTGCGCCTACGCCGACATCAACGCCAGCACCGACACGCTAGCATCTACGCCTGCGCCTAAGCCGGCACCAGCGCCATCGTCTACGCCGGCGCCGTCGCCAGCTCTGCCGCTGGCGCCAACACTTGCACGTGCTACAGCACAATCGCGGATTCCATGAGCTGCACGACGAGTACCACGTGCAACACGACGGGGTCCACGAGCAGCGCGGCGGAGACCACGAGCAGCACTGGAATGCATCGACAGGCTGGCATCCCCCGCATAGGGCGACACGCCGGCGTCCACCCTCGTGGGGCGAGAACTCGTGCACAGTTTCGACTCTGGCCGAGTTCAGGGCAGACGCCCTCCCACAATTCATCGGTCACGCGCCCGGGACAGCTACAGGCCTGCCAGCCTCAACTGACAGAGTGGATTCCGTGAGCTGCACGACAAGTGCCACGAGCAGCACGACGGAGACCACGCCCACGTCGACCGATACGAGCTACAGCACGACGGGCACCACGAGCTGCACGACAGATGCCATCCGCAGCACGACGGGTGCCAGGAGCAGCACGACGGATACCGCGAGCTGCACCACGAGCACCACGCCCAGCACGACTTTTACCAAGAGCTGCACGTCGACGAGCACGCGGGACACCAGGAGCAGCACGGCGGATGCGCAGCACGACGGGTACCAGGAGCAGCAAGGAGGGCACCATGAGCAGCACGACGGGTGAGTCACACGGCGAGTTCCACGAGCAGCACGACGGGTACGAGGTGCAGTCCAGCGCGTACCACGAGCAGCACGACGGACACCAGTAGTTACACGAGCAGCACGGCGGATACCATGAGTTGCACGACGGATATTAAACATAGTCAAACAATAGTCTGGGGACGTTTTTGTTGTCATTTGTTTCCCATTTTTTCACTGTTGTCCAACATCCGCCTGTAGGGGGATACGCCCAACCTGACAATAGCGAGGAAGTCCTCGGCGGAAGCGCGATTCTTCAGTAAGTTGCGTGGAAGTCTCGAGCCAGAGCGCGATTTCTGGAGACATCGAAAGGGAGAAGGAACTGCAATGCGGGAGCCGTTGTTGTTGTCGTCGTCTGGGCGCCAGGGGCGCAGTCTGAGCACCAATCCTTGGTAAAAACAGGGTTAGAGCCTCGAGGTAAGCATTCCAATGGAACGGCACCGTGTCGGCAGAGAGGCATCAACACGGTTGATTTTTTTTTAGCAGAGAGAGTTCAACAGCAGCAGAGCAACAGGAGTGACGACGATGATGACGATCGTGAGGATCGGCCCGATGATGATGACGATGATGCTTATGATGGCACTGACAACTGAGGCAACACTGCTGAGGCTGCTGCCCCTGAGGGCTTATGACGACGGTGGTGACGACGAGAAGGATGCCGAGGAGGATCGGCAACCTGAGCGGTGAAAGTGCGTGCATGAAGCAGGTGGTCAAGTTCGGATGCAACTGCTGGGAGGTTAGATTCGGATTCTGCCCTGGTCCGAAATCCGGCTTAATCCAGCTTAATCCGGCTTAATCCCGCTTAATCCGGTTTAACCCCGCTCAATCCCGCTTAATCCGGCTTAATCTTGCTTCGCCCGAGGGCCATTCCGGCGTAAGAGCTCCCAAATGGGGCTTAATCCTTTTCCGACGAATAACTCCCAGTAGTCGCCTCCTAGGTCAAGAGCGTGACGACGATGATGGTGCTGTCGACGATGAGGAGGGCCCTCAGAGGGCCTGGCGCCGCCGAGGACGACGCCCGAGGCGCACCGCGCCGCGGGCGCTCTCGCAGGGCACAGGCTCCTCCTCCTCCTCCTCCTCCTCCTCCTCCTCCTCCTCCTCCTCCTCCTCCTCCTCTCAAAGCTCCTCCTACTTCCCCCTCCTTCTCCTCCTCCTTCTTCCCCCCCTCCTACTTCCCCCCTCCTCCTCCTCCTCCTCCTCCCTCCTCTCCCCCTCCTCCTCTCCTCCTCATCCTCCTCCTCCTCCTCCTCCTCCTCCTCCTCTCCCCTCCTTCTCCCTCCTCCTCCTCCTCCTCTTTCTCCTCCTCCTTCCCCCCCTCCTCCTCCTCCTCCTCCTCCTCCTCCTCCTCCTATCAAAGCTCCTCCTCCTCCTCCTCCTCCTCCTCCTCATCCTACCGCTCCTGCTACAGTCAAGACTCTGAAATAAGGACCGCTCTGGGCTCAGGAGGGGCTACGACTTTCGGGGCGCTCTGTGGCTTCCGTCGGGGAGCGTACGTGTGCCTTGATGCCCACCGTGGCAAGAGAGGCCCCCTCGTTAGGTTAGCAGTCCGACTGTGCTGATGATGCTGTTGGTGGCGGCGATGACGATGGCGGTGGACATACGAACGACGATGAGATGATGACAGTGACGACGATGATGCTGGTCATGAGGATGACGATGATGGGGATGCTGTTGATGACGATGGCCACGATGGTGGCGACGGTGATGCTGCTGATGATGACGAAGACGGCGACGATGCTGATGGTGATGCTGCTGATTCTGATGATGATGACGATAGACTTGATGGTGACAGTAATGATGATGTTGTTGGTGATGATGATGATGATGATGATGATGATGATGATGATGATTCGGACTACGACGACGACGGTGATGCTGCTGATGATGACGATGATGCTGCTGGTAATAGTGATGCAGAGGAGGATGATAATGGTGGTGGTCGTGGTGGTGACGTTGATGATGATGATGATGATGATGATGATGATGATGATGATGATGATGATGATGATGAGTTGGATGCTGTTAATGATAATGACAATGACGATGAAGACAACGATGATGATGATAACGATGAGGATGACGATGCTGATGGTGATGCAGATGATGATGATGCTGCTGCTGATGATGATAATGTTGATGTTGTTGAGGATGATGATGACTAAGGAGAATGTGATGATGGTGACGATGATGACGATGATGATGATGATGATGATGATGATGATGATGATGATGATGTTGATGATGATGATGATGATGATGATGATGATGGTGATGATGATGATGATGATGATGGGGAGGAGGAGGAGGAGGAGAAGGAGGAGGAGGACGGGGGACGGAGGATGGAGGGTGAAGGAGGGCAGCGGCCGCGTCCCAGGTGGGCGCCCACCTGATGGCCCCCGGCGCGCGGCGCGCATGCGAACGTCGTCAGCAGGCCTTGGACGGGGAGAGTCCCCCCGAGAAGGACGGCCGCGGTCCGCTGCGGCCGCCGCGGCCGCCTCGCTCCGCGCGCTCTCTCTTTCTCTTTCTCTTTCTCTCTCTCTCTCTCTCTGTCTGCCCCCATATTCCGAAGAGGAAAGAACGGCACGAACATGAACTTTGGCGCTCCGCGCGGATTTCTTGGATCCGCGCTTGGCCCCCCCCCCCTCCCCGGCGGCGCCTCCCGCGCCGCCCTTCGTGCTGGCGGCTTGCCGTCCACGTTCCAGAATCCCAATCAAGCCAAGTATTTGGGCGTCTGTTTTGGGAAGGACGGGTGTGCATCGTCTTGAGAGGCTCCCTCTCGGAAATGCTTGTCTTGGCCTCGTGAGGTGAAATCCTTGGGACTTCTCCACAAGTATCGTCGTGCTCGACCACAAGGCCTCTAGCTGCCTATTATATATTATGCAATTCGGTCGTCCCTCCAAGTTGGGTTGCAACTCTGTGGCTGCAGGTGGGTAAGCTCTTGCTGTTGGGCCCAAACATTCTCTCAGTGCCGTGATGCGTGAGAGTTTAGAAGAGCTGGGGATGTTCATTCAGCTACGGCGCGCAGATCTGGTCTCACGCGTTGCTGTTTGTGTGTTTCATGGAATTCCCACGATTTGTTTCAGGCCCAAGCTCGTATTCACGAGACGCTGAAAGTGATGAGTGATATCGCTTGGAGGTCTCCCCTGTTGCCTTCGGAGGTCTCACCCGCCCCACTACAGGACAACTTTCTTGTTGTATCGGATGCACAAGCTCAACGGTTCCAGGGACGATGCTCATCGCTTATTATGATGTCGAAGCGCGTTGCCCTGTTCGTATCTGTTAGTGCCTTATTATGTAGTTGTTTCCGCGCTTAATACCTTCAGTAATGCGTGGGGTCGCTCCGCAAGGTTTAGGGATCTCACTCTTAATGGTATATGTTGTCGTTACCTAACGGGTGCCAGCACGATTCGCTACCTTGAGTGCCCCTCTGTTTGTTGTAACGCCTTCCCTGTGTTTCTCGGTCCGCGAACTTTCTTGGTGTGTGCTTCCCTGGGCCTATCCATGTAACGTTCGTTGATTCTGGTATTTTGCATGATCCCACCTTCCGCTGTGATCATGGCCTGCGCTTGGCGCAAAGGCTTACTCCCTCTGGTGGGATATCGAGGCTTTCTGCACGCGCACTCGCCCGTCTCAACCAGCTGCGGCGTCGCAGGGGGCCAGGCCAGGCTTCGCTGGGACAGGGCGGCGGTGGACTCTGGACCCCTCCCCTCGTAGCGTGCGCTCCTCCTCCTCCGCGTCCTCCGCCTTCACCTTCTCCTTCCTCCTCCTTCTCTGAACCCCCTCCTCCTACTCTTGTGCCTCCTCCTTCTCCCGCCCCTCCTCCCACGCCTTCTCTGTTGCATCCAGTCGTCGCTCCCCCGCTTGCCGCGGGAGGACCCCAAGGCAAGGGTGCGGCGCCACGTCGGCATCGTGGACGAGGCCTGGCGGCGAGCAGGAGGAGAGAGGGACAGAGGAGGTGGGGGTGAAGGTGGAGAGGGATGATGATGAGGATGATGATTAGGATTATGCTAACGATGATTAGGATGGTGATGATGACGAAGATGATGATCATGATGATGATGCTAATGGTGCTGACGAGCATGATGATGCGGCTGATGAGGATGAATATGATGGTGATGATGGTGCTGAAGATGCTGAGGATGACGATGACGACGATGATGATGTTGTGATGTTGGTGATGATGGTGGTGTCGATGACGGCAACGATGCTGATGATGCTGATGATGATGACGATGATGCTGACGCTGACGATGCGGACGATGATGATGCTGATGCTGATGATGGTGATGATGGCGATTGTCATGGTGATGCTGACGATGCTTGCGATGCTGATGATGCTGATGCTGGGGATGATGATAATTGCGATGGTGATGCTGACGATGACGATGCTGATGCTGTTGGTGATGATGATGATGATGCGGATGGTATTGGTGACGATGCTGCTGATGCTGCTGATGACGATGGTTCTGGTGTTGTTGATGACGATGACGATGATGATGATGATGATGATGATGATGGTGGTGATCATGCTGAGTATGATGATGATGCGGATGATGATGATCCCGATACTGATTATTATTCCGACGACTACGATGTTGATGACGATGATGATGATGATGATGAGGATGATGATGATGATGATGATGATGATGATGATGATGATGATGATGATGATGATGATGATGATGATGATGATGGTGATGCTGATGATGCTGATGGTGGTGATGATGATGCTGACGCTGGTGGTGGTGGTGGTGGTGATGGTGACGATGATAATGATGACGATAATGATGATGCTGAGGATGATGATGATCATGGTTTTTTGGGTGTACGGTGTACGCTCACTGGTGCACATTCCTAACCTTCCCTTCTCTCTGGGACGTGCTTCCCTCCCTCGAATATCCCGCCTCTTCCTTTGTGGACCCCCCCCCTCCATCCCGACACTCGGCCTCGCCGCGTCGTCGTCGTCGTGTCGTTTGCTGGCGAGTCTGTTGGTCGGGCGGGCGTGCGGGACACGTCGTCGGCCGATATCGAACGGTTTGCGCAATCGGAAAGCCACTACCGCTCACGTCTAAACGATCCACGCGGTGTTAGAAGCCAGCGCCGACGTCGTCGCGACACGAATCCGCCGTGCCCTGGGTGGGACTGGTCGTCGGCCGCATCTCACGGGCCACAGGTGCGGCCAGGCACCATGTATGAGCGGGTGGGCGGGACTCGTCTTCGATGTTTTTTCGTCGTCGTCTTCGTCGTCCTTGTCGTCGTCGTTTTTCGGCTCGCTACGGTGCTGATCGTACGGACGGTACGTACGGCGGTGATCCTGTTGACCGTGATGATGAGTTTGACGATTACGATGGCGATGAGGAGGATGACGATGATGGTTCTGATTATGATCATGATGGCGAAGGCGACGACGATAATGATGACGATGCCGATTATGACGATGATGCTGCTGATGTTGATCCTGATGATGCTGATGATGGCGACGACGACGGCGTTGATGGCGATGATTATGCTGATGGCGATGGTTATGCTGATGGTGGTGACGATTATGGGAATGCGGATGGTAATTACGAGTTGGATGCTGATGGCGGTGGTCGTGGTGGTGACGATGATGGTGAAGACCATGACGATGAACGTGGTGATGATGATTCTGCTGCCGCTCAAAATCATGTTCTCGGGTGGAGATGGCGGTGATGATGAGGATGATAATGATGATACTGATGATGATAATGATGATGCTCCCAGTGATGATGGTGATGCTGATGATGGTAGTGGTGATGACGTTATTAACTGTGAGGAATAGTTGATCATGCTGGTAATGATGATGATGCTGATACTGACGATGAGGCTTACGATGCTGCTGGTAATGATGATGGCGATGATGATTATGACGATGGTGATGGTGATGATGATAGTGGTGGTGAGCATGACGATGATAACGATACTGATGACGATGGTGATGATGATGAAGATGATGCTGATGATTATGACGATGATGCTGCTGATGAAGATGATGGTGATATTGGCTGCGACGGTGGTGATGCTGATGATGCTGGTGATTGTGATGGCAGTGCATGATAATGATGATGTTACTGATGATGCCACTGCTGTTGCTGCTGCCGATGCTGGTGGTGATGAGGTTGATGCTGTTGATGGTGTTGGCGATGTTGGTGATGTTGACGATGATGATGATGATGATGACGATGTGTATGATGATGGTGATGGTACTGATAATGATAATGGTACTGACTCCTACAATGATGATGAGTAAAGTACTGGTGATAATAATAACGATGATGCTGATGCTGAACATGATGCTGATGATGATGATAGTGGTGGTGATCATGACGATGATAACGATAATGATGACGATGATGATGATGATGAAGATGATGCTGATGATTACGACGATGATGCTGCTGATGAGGATGATGGTGATATTTGTGCGGATGATAACGATAATGATGATATTGGCAGCGGCGGTGATGATGCTGATGATGCTGGTGATTGTGATGGCAGTGCATGATAATGATGATGTTACTGATGATGCCAATGATGCTGCTGCTGCCGATGTTGGTGGTGATGATGTTGATGCTGTTGATGGTGTTGGCGATGTTGGTGATGATGATGTGTATGATGATGATAATGATACTGATAATGATAATGGTACTGACTCCTACAATGATGATGGGTAAAGTACTGACGATGATGAGGATGATGATGATGATGATGATGATGATGATGATGATGATGCTGATGCTGATGATGATGATGATGATGCTGATGCTGATGCTGATGCTGATGCTGATGCTGATGCTGATGTCGGTGATGATGGTGATGATGATGAAGATGATTATGCTGATAATGGTGGTGGTGGTGGTGATGATAGTGATAAAGATGGCGATGCTAATTATGATGGTGACGGTTATGGTGGCGGTAATGGATATGCCCATCGAAGGAGGATGAGGAGTTGAAGGAAAAGGAGGAGGAGGTTGAGGAGGAGGCGGAGGTGGATGCGGATGCGGAGGCGGAGGCGGATGCGGAGGCGGAGGACGAGGACGAGGACGACTTCTAGGACGAGAAGGAGGAGGCGGAGTTGAGGAGGAGGAGGAAGAGGAGGAGGAGGCGGATGATGAGGAGGAGGAGGACAAGGAGGAGGAGGAGGAGGAGGAGGAGGAGGAGGTGAAGGAGCAGGAGGAGGAGGGGGAGGATGAGGCGGAGGAGGAGGGAGGAGGAGGAGGAGGAGGATGAGGAGGAGGAGGAGGAGGAGGAGGAGGAGGAGGAGGAGGAGGAGGAGGGGAAGGACACTGAGGAAAACGGCAGGGTATGAGGACGACGTCGGCGCCCTGGGACGAAGGATGACGGGGACGACATCTGCCCCGTGGGGCAAGATGGAGGCGAGAGGTCAGCGCAGGAGGCCCCCTTGTGCGGCGCCCGGAGGTCTGTGGCGAGATCCAGAACTTCCTACGGCCGGACCTCCAGGCCACGGCTGGTTTGGGGGTGGGGGGCCGGCAGCGAGACGAGGGAGGCCTCGGCCACGTGCAGGGGGGGTATGGGGGAGGGGGGAAGGCTTCTTAGAAGCAGCCTCCTTCCAAGAAGCCTTCCCCCCTCG
>CAUYUJ010018848.1:190588-193933 GCA_963575745.1 Prorocentrum cordatum
CTGTCGCCACTTTCGAGGCCTGCTGGGGGCCCAACACAGTGGGCACCCACGGCGGATTCAAGTTAGACCTCGCCATCCCTGGGGGGCTGCGATCTGTGAAACTGTCGCCACTTTCTTACCTCGCTCGTCGCTGCGTTTCGAGGGCTGCTGGTGGCTGCGATTTGTGAAACTGTCGCCCCTTTTCGAGGGCTGCAGAGGGGCCCAGCACAGTGGGTACTCACCGCACACTCAAATCGGACCTCGCCATCCCTGGGGTGCTGCGATCTGTGAAACTGTCGCCACTTTCGAGGGCTGCTGGGGGGCCCACCACAGTGGGTACTCACCGCAGACTCAAATGGGACCTCGCCATCCCTGGGGGGCTGCGATCTGTGAAACTGTGGCCACTTTCGAGGGCTGCTGAGGGGGCCCAGCACAGTGGGTACCCACTGCAGACTCATATTAGACCTCGCCATCCCTGGGGGGCTGCGATCTGTGAAACTGACGCCCCTTTTCGAGGTCTGCTGAGGGGCCCAGCACAGTGGGTACCCACTGCAGACTCATATTAGACCTCGCCATCCTTGGGGGGTTGCGAGGCTGCGATCTGTGAGACTGTCGCCACTTTCGAGGGCTGCTGAGGGGCCCAGCACAGTGGGTACTCACCGCAGACTCAGATTAGACCTCGCCATCCTTGGGGGGCTGCGATCTGTGAAACTGTCGCCACTTTCGAGGGCTGCTGAGGGGCACAGCACAGCGGGCTTCCCGCACGTCTTTCTCCTGCTCTTCGTTCCCGGCTCCCCATATCCTCTTCGTGCCTGTAGTTGTCGCCCCTCGTTCTTGTATGGTTCTCCTGCGCATCATGCCATTGGCGCGTGTCCCAAGTAGCTTACATATCAAACAACGGACCCTGCAATTTGATTGTCCGTGCAAGTTTCGGCCAACTCCTCGTTTCCCATGATACAAATGGGTTGGGTACGTCACAAGGTATTTTTTTCCCAGCCCTCCTGCGTTGGGTTCTCGTTTTGAATAGAGCACTGCTCGCGCGAACCTTCCTTCCCGTCCCTCTCCCCCCCTGCCTTTTACCTGGCTCGTCGCTGCGTTTCGAGGGCTGCTGGGGGCTGCGATCTGTGAAACTGTCGCCACTTTCGAGGGCTGCTGGGGGGCCCAGCACAGTGGGCACCCACGGCGGATTCAAATGGGACCTCGCCATCCCCGGGGGGCCTGCGATCTGTGAAACTGTCGCCCCTTTCGAGGCCTGCTGGGGGGCCCAGCACAGTGGGTACCCACGGCGGATTCACATGGGACCTCGCCATCCCTGGGGGGCTGCGATCTGTGAAACTGTCGCCACTTTCGAGGGCTGCTGGGGGGCCCAGCGCAGTGGGTACCCACGGCGGATTCAAATGGGACCTCGACCTCGCCATCCCTGGAGGGCTGCGATCTGTGAAACTGTCGCCACTTTCGAGGGCTGCTGAGGGGCCCAGCGCAGTGGGTACCCCACGGCGATTCAATTGTGGTTTCGGCATTCTGGGGGGCTGCATCTGTGAAACTGTCGCCACTTTCAGGCATTTTTTTTGCTGGGGGCCCAGCACAGTGGGTACCCACGGCCGGATTCAAATTAGACCTCGCCATCCTGGGGGGGCTGCGATCTTGAAACTGTCGCCCTTTGTACCGCGCTCGTTTCCCGCTGTGTTTGAGGGCTCCCTGGGGCTGCGATCTGTGAAACTGTCGCCACTTTCGAGGGCTGCTGGGGGCCCAGCACAGTGGATACACACCGCAGGCTCAAATTAGACCTCGCCATCCCTGGGGGGCTGCGATCTGTGAAACTGTCGCCACTTTCGAGGGCTGCTGGGGGGCCCAGCACAGTGGGTACCCACGGCGGATTCAAATGGGACCTCGCCATCCCTGGGGGCTGCGATCTGTGAAACTGTCGCCACTTTCGAGGCGCGCTGAGGGGCCCAGCACAGTGGGTACCCACCGTAGACTCAAATGGGACCTCGCCATCCCGGGGGGGATGCGATCTGTGAAACTGTCGCCCCGTTCGAGGGCTGCTGAGGAGCCCAGCACAGTGGGTACTCACCGCAGACTCACTAGACCTCGCCATCCTTGGGGGGCTGCGATCTGTGAAACTGTCGCCACTTTCGAGGGCCGCTGAGGGGCCCAGCACAGTGGGTACCCACCGCAGACTCAGATTAGACCTCGCCATCCTTGGGGGGCTGCGATCTGTGAAACTGTCGCCACTTTCGAGGGCTGCAGAGGGGCCCAGCACAGTGGGCTTCCCGCACGTCTTTCTCCTGCTCTTCGTTCCCGACTCCCCATGTCCTCCTTGAGCCTGTAGTTGTCGCCCCTCGTTCTTGTATGGTTCTCCTGCGCATCATGCCATTGGAGCGTGTCTCAAGTAGCTTACATATCAAACAACGGACCCTGCAATTTGATTGTCCGTGCAAGTTACGGCCAACTCCTCGCTTCCCATGATACAAATGGGTTGGGTACGTCACAGGGTAATGTGTCCTTTTACCGTAGTAGTAGTAGTAGTAGTAGTAGTAGTAGTAGTAGAAGAAGTAGTAGTCGTAGTAGTAGTAGTAGTAGTAGTAGTAGTAGTAGTAGTAGTAGTAGTAGTAGTAGTAGTAGTAGTAGTAGTGAGTAGTATTAGTAGCAGCAGTAGTAGTAGTAGTAGTAGTAGTAGTAGTAGTAGTTGTAGTAGTAGCAGTAGTAGTAGTAGTAGTAGTAGTAGTAGTAGTAGTGAGTAGTATTAGTAGCAGTAGTAGTAGTAGTAGTAGTAGTAGTAGTAGTAGTAGTAGTAGTAGTTGTAGTAGTAGCAGTAGTAGTAGTAGTAGTAGTAGTAGTAGTCGTCGTCGTCGTCGTCGTCGTAGTAGTAGCTGTCGCAGTCGTAGTCGCAGTCGTAGTGGTAGTAGTAGTAGTAGTAGTAGTAGTAGCAGTAGTAACAGTCGTGGTAGTAGTAGTAGCAGTCGTAGTAGTAGTAATAGCAGTCGTGGTCGTAGTAGTAGGAGTCCTAGGATTAGTGGGAGTAGTGGTAGTAGCATGAGTAGTAGCAGTAGCAGCCGTAGTTGTAGTGGTAGTAGCAGTAGCAGTAGTAGTAGTAGTAGTAGTAGTAGTAGTAGTAGTAGTAGTAGTCGTAGTAGTAGTAGTAGTAGTCGTAGTAGTAGTAGTCGTAGTAGTAGTAGTAGTCGTCGTCGTAGTAGTATAGTAGTAGTGTAGTACTAATGCAGTAGCGTGTAGCGAGTAATGCAGTAGCAAGTAACAGTAGTAGTAGATAGTAGTAGTAGTAAGTAGTAAGTATGTCGTAGTAGTAGTCGTCGTAGTAGTAGTAGTAGTAAGTAGTAGGTAGTCGTAGTCGTAGTCGTAAGTCGT
>CAUYUJ010018849.1:0-65000 GCA_963575745.1 Prorocentrum cordatum
CCTGAGGAGTTTCCAGAAAAGTCGGCAAGCAACTTTTCGTTTCGGATTCTAGAGGCAATCCGTAAGATGGCTGCATAGCCCCTCAGGCTTGCGAAGGAGATTGTCATCGAACCCGTGGACTGTGAAGAACACGTCGTAGAAATTATTTGGTTCATAGAAATATAGAGGGAGAGAGAGAGAGAGAGAGAGAGGGAGAGAGAGAGAGAGAGACAAAGACAGCGCGTTTTTCAACTTCGCTTGGCTTGCCAACATGCCCCCCATCTCTGGAACGGCCTCCCACGAAAAGTTGCCCAACCCCCTTCCATCGCCCCCCCCCTTTTTCCCTCAGCGACCTCCTCTTTCTACAACCGACCCGAACACTCCTTCGCAAGCCGCCCCCCCTCCTCCCAGGCCACCCCTCGTCATCGCCTCCTCAGCGAAGGCAACGACTCGGAGACGCAGACGACGACATCGCACGGGACGTGGCACCGAATTGGGGGGCCCAGCGGAGGCTCGGCCAGGCGGGCAGCAGGGACCTTTTCTGCCCCCTCCTACGCGACATGGCTCGCCCAGGACGCTGGTACCGCCTCCGACGGGCTGCATGCCTCCTTCGATGGCTGCGTCCCGTGCCCGGTGGGGGTGCCTCCCGCGGCTGACGCGGCTGCGTGCATTCTTTGCCCTCGGGGGGTGGCTCACCATCTCCGTGCGGACAGCGCTGAGAGCCCATGGTCCTGACCAGGGCACGTGGCCCTGGCATCGCTCGGACGTGTGTATTTTCCCTTCGGGGAGGACCATCGAGGAGCATCCTTGATCATGTGGCGAAACAACCACGCACAAAACCGACAAAAAACACAGGGAATGGACGTCCGAGCGATGGCGAGGTGGCGTGACTCCAACAGGTCGTGCAGGCCAACACTGAAGAGGACGCACCGCGGGGCCCACCCTCTGGGCCACGCCGCTCGCGAACGCGACCCTCGGGCTCCGGGCCCAGACGAGCGGCACGCGCCCGCGTTCGCCCCCAGGGCCGAGCCCGCGACCGTGAGACTCTCCCCGAGCTCCACCAGCCTCGCCCTCTGACCTCGACCAAGCCTCCACTTCCAGATCAATAGTATTAAGTTGGGCGTATCCCTCGACAGGAGGAGTATTCGAACATGGTAAACATAGTCAGGGGACGATTTTCGTTTTTTTTTAATGTCATCTGTCATTCAGAATCCGCCTGTAGGAGGACATGCCCGACCAAACAAATGTGCGAAGGTCCTCAAGGCCTTGATGGTCGCGAGGGCGGGCTTCAGTCAGCACGGCCTCCATGCGCCCGGCGTATCGGGTGGGGAGCCGCGCAAGATGGAGGCAACGGAAAAGAGCGGCACGGGCATCTTCGGCTGAACTACCCGAGTCCGATGTAAATCCAATCCCTCCTCCCCCTCTTCCTCCTCCTCCGTCTCCCTCCTCCCTCTTCGGCGTCCTCCTCTTCCCCCCTCCGCCCGCAGAACGTCGTCGACCCGACCATGCGTGTGCACACGGTGATGATCGCGGTCTCCGACGAGATCCCCTTCGAGCTCTTCTGGCCAATGGTGCCCATCCCTCCGCCCCGCGCGCGGCTCCGGCCAGCTCTGGCGGGCCGATTCTCATCGAACATCGGTTGTCGAACGTTGAGGAGCCAGGATCGATCGATCGATCGATCGATCCAGGATCGGACATCAAGGATCCAGGATCACATATCGAGGTTCCAGGGTCAAATATCGAGGATGGATATCGATCGATCGACCTAGGATGGAACATCGAGTATCCAGGATCGATCGATCGAGGATCGCGGATCGAATGTCGGTTTGGTCGGCGGTGTTTGTGCTGCCCTGGACGATCTTTCGATCGAGGAGGCGATAGTGGCCAAACACATTTCGGAGTTTTGGGAACCCTCGCACTGCCCGTCGAGTGCCTTGGGAGCTTGAAAGGGCACCCTTGGAGCCCTCCCTCTGCCCCACCATCGCGCCGACCATGCAGGGCCCATCTCGATGCTATCAATCCGAATCGTCATCCATTCTGGCCCGCTCGATCCCATTCGGTTCCGATTTCACGGTGGTCCGATTCGGCTCGATGCTTTTGCACGGCGCCACTGTGCATACTGGCGCGGCCGATCCGGCTCGATCCCGATTCCGCGCCGATGCGGCGTCGATCCGACGCACCGTCCGATCAAGTCTGACTTTGGATTCGATACTGACTGATCCTGCACGTCGTTGCCCTTCTTTGACAGCCACGAAGTCTTGCCCTCGCCATTTCGTGACAGACAGAGGGGCTCGTTTCGGCCGCCCTTCTGTGACAGAGAGGCGGCTGAACAGAAACAGATGATCTCTTTGGACGAAGACCATCATCATTTCTTGCCCACTGTGAGCATGGTTCGCCGTCGGTGTCACCGTGGGCGCCGTCCACTTGAGGCACGAGGTCGCCTGCCCAACAGTATCCATGGCCGGTTGTGGACAAGGCTTTGCTGTTGGGCTTCGAGCCATGTTTGTTTGTTCCCACTTCGGGGATGGCAAGCCCTGAGGCTTATAGGGGGCCACATGCGAACCCGACCCCTACCCCCCACGATTGCTGAGGTGCAGGGTGGGGTTCGCTTCGCTCGGGAGCCCCCGAGCGAAGTGAACCCCACCCTCCCCCTCAGAAATCGTGGGGGGTAGGGGTCGGGTTCGCATGTGCCCCCCCCGCTGAGGAGGCGAGGGGGGCACGTCCCGTGCCCTCAGCGACGGCGACAGGGAGACCAGGGCCCGGGAACGCTCGCACTGACTGCGAGCCCGGACGTCGTGCGGGCCACCGGGAGAGCACGGAGAGCGCGGCTCGCGAAGGGCCGGGGAGGCCACGGGGCAGCTGGCTCCGCCCTGCTCCCTCCCCCTCCTGCCAGCTGTCTCCTGCTCCTCCGTCCGCTCCTCCTCCTCCTCCTCCTCCTCCTCCTCCTCCTCCTCCCCCCGCCTTCTTGCTCCGCTCCGCCTTCTGCTCCTCCTTCTCCTCCCCTCCTCCTCCTCCTCCTCCTCCTCCTCCTCCTCCGCCCCCTCTCCTCCACTCCTCCTCCTCTCCACCCTCCTCCCTCCTCCTCCTCTCCTCCTCCCCTCCTCCTCCTCCTCCTCCCTCCTCCTCCTCCTCCATCTCCTCCCTCCTCCTCCCTCCTCCTCCTCCCTCCTCCTCCTCCTTCCTCCCTCCTCCTCCTCCTCCTCCTCCTCCTCCTCCTCCTCCTCCTCCTCCGCCTCCTTGCCCGAGGACGGGCAAGCGCTTCCCGCTCGTGACCCCGTCGCGGCGAGAGGAGGCCGGGGGGTCTTCTTGAGGGGGGGGGGCGGTTGGCGGGAGCAGGACAGCCGGCAGAGCCACCCCCCAAAGGCAGGGCCGCCCACGGTCCGACTCGATGCAATTCGGTTCGCCGGCTGGGGCCGCGATTCCAATTCGATGCGATCCAGCTCTATTCACTCAGGAGGGGAAAAAACACACAGACACAATTAATCGCCGATTCCCAGAAAATATGGGAAAATATGGGAAGTGGGGGGGAAGACATGAACCCAGAAAATATAGGAAAACATGGGGAATCTGGTTATTTGTGTCTATTTATTTGTGTGTCCAAAGGCCCCTTCATTCACTGGCATCGGCCTGGGCCAGCCGGAAGCGGGGCGCGGCGCTTCGATGCCGATCCGACTCGGGACGATTCGCTGGCGGCTCGATCCGCTCACGATCCGATCCGATCCGATCGCCCTCCAGACCTAGATATAGACCCATCCGAACTGCCTGAAACCTCGACAGGCGCCTGGGTGTCGAGGTCCTGCTGCTGTCTTTTCTTGACCCTCCTTGGAGGGTAAAAACACACACACACACACACACGCTGTGGGACAACAAAAACACACTGTGTTTTTTTCCCCCCCACTGTGTGTTTTTTTTCCCACTGTGTGTGTGTGTGTTTTTTCCGATTGTGTTTTTTTCCACAGTGTGTGTTTTTTCCCACGGGACTCCGCGCCCTGGCGCCACGGAGACCCCGAGAGGTGCGGGACGACATCGTCGCCGCGGTGCGGGAGCTCTTCCCGCGCGGCGTGCCCGGCATGGAGGCCCGCGGGGCCCGCGGCCCGGCGCGGCGGCCCGCCACGCTGCGCCTCCGGCCTGCTCGGGCGTCCTCGCTGCCGTTCGGGGCGACGGAGTTGGGTACAGAGGGGGGGCCCTGCCAAGACACACCCTGCCTGCCTCCTCCTCCTCCTCCCTCCTCCTCTCCCTCCCTCCCTCCCTCCTCCCTCCTCCCTCCTCCCGCCTCCTCCCTCCTCCCTCCTCCCTCCTCCTCCCTCCCTCCCTCCTCCCTCCTCCCTCCTCCCCCTCCCTCCTCCCTCCTCCCTCTCCCTCCTCCCTCCCCTCCTCCTCCCTCCTCCGCCTCCTCCCTCCTCCTCCTCCTCCTCCTCCTCCCTCCTCCCTCCTCCTCCCCTCCCTCCTCCCCTCCTCCCTCCTCCCTCCCCCTCCCCCTCCTCCCTCCTCCATCCTCCTCCCCCCACCCTCCTCCTCCTCCTTCTCCTCCTTCTCCTCCTCCTCCTCCTTCCTCCCTCCCCCTCCTCCCTCCTCCCTCCTCCCTCCTCCTCTCCTCCCTCCTCCCTCCTCCCTCCTCCTCCTCCCTCCTCCTCCTCCACCTCCTCCACCTCCTCCTCCTCCTCCTCCTCCCTCCTCCTGCTCCCTCCTCCCTCCTCCCTCCTCCTTCTCCTCCTCCTCCTCCTCCTCCTCCTCCGTCCTCCTCCTCCTCCTCCTTCTCCCACAGTGGGGGGCCATGCCAAGAAACACCCTGCTTGCCTCCAGGGTGCCCTGGGTTTCTTAGGTTTCTGTGGTTCTGCGATGGGAAACCCTGGCGTTCCCACACCAGCGATCAATGGACGTCCTGGGGTCTCAGGCTTGGATTTCTGGTGGAAGGTTTCTTGTGGACTGGCCTCCGCTGTACGGCAAGAAAGGGAGAGAGAGAGAGAGAGAGCCTGAGATCCTGGCGTTGCAGTTCTTTCACAAGGGCGCTTTCGCCCCAGTTCGGCGGGCCCCTGGGATCCTCACAGTTCGATCAGGCGCAAACAACATACGAAGAAAGATGGGGTTCGGGGCTCCGGTCGTGATCTTCCGCGATGTTGCATTTTTTTTTTTGCAGAGTCGGATCCCAGGCTTGATGGGTTCCAAGACTGGTGTCTGCGTTCACTTTAGGTATGAAGCACCCTTATATTCCAAGAGTCTCAAACAAAGCCGTGTTGGACAGATCTGGCCGAACACCGTTCACCTCACAATTATTAAGCACTCGAAAGGTATGCCGTAGCCGCGAGGATGATGCATTGAGGCAGCTCACCTTTATGCCTAATAGCGCTCGTCCGGCAACAAGCAGTGAAATGGTCTCTTGGCAGGCCGCGAAGTGAGTGGGCGAGGTGTTTGTGCGACAAGGTCAAGGTCTGCTTCCCATCAGAACAACTCCTAGTCGAAGCCGTCATGGACGAAAAGCTTTGACATAGCTTGTACATCAACGCACACTTAAGTCGGGCCTGTCCCTCTACAGGGGGAAAAAAATAGTCAGTGGACGATCTTTTGGGCATTTTTTTGCCATTTTGGGGTATTTTGGGACTTTTTTTCGTCCGTCCGAAATCCCCCTGTAGGGGGACAGGCCCGACCTAAACGTACAAGGACTCGTGCACGTGAGCCCCGGCAGGCCGCTCCTTCCTGCCCACTCTCTGCATGCTTGCTTTCTGCTGCCCCGTCCTCCTCCTCCCCCTCCTCTTCCCTGCAGTGCCGGCTGCGCTGAGCTTGCTTTCCCGCCCGCGCGCCGAACGGCGTATGGCTCTTGCGTTGCGCTGCGCCGGATCTCGGGGGAGAGAGCAGCCCTGCACGTCACGGGTGCAGGTGGGACACGACAGCGTCTGCGACCGGGCCGATGGCACTGCGCCGCGGCGGTGCGCAGCGTGCCGGTGCGACCTCCCGTGCGGCGTGGCACAGCGACGGCAGCGCGGCCGGCAACCGGCGGGCACGGCGAGGTCGGCGCTGGGGCCACCCCCGCTCAAGGTCCTGTGGCTGCAGACATCCTCGCCCGCCGTCGTGGAAGTTCCGGAAGTTTCGGGCATCTGGCCTGCAGGGGCAGGGATCACACGAGCGACGGAAGAACATGGGTTCGAGTGCGCGCGCAAGTTGCCCGCGTAGGGCCGCGCGGGACCTCCCTCGTCTCCAGTGTGGTGTGCCGCGCTGGCGGCCCGCGTAAGCCGCCGCGTAAGATCGCTGTTGCATCTCGCGTAAGACTTTTTTTCTTGTCGCGCGCACGTGTCAGGATTGTGTGACTGCTCTCTATCCCCCTCCCCCTCCCCATTCCGATCCCCACCACACCCCCACCCCAGTTTGGCGTACGTCCCCTGGAGCTCGAAGGGAACCGCCGACATCCCCATCCTGGGGGGTAAATGGGCCAGTGGGGCCCGGGCCACGCCCGCAGGGATGTGGGGATCGGTGAGCCGAGGCTCAGCTTGCCTGCCTCCCCGTGCCGTCCGCTCCAGCTCGATCCGGCGATGTGCTGCGGGCTGCTCCCAGCGCCCCCTGGGCCGGGGTGCCGCGCCCCGCGAGGAGGCGGGGCGCGGCGCGGCAGCCCTGTCGGTCAAGCAGCGGCGAAGCGTCCTGGCTCGCCCATAGCCCCACCAAACAATGTTCTAGAAACCTTTTTGTGGTTTCCACGAAATGTTTTTAGAACATTTCTAGTTGAGATTGTCCTGTTTTAACACATCGGGTTTATGTTCTAAGAACATTGTTTTCGTTCTTAGAACATTCTCGGGTTCTACGAACATTTCGTGGTATGACTATAGGAATGCCGGGACGGTCGGTCCCTGCTCAAGTCGGGGCCAGCGCTCATCCCCTCTGACCGGCCCGGGTGTGGGGGCCGATTCCCCCTTGCGGGTTTGGGAGCCAGGTGTTGAAGACGAGAGCACGGCACAGACATTCATTTTTGGCGCTCCGCGCGGATCTCTCGGATCCGCGGTGGGCCCCCCCCGCGGCGCCTCTGGCGCGCCCTGCGCGCCAGGGAGGGGGTCCAGCGCAGGTCCAAGGAATCCACGCGGAGCGCCAACAGTTTCTGTTCATGCCGTTTTTGTTTTCCTTCTAATGTAGGCTTTCCCCTCTCCGCCCTCCGCTGACCCCAGGCGTGGGAGCAGCGGTCGGCCGGGTTTCGCGCTGGGGGCCCTGCCCAACCCGCGTGTGTGTGTGTGTGTGTGTGTGTGTGTGTGTGTGTGTGTGTGTGTGTTAACCTGGGCTGCGGCCAGCCCGCCTAGGGAGGAGGCGCGACTTTCCAGGGCTACAGTCCCCCCCCAGCAGGAGGAGGAGGAGGAGGAGGAGGAGGAGGAGGAGGAGGAGGAGGATCAGGAGGAGGAGGAGGAGGATCAGGAGGAGGAGGAGGAGGAGGAGGAGGAGGAGGAGGCGGAGGAGGAGGAGGAGGCTCAGAGGAGGATCAGGAGGAGAGGAGGAGGAGGAGGAGGAGGAAAGAGGCTCAGAAGACTTCCCAAGGCTACCCTTGCACCCTTCCCCTTCGGCCCATCCTTGGCCGCTCTCGCCGGCCGCGCCGCGCCCGCGAAGCGCCGACGTGGCCCTCCAAGGCTCTTTGCATCTTTTGATCGTACGTCCTGATTCTACGGGTTGAGTGTAGCGCCTCCTCCTCCTCCTCCTCCTCCTCCTCCTCCCCCTCCTCCTCCTCCGCCTCCTTCTCCTCCTCCGCCTCCTTCTCCTCCTCCTCCTCCTCCTCCTCCTCCTCCCTTTCCCTTTCCCCTTTTCGCAGTTGGTTGCGCGCTCCCTGACAGGGAAGGTCGGCGACGCGCAGTGGGGGTTCGGGGCAGGGGAGGGCTTCTTAGAGTGACTTCTGCTCCGTAGAAGGCGCGGGCCTCGTCTGTAGGTGTCAGGCCGGCGCCTTCTGAGAAGCAGCCTCCTGCTAGGACGCCTTCCCTCCGCTCCCTGCCCCCCTCGTGCGCGCCGCCAGGAGTAAGACGAGGAGGGAGGCGAAGAGAGGCTGGGCCAGAGGAGGGGCCCCCGAGGACCCCTCGACAGCCTCCCGGGGGACTGTGTGTGGGGGGGCGCTTCTCCTCGCCCTGTGGGTCGCTTCCCTGGCGGCCCCCCCGGGGCCCGAAGGGCGCGGCCCCCGCGGTGCCGAAGACCCCGAAGACGACGAAGCGCAGCGCCGCAGCGAGCAAGGCCAGCAGGAGCAGGATCCGACCAGCAGCAGCAGCAGCAGCAGCAGCAGCAGCAGCAGCAGCAGCAGCAGCAGCAGCAGCAGCAGCAGCAGCAGCAGCAGCAGCAGCAGCAGCAGCAGCAGGCACGAGCACGAGGCAACAGTTCACCACCCACCGAACCGCCCCGACCCAACCCGAAGGCCCCCGCTTGCCCTCCCTTCCCGCTGCGGGGGGCGTCGGGGAGCATCGGAAGAGCACGCACGCATGGAACGCGCGTTCCCCCCAACCCGAAGTGGTCTGGTGGGTTTGTCAACACCACGGGCCAGGTTCGGGTCCGGTAGGCAGTCAACACCACGGGGTCTTCGGGGGTCAGGTTACAGTGCCGTTTTTTATACATGCTCCGCGTGCGGATCATGTACTATAAGTGCAGGGATTCAGCATTACATACAACGATGAGCTCATGCATGCATTTATTCATACATCAAGCATGCATTGAAAATCCTATATGTTTCAAAATCCCACGTATCAAAAACTGCCCTGTAGGGCCTGGTAGGTTATAGGCCAGTCGACACCACGGGGCCTCCGGGCGAGGTCCGGACCGGGGAGGCCGGCGGCCCGCACCGCAGCCCCATACGCCGCCCCGGCGCCCGCCGCCCGCCGCCCGCGGCGCCCCGCCGAGGGGGCGCCGCGTCGGCCGCGCCCCGCCGGCAGGGCGAACGGGTGGGGAAGAAGCGTGCGCCTGGCATGCCCCTCTCGGGCCCAAAGGGTGCCCCCTTGGAGGGCCCCCGAAAGGTGTGCGAGCGATGCGCCCTTCTTCACCACACTTGGGGGTGGGCGGGGGTGGCAAAGGAGCGTGCACCTCTCGCGGGCCTCGTGGGCCCACGGAGGGCCCCTTGGGGGCGCCCAGGGTGTTCGAAATGTGCCCCCCTCCCCCCCTCCCCCCTGAGATCCGCCGCTGCGGGAAAGCTGCAGCATCGCAAAAGCGCAGCATCGCAGCAGCAGTGGCAGCATCCGGCGCAGGCCCGGACCCCACCTGTCTGCGTCCTGTCTCGAACTAGATTCGACTAGACGTAAGAGCGACCTTTCGCCAGAGTGACCTTTGGTGCGGGCACAGATGGGTCCCCACATGGCTGACAACGAAGCAGTAGCAGCCGCTTGCGCGCCCAGGTTTGGTCCCCCAGTGGCCCCCCAAAAGTCGCGCACCAAAGGCCACTCTTGCCCAGGGTCACTCTTGCGTATAGCCGATAGATTGATCCCTGAGGGTCCCCGGGGCCCGCAGCCGAGCGAGAGCGCCCGCCGTGACAGCAAAAATGCGTGGCAGCGCCCGCGCCCCGGCGCGGCGGCCCGGAGGAGGCCGTGCAGGCGGGCGTGACGCGGAACGGCATGGGGCCCGTCGCGCAGCGCCTGACGCTCGAGGAGGCCGCCGCGGGCGTTGGCCGCGGCCGCGGCGGGCGGGCGGGCAGCCGGCGCGGTTGGCAAGGACGACGACGAAAGCGACGACGAAAACGACGATGGCCGCGGCCGCGGCGGGAGGCAAGGGAGGAAAAAGCACCCGGGCCCGACAATGGACGTGTACTAACGGCCCTGGGCGTTTTATAGACGGCCCTGCCCTGTTCCATTCCTGCCTTGGGTGCGTGTGCTGAACGGCTCCGCTTGTCGGGGTGATGATTATGGGGGGGGATTTTCTGCCCTCTAGGGAGGGCGGGCAGCCTGCGCGGTTGGCGAGGACGACGACGCCTACAACGACGACGACGACGACGACGGCGGCGGCGACGACGGCGCGGACGACGACGACGACGGCGCGGACGAGGGCGAGGACGACGCCGACGTCCACACCGCCGCCGTCGGCACCCGCCGAAACGCGACGGCGACGACCGACGGCCCGGCACCCTGGCGCTCCCGGCGTGCCGATTTCTTCCACCGATTTCTTCTACGGGTGGGGGGGGGTCCGGGGAAGGGTAAAGCTTGATATCCCCAGAGCCTATACAAGAACAGTCGCCCCCCCGCTCCAGAACGACGCGCCTCCAGCCCACCTCCCGACTCCAGCTCTTCTTTCGGACTCCGGTTTCAATGGCCGTCTCTCCGACTCTGGTTCCCACCTCTCGTTCGGCTTCAACGGTCGTGTCGCAGACTCCAACTCCCACCCCTCCGACTCCGGGCGTCTCCGCCCGGCCTGGGGCTCGGGGACCCTCACAGGTCGATGCGGCTGGAGAGAGGGCTCGGGGGCCCCCAGACGGGGTGGTGACCACACCGTGCGGTGAGTCGGTGGGGATTCGGGGTCACCGCACGGTGTTTGGGACTCGGGCCGTTCTCCGAGGATGTCTCGGGCGACAGGGGCCTCCGGGGTCCCAAGACCGTGCGGTGACGGACCGTGCGTCGATGCGGCTGGAGAGATGGCGCAGAGAGATGGAAACTTGAGCATGTACATTAACAGTGGCGGACGGTTTTTCAATCCCAGGACTTTTTGAGGGTCGGGGACGACGTCGGGGTGGCGTGGTGTATACTTTTTTCACCGTTTTCCCAGGGAAGCAGCGAAGAATGTATACACCAGGATCCCGTATACACCAGGATCCGCTTTCCTGTGCGAGATTCAGTGTGAGGCCAGACCAAGGCGTCGGTGTATAGAGTTCGGCTCCTTAGATGGTGTCTGGGGCTCTGGTCGTGATTTTCGTCCGATGTCGCCCTAAGCCCTTTAAGCCCTGAGCCCCTTAAACCCTTGAGCTCTCAAACCGTTAAAACCCTTAAAACCCCCAGTGCCTTAAACACTTGAGCCCTTAAACCTTTCAGCCCTTAAGCCCTTAAGCCCTTCAGCCCTTCAACCCTAACAGTCACATCCCTGGACAGACTTGGTGCTATTTCCAACCAGGACGATCATGTTAGCTTCTGGATTACATGTTCACACGAATGCAGATTGTTCTATTTTGGGATATATGCTAACATCGCCTCACACTTCGAATCATTCAATGAGGTTTTTTGGCTGGTTGGAATTCGTACCAGTTTGTCTTTTCGAATTGGTTATACAAAGTACCAGTTGGTTGGGATCAGTCCAGGTCGGTTGGAAATCTCCCCGATGCGGCCCCTTCCTGCAACCGACGACGGCGAGCGTTGGCTCCAGCGCTGGCGTCGTCGGGCAGCGACGAAGACGATGATGACGATGACGAGGACGACGAAGATGACGACGACGACGACGACGACGACGACGACGACGACGACGACGACGACGACGACGACGACGACGACGACGACGACGACGACGACGACGACGACGACGAGGACGGCGGCGGCGGCGGCGGCGGCGGCCTCGGCGGCGGCAACGGCGACGGCGACGGCGCCGGCGACGGCGACGGCGACCGCGACGGCGACGGCTACCCGACCGCCCGACCCGACCCGCCCGACTCGCTCGCCCGCTTGCTCGAGCGAGCGAGCAAGCGAACACCATGCATTCCTGTCCCGCCCGCCTGAACCGACCCCCGCTTGCTTCCGCGAGCGAGCGAGCGCGAGGCTGGCCTGCTCGAGCGAGCGAGCGGGTAAGGCCCTGGCTCGTTCGCTTGGGGGGCCCTGGCCCTCTCCCCTTGGTTCGAACCGCCCCAGCCCCGGGACAAGGGGAGGGGGATGCGGCTGGCGGCCGCCGCGCGCGAGGTCCCACGAGCGGAACCACACAGACACAACGAATCGTCGACTCCCAGGAAGACGTGTGGACAACCAGGGGAAGTGGGGGGGGGACGGAAACCCAGAACGTGGACGGAATTCCTGCGCCGTCGGCCGCCCTCGCGAGTCCTCAGCCAGAGGGGCCCCGCGCGGTGCAACGGCGGCGGCGGGCAGTGCCGCGCCCCGCTCTCGCGGCGAAGGGGCCTCGGCGTGCTCTGGCCGCGCCTTTTGGTCCGAGAGCGGCGGGCGACTGTGCGCATCCGCGCCCCCGCGGCCTGGGTTCCGGGGCGCCATCCCGCGGCTACGCGGTCGCGGTCCTCCTCCTCCCTCTTCTCCTCCTTCTTCTCCTCCTCCTCCTCCTCCTCCTCCTCCTCCCTCTTCTCGTCCTCCTCCTCCTCCTCCTCCTCCTCCTCCTCTTCTCCTCTTCGGCTTCCTAAACCATCGGAAGTGATTACACATGCGGTGCCGACTTTTTGAGTTTCTGGGCCGCAGAAGCCCTCACCGTCTTGGGGCGTCGCCACGCCATGCCATGTCATGCTACGCGCTGGTCTTCAACACCATGCTCTGCTATGGAATGCTATGCCATGCTGCGACTTCCGATTGTGCGAAAAGAGAGGAGGTTTACGCCACGGTAAGGGATGGGAGGGAGGGGTAGGACGTCAGATATGACGCGAGTGTACCTGGCTTGTCCTCCTCGCCCTCCCCCTCCTCCCCCTCCCCCTCCTCCCCCTCCTCTTCCTCCTCCTCCTCCTCCTCCTCCTCGCCCTGCTCCTCACCGTTGGCCACTCGTGCGCCGTGGGCCTGGCGCCGTGCAGTCCAGGCGGAGAGGGCGGACGGTGCAGTCGGCCCATCTCATACGGATGCGCGACTAGGACGCAAGGGCCCCGGGCGCCCATGTCGAAGCTTCGGGGCCCCGTGCGTAAGGGCCTCCCAAGTCGCCTCGCCAATGCATTTTTCCGATGCATCGGCGATGCGTCGGCGACGTCGGCAATGCATCGGCGCCCTCGGCGTGGAGAACATCGGGCTCCACATCCAGCTGCATCGCCGATGTATCCGCGATGTGGCGCGTTCCACCGGCCCCATCTACAGTCGGCCTGTATCATCAGGATGCGCGATGAGGGTGCCAGGGCCTTGGACGCCCACTTCCAAGCTTTTCGAGCGGGGCGCGGCCAGCGAGAGTGGCTAAGGCTGGACCGAGGAGGCAAGAATGCAAGGGTACCCTTGGGAGGGTTGCCCATCCTCACTATGCGGGTCGACAGTGCGCGGTCGCACAGATACGCCCCGCGCGGGGCATCCGCGAGAAGACGCTCCGTATCCGCCCTGTCGCGGCCCATGGGGCCCGTCCGGCGAGGTCGCGGACATGGACAAAAGCCATGGGCGACGCGGGTCCTGAGGGAAACGGGTCCCGAGGTTTTTCGCCGTTCTCGGGCCCTCGGGGCCCTTCCGGGGGCCCCGGAAGCGTCGGACTACGGGTCAGGATGACGCTCTCGCCCTGGGAGAGGAGGCCCAGGGTTCCAGGGCCCCGCTTCCCTCGGGACCCGCTCGCTTCCCTCGTGCTGAGGATCCGTCTTTCGCTCCGCGAAGGCTCCGTGCCATCGAAGAGGCAGAAGCGGCACACATGCATACTTGATAAGGGCCTCGCGCGGATCTCTCGGATCGGCGCCCGGCCTCCCTGGCGGCGCCTCCGGCGGCGCCTCCGGCGTGCTCCGCGCGCCAGGCAGGAGGGCCCAAGGCAAGAGCGAGAAGTTTGCGCGGACTCGCGATACGGTCGGGCCGAGGTATAAGGTCGAGGTCGGTTCGGGGAGGGTACCCCAATGCTCTTCGTGCTTGTCGGACGTTCTCGTGCATCCTGGGGGAGGGTACCCTCCAATGCTCTTCGGTTCGGCCGACGGAGGGCCTCATGTTCTTGAAGGATGTTCTTCTGTCCCAGGTCCGACTGTGGTCAGCGGCGCGCCAAGCGCCAAGGGGGAAATGCACAGGGGCGGGCCTTCTCTGAAGCCTCGGAAGGCCTCTGGCCTTCCGAGAAGTTTCCTGAGCCTTCTCCGAAGACGCAGGCGGCTTCTCGGAGGGCGCGTGGGCTTCCGAGAGGCCCCAAGCAGTGCCTGCAGCTGCTGCTCCTCTCCCGGAGAATGGGGGCGCGGGGGGGGCCCCGGGCGGCCCCGCTCCCGCCCGTCGCCGCTCCACTCCTCCCCGGCAAGAGGCCCGTGTCACGGGCCCAGCGGCCCCGGTCCCTGCCGTCGCTGCCGCCCCGTGGCACCTCCCGCCGCATCGCAGCCGCGCTGCACTGCAGTCGCACCTCATCGATTAATCGCATGGCGCTGCCACCGAACTGCATCACCTTGCATGGCTTTGCGCATGGCTCTGCACGGCCTTGCATCGCCTTGCATCGCCGTGCATCGCCTTGCATCGCTCTGCACCGCTCCGCATCGCTCCGCACCGCTCTGCACCGCTCCGCACCGCTCTGCACCGCTCTGCACCGCTCTGCACCGCTCTGCACCGCCTCTGCGCCGCAGAGACTGCGCCGCACAGACCGCACCCAGACCGCGCCGCACAGCCTGCAAGAAACCACTGTTTGGAGTCCACGCTGGCTAACGTCATGCTCATCCGCCCGCCTTGGGCGGCAGGCGCCGCGGCCGCGCGCGCGCGCGCCCCGGCCGCCGCGCCGCGAGGCCGAGACGCTGGCGGCGCGCGTGGGCCACGTGGTGCAGACCGCGGTCACGGTGGACCAGTCCGCCGTGCAGGCGCCGCCCCCGCCCTCTGGCAGGGCTCCCAGGCTCGGGCGAGGAGAACTAGTTTATGTCGGGCGTGTCCCCCTACAGGGGTGGGTTCGACGAAAAATAAAGAGTACTCAAAAAGTACACCAAAAAGGTCAAACAATACAAAAAAATAGTCCCTGGACTATTTTTGGATTTTTTTATTTTATTTTTGGGGTATTCTTAATTTTTCGTCGAAAATCCCCCTGTAGAGGGACAGGCCCGACTTAAAACTAGTTATGCGCATACGCCGATGCTGGCTAGGCCCATCCCGGGCTCAGGATCCGTGTGTCTGCCTCCCCGGGCCAGGGCAGGAGGGCGTGTGCACCGATCCTGGGCTCAGGGGGGCCTGGCCAGAATGGGTGTGTGTGTGTGTGTGTGTGTGTGTGTGTATGTGCGTCGTCCTCCTTCCTCTACCAGACGGGGTCCGAGGCCTCTGGAGGAGCCCCAGTGGCGGTGTCCCCATGCGCCTTCCCCACCCAACACAGCGTTTCGTGGCCCCACAGGGAGGTCCACCGAAGGCCCCAGTGGCGGTGTCCCCATGCGCCTTCCCCACCCAGCACAGCGTTTCGTGGCCCCACAGGGAGGTCACCGAAGGCCCCAGAGGCGGTGTCCACATGCGCCTCCCCCACCCAGCACAGCGTTTCGTGGCCTCATAAGGAAGTCCACCTAAGGCCCCAGTGGCGGTGTCCGCATGCGCCTCCCCCATCCAGCACGGCGTTTCGTGGCCCCATAGGGAGGTCCACCTAAGGCCCCAGTGGCGGTGTCCGCATGCGTCTCCCCCATCCAGCACGGCGCTTCGTGGTATCATAGGGAGCTCCACCTGAGGCCCCAGTGGCGGTGTCCGCATGCGTCCTACCCCTCCCGGCACAACATGTCGTCGCCCCCTGGGGGGGTCCACGGAAAGCCCCAATGGCCGCGGCCGCATGCCTCTCAGCCACCCATTATGGCACACCCCTACCACGCTTCGTGGCGCCCTAGAAAGCTCCACCGAAGGCCCCGGTGGCGCAGTCCGCATGCTTCTCCCCCACGCATTCCGGCACACCTCTCACACGTTTCGCGGCACATATGGGCTCCACCGCAAACGACATTCATAACTGCGTTGCTCGCAACTGCATATGGCTGGGTCCTTCGCCAGGCTGATTTTTTGACGCTCCGAGGGCCTGGAAGTGGCCCCCCAGAGGCCGAACATGACGACAAACCCCCCGTCGTGACTTTTTCACGACGCGAGGTGGCCTGGGCTTCCCCTCTCCGAAGACGGGGGCGGCTCCCGCTCCCGGCGTCGCTCCGCTCCTGGACAGAGGAGGGCCCTCCGTGGGGCACCCGGGCGCGCGCCAGGAGGCCCAGAAGGAGCGCGCCAAGGCCGCGCAGGCAGAGGCTCGCGCGCGGCCGCCCTTCGCGCGAGCGCGCGCGGCCACGCGCCGCGGCCTGCGAGGAGGAGGAGGAGGAGGAGGAGGAGGAGGAGGAGGAGGAGGAGGAGGAGGAGGAGGAGGAGGAGGAGGAGGAGGAGGAGGAGCCACACTGCACCGCACCGCGCTGGAGCGGGGCCTGAAGGGAGTCTAGATAAGGCACGGTGCAGGGGCGCCGTTCTCGTTGGGCACCGCTGCAGCCACCTCCCGGACCTCTCTCCAGGGGTCCCCGTTTGTCCATTCCTCCTCCTCCTTGCTGCAAAATCAGAAACAAATAGTACACAGTGTTTGGCGCCCTCGGTGCAACGAAACATTTTTTTCTCTGGTTTGGGAAGCAACGAAACACTGTGTGCGGGTCCAGCGGTGGCGACGAGGGCCTCCCAGGAGGCCCAGGCAGGGGAGAACGAGGGACGGGAAGCGGTATGGGTACAGTGCCGTTTGTAATACATGCTCCGCGTGCGGATCATTTATTGTATAACACATGCAGGGATTTAGTCTTAAAAACGATGAGTTCATGCATACATGTATTCATACCGTAATACTGCATTTTATGGTTATTTACAGACCCATGTATTAAAAACTGCCGAGGCTCCCTTTTCCCCCTTTTCATGGTCCCTTTTTATGGTCCCTTTTCCCCCTCCGAGGCTCCTGCTCTCCCTTCCGCCGCCTCCGCCGAGCAGCGGCAGCCGGAGCCCGCGCGGGGGCGCACTCGCGCGCTCCCGAGGGGCCCCTCGGGGGAGGCCCCCCCTCGGAGGAGGCCCCCGCGGGGGCCCCCCTCGGAGCGCCCCGCGGCGGCGTGGCCGCGCGGCGCGTGGCCGCGCGGGGGCGATGGTCGACAAGCGAGGCGCCCGCGCCGCTCCGCTCGAGAGGGAAGAAGCGGAGGAGGACAGAAGCAGATGAGGCGCCTCCTCCCCCTCCTCCTCCTCCTCCTCCTCCTCCTCCTCCTCCTCCTCCTCCTCCTCCTCCTCCTCCCCCTCCCCCTCCTCCTCCTCCTCCTCCTCCTCCTACTCCTACTCCTACTCCTACTCCTACTCCTTCCCTCCTCTTCTCCTCCTCCTCCTCCTCCTCCTCCTCCTCCTCCTCCCCCTCCTCTCCTCCTCCTCCTCCTCCTCTCCTCCTCCTACTCCTACTCCTACTCCTACTCCTACTCCTACTCCTTCCTCCTCCTCCTCCTCCTCCTCCTCCTCCTCCTCCTCCTCCTCCTCCTCCTCCTCCCCCTCCTCCTCCTCCTCCTCCGCTTCGCGTTGTTGCTTTTCTGGGGGGCCGCCTCGGAGGCCCTCGTCGCCGCCGCTGGATTTTCGTCTCGAAGGCGTGGTCAGGGCGCACCCCGGGGGAGGGCCGGGGCGCGGCGGCATCGGCACCTTCTTGGTTTCCCCAGGGGACAGCCAGCATCGTCGCCATGGGGGAACCGGGTCCTGAGGGAAACGGGTCCTCAGGTTTTTCGCCCTTTCTGTTGTGGCTCTCGGGGCCCGCCACGGGCCCCAGGGCCGTCGGAAAACGACTCGGGGTAATCGGCGGCGAGCGACGGGGGAACTGAGAAGGAGAAGTCCTTCTCAGAAGGCGGCGGGATTTCTCAGAAGCCCTGGCGCCTTCGGAGAAGTTTTTTCTGTCTTCGGGGAAGGCTTAGAAAACTTCTCAGAAGGCTGGGGCACTTCCGAACCTTTTGAGGCCTTCTCCTTCTCACTTCCCCCCTCGCTCGCCGCCGAAAGAAGTGTTCCTGGGGGAAGGCCCAATGATCCAGGACTCGTTCCCCTCAGGGCCCGTCCCCGCCGTGCAATGCATCGCCTGGCCGATGTTGCGCTGGCTAATCATGGGGGCCGCGTGTGCCATCGCAATTCCGTCGTTCGAGCATGCACTGGCGTCGATCAGCGTCTGGTAATCGAGGAGAGCGCCGATCCAGCCTCGACTAGCGTCGGCTGGCCTCGATGAGCGTCGGTGTGGCGTTGACTGGGGTCGGCTCGCAAGAGCCAACAAGACGGGATGCGAGGCTCTCATGCCATCGAGGATAAAAGGACCCCTACCCCTGATTGCACATGGATGACGTGGCCTCGCTGAGGTCCCCGTCAGTGCATGAGGTCTAACAAATCTGGGCGGTTTGGTTCGATACGTCTGCAGAAAAGAGCCCCTATCCCTCATGTGTCTGGCCCTCCTATGTTTGCCCCCCCCCCCCCTCACGGGTTAGGGGTTCTTTTTGGGTTGCACATCGTTCAGGAGGGGAAAAAGCACAGACACAATTAATCGTTCCTTCCAAGAAAATATGGGAACATATGGGAAGTGGGGGGGAAGACGAAAACTCAAAAATATGGGAAAGTATGGGGAATACTTTGATTTGTGTGTATTTATTTGTGTGTCCTGGGGCCCCTTCAATCATGAGTTGCCGCAGGGGATTCCCGTCTGGGCCATGGCACCTCGGCCCACCAGGTCGACCGCCCGACTGGGGGCCGGGCCCGCGTGGACGGGAGGGAGCGACACGTATCGCCCCCGGTTACCACCAGCCTGGAACATATCCTTATCCCTATGCTGGGCACCTCCTCATCACGATGCCAATCTTAGGGATTCCCTTATTTTTTGAGGGCGAATCCCTAAGATTGTCATCGCCTTCTGGCGTGTCAGTCTTAAAGATAGGGATACGTTCGAGGCTGGTAACCCGGGGGGGGGGGGGTGGAGTCGTGGTCGGTGGGGCCAAGGCCATGCCAGCGGGGGTAGGGATCGGCGAAGATCGGCGGTGAGCGAGGGGGGGAGGGAGAGGGAGGAGGCCTCCTCGGGAGGCGGCGGCGCTTCTCGGGAGCCCTCGCGCCTTCTGAGACGTTTTCGGCAGACTGCCCCGAGACCTCCGAGCCTTCTGAGAAGCCTTCTCCTTCTCCCTTCTCCCCCAGGCTCGCCGCCGAGACAAGATTCTCAGGACATATGCACACGCATGTGCCTTCGGAGGTCCTCGCGGACTTCCGGATCGGCGCTGGCCCCCCCCTCCAGAGGAGGAGAATACGTCGATGCCGCTTCTCGTCCTGCCCTCGTCGCCACGGCCGGACTTTGCTTCTCTTCGAGATTTTCGATGATCCGCAGGGCGTGTGTTAGCCCAAGCGTGTGCTTGCCCCCGTTCGGCTCCGCCGATGCCGCGCAGCCTGTCTCGGCCCTTGTTGCGCCGCCTGGAGGGCCTCGGTGGTGGACAAGCACACGTGGGCGCCAACGCACGTTCTGAGGACCAGCTAGAATTAAGTCGGGCCTGTCCCTCTACAGGGGGAATATTTCACAATGGTCAGAGAATCGTCAGGGGACGTTTTTTTTTAGTATTGTTTTGCCATTTTGGCGTAGGTTTTGACTTTTTGGATATTGTTTCTCGTCCAGAATCCTCCTGTAGGGGGACAGCCCGACCGAAGTCTGGACATTCCTGTCAGATCGCTTCCCAGGGAAGGTCCCAGGATCGGCGTCCCTGTTTCCCCCCACCGTTGGCGGCGCCTCCAGCGCCAGCCCTGGGGCGCGCTCCGCGCGGGCTTCGCCGCAGGTCTGCGTCGTGCCCTTCTCACCGCCGGGGCCCGGCAGGTGGGCTGTTCGCTGCAAGTGCTCGTCAACCACTGGCTTGGCTGAGCCCTGGGGTCCTGGCGCTGCAATTTTTTCACGACGGGCTGTTTCGCCCCGTTTCAGTCCCCCGGACCCTCACAGGTTGATCTGGCTCGAATCGTCGGCGCAGATTAGCGACGGCAGGTCACGGTGTGACAAAGCCGCCTGCATGATCTGGCTCGAAAATGACGCTGAAAGATGGGGCCCGGGGCTCCAATCGTGCTTGTTCGCAATGTTGTAAATTCTTCGCAACGTCGGATCGCAGGGATTTGCCAGCTATTGATCTGACTCGGACCCTTGAGCGTGCTGCCCAGGAGGCGGCACGACAGCCGTGCGAACGACACGATCTTCTTAGTTTTGGGCCCACTCAGCCTCGTGTGCAAACAACTGCAGTGCTTGTATCGATCCAGTACCGACCCTTGAAGGGTATGATTGCGCTTACTTCGAAAACTTCACCCGTTTCGCAATGGGTGTCGGTATGATGGCGATTCCGTGCGCAGGAGACAGGACACGTGGCATGTTTGGAGCCGCTCAAGTCTGATACTTCGGCTTTAATTTCCATCGTCCTCGTCTCGTGCCGTTTTCTCGTTCCTTCGTCCACCGCTTGTGTGTGTTTCTGCAGTTCGTTGGCCTGGCCGTGTGAGCACTGACAGCGAGTGGCGGGCCATGCTGCTGAGTATTTGGAGCGAGAGAGCCGCGTCCAGCGGCATGGTGGGCAGTGCGAGCGCTGGCTAGAGTGCACCGTGAGCAGAGCAGCGGGCGCGACGAGGCGCCGCCGCGCCGCCCGCCTCGTGACGACCTCTGGCCGATGGAGCGCGTCGGTTCGCTCGTCCGTGCGTTGTGTCTGTGTGTGTGTGTATCTCTGTGTGTTCCGCCTGCGCTCCTCCCCCATCTCTGGTTAATTCAAGCTTCGCGCGGCCCGCTTAGCTTCGACCGGAAGAGGTGCGCTCTCGACCCGCGAATCCAAAAAGTGTGTTCCGCCTGCCCTGCCCCGCCGGCGCGCCTTCGCCCTGTCCCCCCCCCGCCGCCCGCACATTGGCCCCGCTGCTGCCCGCCTTGCCCGCCGCCCCGGCTGCCGCCAAACTGGCCGCTGCACTGCCGCTGCCCCGCGAGGGGCCGGCCACTGCCTTCCCCCTTGGGCGCGCGCGCGCGCTGGCGACTTGCTTGGACGGCTAGGCATTGCGCCCGCCCGCGAACGACCAAAGAGCGTGTGTGTGTGTGTGTGTGTGTGTGTGTGTGTGTGTGTTTGTGTGTGTGTGTGTGTGCGTGTGTGTGTGCGTGTGCGCGTGCGTTGTGGAAGACGACCAATCGAGAGGAGGTATATTGCCGAATGGTTCCCAAATGTCTACAATATGGTTGTAACATGTTTCTAAAGTGTCAGCTCGTGTTTCGAACATGTTTTAAACATGCAGAGGGCATTGCACGGACATGTTTAACTCAACGATAGAAAGGTTAGAGTGTCCATTATCGTGGTATCCACAACGCGTGTGTGTGTGTGTGTGTGTATGTGTGTGTGTGTGTTCTGCAGGCTCTTCCTTGCCGTGCTCGCCGCTGTCTCTCGTGCCCCGTCCGACGCAGGCGGCAAGAAGAGGACAGCGGCCGCCGGTGCCGCTCCCGGCGCTGCCGCGGCCACCGCGAGTGATGAGCTCAGCACGTGCGCGTCGCCACGGTGCCATCGTTACGTCGGGCATGTCCCTCTACAGGAGGAACATTCAAGAATAGTCAACAAAAACAGTATCGGGACGATTTTGCAACATTTTTTTTGTTTTTTGTTTTGAATTTTCATTTTTCGTCCAAAATCCGCCTGTAGGGAGACATGCCCGACCTGATGCCAGCGTTCGGGGGAGGATGCCGGTGCAGAGCCACGTAGGCGACGGAAGGAAGCGGGGTCGACTGCGCCAATCGCGCGTCGACTGTCCGCGTGAGCTCGCGCGTACGCGCGATCTTCTCTCCGGTGTGGCGTGCCGCGCTGGCGGCCCGCGTAAGCCACCGCGGCAGGTAGCTGTACCATCTCGCGTAAGACCCCTGGCATCGCTCGGACGTGTGCATTTTTCCTTCGGCGAGGACCATCGAGGAGCATCCTTGATCAGTTGGCGAAAAAACCACGCACGAAACCGAAAAAGGCACAGGGAATGGACGTCTAGCGATGGCCAGGACCCGTCCGTTTCTTTTTGCCACCCACTTGGTCCCTTCTTGTCACACCCCGGGAAGGGGGAAGCAATCGGAGGAGGAGGAGGAGGGGGGAGGGGGGAGGGAGGGAGAAGGAGGAGCATCTGTACGAATGCTCGATTCCCGAGTGCTCAGGCTGATCCGTCGCGCTCCTCCGGGCCACCCGCCATGGCGCGAAGACAGCCGCGGCCTTGCGCTTCGCGGCCCTGCCGGTTTTTCCTGCTGCTGCTCGGGTTGGGCTTGGGCGGTGGGGGACGGGTGGGTGGCGGTGATCCTCAGAGCTTTGTGTTCGCCCACTGCGTGTTTACAGTGCCGTTTTTGATCCATGCTCCGCGTGCGGATCATGTAGTAAAGATGCAGGGGTTTGGTATTAAAAACAACGATGAGTTCCTGCATGCATTTATTCATACATCAATCATTTATTACACATATAAAGTATTTTTAAAAATCCCATGTATTAAAAACTGCCCTGTACGCTGTTCGGCTCCACTGGTGGACCATCACGTCGCCTGCGTCGTGTTCGCGGGCCTCGAAGGGCACGCACGCGTTGGCACGTCGCCTGCGTCGTGTTCGAGGGCCTCGAAGGGCACGCACGCGTTGGCGCTCACAAGCGCGCTCCGAGGATCACCGAGGGGGGGGCCTCCCCGGCGGGGGGCGCCACGGACTTCTCGCCTCGGACACCGTCTCCGCGGCCGCTTCGGTGCCCAGCGGCCGAGCCCGGTCCGACGCACAAATCCGATGTGATCCCGCCCCGTGCGGCCCTCTGCTTGTAGGGTCACAACGAGGGCCCTGTTGATGGATTTCGTCTGGATATGAATCGGGGGTGGACAGAACCCCCAACAGTGACACGTCGATTAGTGAATTGTCCGTTTTCGGTTCTCGAGAGGGCGCCGTGGCCGTTATTTTCCAGGCTTGCGCCCGCCAGGTTTGGCCCTCAGGTCGTTGTCACTAAACCACGTTTTACTAAAGGGGGGTCTGTCCATCCCCGAATGAGCGGTATGGGTCATCATATGTTCTTCGCAGTATGAGATTCGATTCACTTTGTAATCTATTTATCATCTACTTGCACTAGACCAGATCCCAGATCCAGCTGATCTTTATGAGATTCCACATGGGATGTGCTTGAACTTTGATACGGGTTGTGCAGATTCCTGCTCCAGCTGATTTGGAGCATATTCCTGTATGTCACCAACATCTAATCAACATGGATCAAATCCCAGATCCAGCTGATCCGAATTAGATTCCTAATGGGGTCCGGTTCGAATCTGCTGAGAACTTGCAAGATCCCAGATCCAGTTGTTCCTGATGATATTGTTAGTGAACCTAGTTAACATGATTAGAGTCAAAGTGGTCACGTTCCAGACCCAGCGGATTTTATTTTTATTCTTATTGCATATAAGCACAACTTTGACTTTCAATTGACCAGAACTCAGATCCAGCTGAGTGTACTTACATTCCTAGTGTAATCAACATCTAATCTAATGAACATTGACCAGACCCCACATTCAGCTGATTATAATTCGATTCCTATTGGACTCTATTCAAAATTGAATTGATTACATCCCAGATCCAGCTGATTCGTAAGAGATGCCTACTGGGATCTAGTTCACATTATTTAGATCGGATGCGAATTGGCCAGATCCCAGATCCAGCTGATTCTAATTAGATTCCTAATGTGAGTTGCTTAACATCCATTAAACTTGGTCAGATCCCAGACACAGATGATTCTAAGTAGATCCAACTGAGATTTGATTGAAATCTATGTAGGATCGGCCGGATCTCAGATCCAGCTATTTCTAATGTGATTTCTATCGGAATCCAATCACAATCTAATTATGATATGTCCCAGATCCAGTTTGTTCTCATTAGCTCCCTATTGGAATTTACTTACACTTCAATTAATCTTAGCCAGATCCCAGATTCAGCTGGTTCTATTTTTTCATGATGGGATCTATTTTCAATCTGATTACATTAGCCAGCTCCCAGATCCATGTTAGTCTAATTCGATTCCGAATGTATTCGAATCACGCTATGATGAGAATTCGGCAGATCCCAGGTCCAGCTGATTCTAAGAAGACTCCTGGTGTGCTCAAATTCAAACTACTTACACTTGGCCAAACCACAGATCTAGCTGATTCGAAGTATTTTCCGATTGGGATCTGGCAGTTTCGGCGGATGATAGGGTCCGTTTCGGCGGATGTTTGACCGTGATCGTTCCTCGTTCTTCGTTCCATCTGATTTAAATCTAATTCGACTTGACCAGATCCCAGATCCAGCTGATTTCAATTACGTTCTTACTGAATCGACTTGCAATCTGATTCGACTTTGGCAGATCCCAGGTCAAGCTCAGTCTAATTCGATTCATAGTGTCTCATCCGGTATAAATTCCAATTGACCCGATCCCAGATCGACCTGACTCTAATTCGATTCCTAATGGGATCTACTCTGAATCTGATCTAACTGTGCCAGATCTCAGATCTAGGTGATCCTAATGATATTCCCACTTGGACCCGCTCAAATCTAATTTGAATTGGCCAGAGCCCAGATCCAGTCGATTCTAATCATATGCCACGTGTAATCTCCTTAACTCTACTTAGTATTAGCCATATCCCAGATACAGCGGGTTCTAATTGAATTCCTGATGTAATTTGCTTGAACTCCAATCGAAATTTGCCAGATCCTAGATCCATCTGATTCTGTACTTGGAATGTAATCGGAATGCGTTTAAGGTTCACTTAACATTGGCCATGTTCCAGATTCAGCAGATGCCAATTCGTTTCCCAGCGGGGTTTAATGTAAAGTCAAATTTCACTTGAACAGGTCCCAGATACAGCTGATTCGAATTCGATCGATTCCTAATGCAATCCCATTAAAAGCCAATCCAAACTTTTCAGATCTCAGGTCCAACTAGTTTGAACTAGAGCATTATGTGATCGAGCCAACAGCTAATTTCAGTGACGAGATCTCAGGCCCAGCTGATTCTAATTAGATGCCTCATATGATGTAATTCAACTTCGAAGTAAAGTGGACCAGGTCACAGGGGCCCTCCGCGCAGCAGAACGGCGGAGGAGGAACACAGGACAACCAAGAACAACAGGAAAGCACTTGCGTTTCCACATTGGCAAAACTGGAGCAAGTAAAACAATGGCAACAGGCACAGGACTCTTGTTTTTTTTCCCTCATTTTCCACGTGAAAGCCTTTTTCGTGTTTTGCTGTTTTTTTGTCTTACTGTTTTTCATAGTTTCCTCCTCCTCCCTTGGAGGGCCCAATGCCCTCCTCCGAGCGGCCCAGTGGCCCTCGGCGCAACAGAGCGAAGGAACAGGAGAGTATGAAGACAGGAACAACAGGAGACACCCTGAGTTTTCGCCATGGAAAGATAGGCCAAGCCACAAACCTGTGACTGCCGCGTTTATTGTTGTTGCCTGGTTGCCTCTCTCTCTCTCTCTCCTTTTCCATGTGAAACTACAGTTTTTCATGTTATTTGTTTTCCAGTTTTTCTGATTTTCCTGGTAAGCTTCCGTGCCTCCCTACCTTCTTCGCTTCCCTCCTCCTCTCGCTTTCCCCGTTCTAGCGCAAACGCAATAGAATAGCAATAAGAACGCACCTTATCCTCCTCATCGCCCTCCCCTCTTCCTTTTCGACCGGAATACAATCGACCGCAAGGCGAACACAATAATATGACATGGTGTATTACCAATGATGGTAGAAAACAAAAGCGGTGGTGGTAATCGCATAAATGAAGGGTCCTACGTCCCCCTCGACCATGAGTAGTAGGAGTAGCAGCAGTAGCAGTAGTAGCAGTAGTCGTAGTAGTAGTAGTAGTGGTAGTAGTAGTAGTGGTAGTAGTAGACGACGTTATCGTAGTAGTAGAAGAAGAAGAAGTAGTAGTCGTAGTCGTAGTTGTGGTATTAGTCGTAGTATCAGCAGCAGTAGCAGTAGTAGCAGTAGTAGCAGTAGTAGTAGTAGTAGTAGTAGTAGTAGTAGTAGTAGTAGTGGTCGTAGTCGTAGTCGTGGGTCGTAGTCGTAGTCGTAGTCGTAGTCGTAGTAGTAGTCGTCGTAGTAGTAGTGGTAGTAGTAGTAGTAGTAGCAGTAGTAGTAGTAGTAGTAGTAGTAGTAGTAGTAGTCTTAGTAGTAATAGTAGTAGTAGTAGTAGTAGTAGTAGTAGTAGTAGTAGTAGTAGTAGCAGTAGCAGTAGTAGTAGTAGTAGTAGTAGTAGTAGTAGTAGTAGTAGTAGTAGTTAGTAGTAGTTAGTAGTAGTAGTAGTAGAGTAGTAGTAGTAGTAGTAGTAGTAGTAGTAGTAGTAGTCGTAGTAGTCTAGTCGTAGTCGTGTCTTAGTCGTAGTAGAGTAAGTAGTAGTAGTAGTTATAGTAGTAGTAGTAGTAAGTAGTAGTAGTAATAGTCATAGTAGTAGTAGTAGTAGTAGTAGTAGTAGTAGTAGTTAGTAGTAGTTAGTAGCTAGTCGTAGTCATAGTAAGAAGTAGGTAGTCAGTAGTAGTAGAGTAGTTAGAAGTGAGTAGTGTATTAGTCACTAAGTAGTAGTAGTAGTAGTGTAGTAGTAGTCGTCAGTAGTAGTAGTAGTAGTGGTAGTCGTAGGTAGTAGTAGTAGTAGTAGTAGTAGTAGTAGTAGTGTAGTAATAGTAGTAGTAGTAGTAAGAGTAGTAGTCGTCGTCGTCGTCGTCGTTGTCGTCGTAGTAGTAATCGTAGTAGTAGTAGTAGTAGTAGTAGTAGTAGTAGTCGTAGTAGTAGTAGTAGTAGTAGTAGTAGTAGTAGTAGTAGTAGTAGTAGTAGAAGTAGTAGTAGTAGTAGTAGTAGTAGTAGTAGTAGTAGTAGTTAAAAATAATACGAACACGACTAATACTATGAAGACGAATAAGAAGAACACTGCTAACAACACTATTAATAATAATGATAATACTAAGAAACGAAGAAACATGCGATGCAGAAGACGCTGAAACTATTACGTAGTAGTAGTAGTAGTAGTAGTAGTAGTAGTAGTCGTAGTCGTAGTGGTAGGGGTAGTGGTAGTGGTCGTCGTAGTAGTCGTAGCAGTAGTAGTCGTAGTAGTAGTCGTAGTAGTAGTAGTAGTAGTAGTAGTAGTAGTAGTAGTAGTAGTCGTAGTCGTAGTCGTAGTCGTAGTCGTAGTCGTAGTCGTAGTCGTAGTAGTCGTCGTCGTCGTCGTCGTCGTCGTAGTCGTCGTAGTGGTCTAGTGGTTCGTAGTAGTCGTCATAGTAGTAGTAGTAGTAGTAGTAGTAGTAGTATAGTAGTAGTAGTAGTAGTATTTTAGTATTAAGTTTTTATTAGTAGTAGTAGTCTTAGTAGAATGCGTATAAGCAGATGTAGTAGCAGTACGAGGCGGAGGAGGAGGAGGAGGAGGAGGAGGAGGGGAGGAGGGAGGAGGAGGGGGAGGAGGAGGAGGAGGAGGAGGAGGAGGAGGAGGAGGAGTTGGAGGAGGAGGAGGAGGAGGAGGCGGAGGCTGAGGCGGAGGCGGAGGCAGAGGCGGAGGCGGATGAGGAGGTGGAGAAGAAGGCGGAGGTGGAGGATGACGAATAACAATGATAATCATAATCCTAAGAAGAATAAGACGATTAATCATATTAGCAGCAATTAGACTAATTTAATAACATTAAGACGAATAAGAATTAACGCATACTACTCATAATACTTCTACTACTAATACTAAGGATACTAAAGCGACTAAATAATAATATTCAGCAAATAATAAGAGGAGGAGGAGAGAGGAGGGAGGAGGGAGGAGGGAGGATAAGGAGGGAGGAGGCAGGGAGGAGGGGAGGAGGAGAGAGGAGGGAGGGAGGGAGGAGGAAGGGGAGGAGGAGAAGGAGGAGGAGGGAGAGGAAGAGGTGGTGGAGGAGGAGGAGGAGGAGGGGAGGAGGAGTAGGGGGAGGAGGAGGGGGAGGAGGAGTAGGGGGAGGAGAGGAGGAGTAGGAGGAGGAGGAGAAGGAGGAGGAGAAGTAGGAGGAAGATGAACAGCTGAGGATCGTGGAGGGGAGGGATTGTTCGACGATTTTATTTTATTGCAGGCTTGCGAATCCATGAGGGGCGGTCGGATCCTCCCTTCTTGCGCGTCGTTGCTCAACTTGGCGCGGCCGATCCGACCCGAATCGGTTCCGCGCCGACACAACCCGATCCCTCCTTCGACCATAAGGAGGAGAAGGATAATGATGATGATGATGATGATGATGATGATGATGATGATGATGATGATGATGATGATGATGATGATGATGATGATGATGATGATGATGCTGATGATGATGCTGATGATGATGATGATGATGATGATGAGATGATGATGATGATGATGATGATGATGATGATGATGATGATGATGATGATGAGATGATGATGATGAGGAGGAGGAGGAGGAGGAGGAGGAGGAGGAGGAGGAGGAGTTGGAGGAGGATGGGGGGGAGGAAAAGGGGTAGGAGGAAGAATCGCATCCACGATGAGGAGGGGAGGAGGAGGAGGAGGAGGAGGAGGAGGAGGAGGAGGAGGAGGAGGAGGAGGAGGAGGAGGATCGACAATGGATGAGCGCCCGACCCGACCCGACGGCCGTCCCGATCTGGCCCGATCTCCCGACTCGGTGCCGATTGCCCGTCTGCTCTTTCCCCCGCCCCCCTCCCCTGGTCGCCATTGGGGGAAACGGGTCCTGAGCGAAATGGGTCCTGAGGTTTTTCGTCTTTTTGTGGCTCTCGGTTCCCTTCACGGGCCCTGGGACCGTCAGAAAACGAGTCGGGATGAAGATCTGGTCCAGTGGGAAGGCCCCAGGATCCAGGACCCGTTTCCCTCAGGGACCCGTCGTCCTCATGCTCAGCATCTTCTGATCGATCCCTGCGGCAGCAAATCGTGGGAGCCTCGTGTGCCATCGTAATTCCGTCGCTCGAGTGCGCCGGCGTCGACTAGCGCCGGGCAATCGAGGGAATGGCGCCGAGCTGGCCTCGATTCGCTCCTGGCGAGGTTCGCTCGGGGAGCGCTGGCGAGGTCGGCCTCTGCGCGAGGCGAGCGGGCCCGACGCCCCCCCGGGCTGCCGGGCGCGGGCCCCCCCCCCCGCAGCGCGCCCCGCAGCCCTGCCCTCGTGTTGCGACGGAGTTGGGGCGTGCAGGAAGTGCCTCTGGTGCGCAGAATGTATTGCTGGGTGTTCGCGCGCATCACGGCAGTTGCAGATGCGATGCAGCACAGTCCTTTTGGCGCAGCACACCTGCAGTACCACTGCCCCGGACCTGTTGCACCACCCCCCGTTCAGCTGGCAGCAGGCGCGCCCCGCAGCCCCGCCCTGCCCCCCCCCCGACGAGCGGCCGCCCCCGCCCCGCAGAGCGCCCCGCCCCGCCCCCGCCCCGCGCGGCGAGGCGACGGCGGCGGGGGCGGCGCCGCGGCCGCCGACGCCCCGCCGCGCGGGGCGGCCGAGGACCCCAGCCTGCGTCCGCGCACGTCCGCAGCCGCCCGCGGCCGCCCTCTTGCGGTGATGAAGCTCTGCCCATGCCCCAGCTGACAATCGTGACGATCCTCCCCCTTTCTCCTCCTCCTCCCTCCCTCCTCCTCCTCCCTCCTCTTCTTCCTCCTCCTCTTCCTCCTCTTCCTCCTCCTCCTCGTCCTCTTCCTCCTCCGCCTCCCCCCTCTTCTTCGTCCTCCTCTTCCTCCTCCTCCTCCTCCTCCTCCTCCTCCTCCTTCTGGACCCTGGGCGTCGTGAAGACATCGTGGCGGGAGGCTTCTCGCTATTTCCGGCCTCTGTGGAGGCCCTCGCCGGGCCGCGGGGCCGTGCAGAGTAACGACTCGGGGTGGAAGACGGGTCCCCGGGAGTGGGTCGACGCCTCTGAGGGTCCACGTTATTCGGGGGCAGAAAAGAGGGGGGTGATGACTAGGGGGGGGTGGATATCATGGCGTGGGCCATGATATCTCCCCAGATCTCGTGGCGCCTCTTCTTATTTCATTACGTCCCTGGCCCCCCCGCTGGGCCGCGCACATGCCGCCGGTCATGATTTGCACCCCCCCCTCTTGGACACCCCCCTCTTTGCCGCTCCCGAGTTATGAAGAAATCATAACGTCGGGGATCTGGGGAGGGGGGTACAGTGCGGGCGCGCATCAAAAAACCATATGCTTTTCGTCCGGGCATGCCGGGTTTCTCCGCTCCGCGAGCGACGCGGCCACTTCCCGCGGCTGCGGAAGAAGCTGCTGCGCTCAGGGTGCTCTGGGTATCCCCTCAGGTGCACCTCGCGCGCGCGTTTTCAGGGTTGGCTTTCTTGCGACGGTTTCTTGCGGCCGCGCCCGCACCGTAGGGGGAGGGGGGAAGGCTTCTCAGAAGTACCCTGCCTCTCAGAGGGCGCGGGCCTCACATCTATGGATGAACGGCTGGTGCCTTCTGAGAAGCAGGCTGCTTCCGAAAATGTGGCCTTCGATTTAACGCCGCGCGCACTCGTCTTGAAAAACTGAAGGAGTTTCACGGATGGGGGGCGGGTCCTCTTGAAAATGTGGGTATCGCCATAACGCTGCGAGCGTTCGCCCTGAAATTGTACCAGAACTTCAGGAATGTAGGGCGGGTCCTTTTCAGGAAGCCTTCCCCCCCCTACGGCAGGTCCGCGCCGTGTCGACTGGCGGCGACCCCAACGCGGGCGTGTAAGGTTTAATGCCGCCGGTGGCCCAGAACCGGCCAATGTGGAATGATCTGGCGATCGAGACGCCGCCGATCGTTCAAGGTTGAACGATCCCCGCGGTGTCAGAAACCAACGCCGAAGCGGGCACGACACGAGCCTGCCGTACAGTCAACCAGCATAGTAAGGATGGGCAATTTTCTCGAGGGTGCCCTTGTATCCTTGCCTCCTCGGGCCGTCCTTGGCTACTTTCGTTGGCCGCGCCCTGCTCGAAAAGCTGCACAATGGGCGTCCAAGGCCCTTGCATCCTTATCGCGCATCCTTACTATACTGGTTGACTGTACCCCCGTGTGCGCGCCGCCAAAGACCACCCGGAGGCCTGCCGGTGCCGCTGCCGCGTGCCTCGTCGATCCGAGGCGGGCGTCGCCTAGGAGTCCGTTACTTAGCAGAGGGCGCCCCGAGCGGGAGAGGCCCTCGGGGATCCCAGGCCCCCGACGTCCTTTTTTTCATTTCTGGCCCCCCACAGCGGCTCTTGGGAGTTGCGCCGCAGCCTCTCGTATTGTGGCCACGAGCCACAATACGAGAGGCTGCGGCGGAACAAAGGCGAGCAGACGCGAATAGAGAACACAAGGCGAGCACACGCCACACTTCGACAGGGAGCCACCCTTCCCAACCGCCCCCCTGCCCCCCCCCCAACCCACCCCCCACTCCCACCCCCCCACTCCCACAGGGGGGGGGGGAGCCCAGGTAGACGCAGTGCGGCCTGCACGAACCCCCCGCTAAAGCGACAGGGGAGGACCCAATGCGGCCTGCACGAACCCCCCCGGTAAAGCGGCAAAGGGGGGGTGTTCTAAGCCGCTGGCGGCACCCGGTGCGGGCTGCACGAAACCCCCCGATAGTGCACGAAACCCCGAGGTAGTGCTGGGGGGGGGGTTCGTGCCACGGCGCACCGCCAACATATATATATATATATACACATGATTTGATTGTTTTTTTTGCTGCTTCGTTTTTTGTTAGGACGTCGACCTCCAGAGGTCTCGACCCGCTTCCTGGGACAGCAGCCCCGCACACTTCGACTCCTCTCTCGGGTGTTCCTGCTACACTCGGGTATGGCCAGGACCCCGGTTAAGGGGACCCGGTTAGTGGTAGGGCCCAGGAGCCCCTGAATTAGCCAGAATCGCTAAACCAGGTTTGCCATAGCTCGTGTTTTTTCGGGTGACGGCAGTTCCGGCCAGCGGAATTGGGACGGGGGGGCGCCCCGGGTACAGATCCCCAAACCAGGCTCCACTACACCCAGTTCTGCCAACGCTCAGGAGCGACAGAAGGACGTGCACGTACATGAACCCACGCTGGCTTCGAGAGTACGCATTGCGCAAGTGTCCGTATAGCGCGGGCCGGTCTCGCGGATCGAGGGGCCGTGTTCATGTACATAGCTGGGCGCGTACGTCCTTTGTGGGCTCCCTAAACGCCCGATGCTCGGGCGAAGAGAACTATGCACATGCACCGATCCTGGCAAGGCCCATCCTTGACCCAGGATCGGTGCATATGCCTTCCTGGCCAAGGTGGGAGGGCGTATGCACCGATCCTGGGCTCAGGATGGGCCTGGCCAGAATCGGTGTATGTGCATAGTTCTTTTTCCTCTAGATGCACGGCCCGGCTTGCCAGGGGGCCTGTCGTCGAGGTGCTGCGGGTGCCTTCCTCCCGCCCCTGGACCGCCGCCGCCGGCGGCGCCCCGCGGCGCTCGGGAGCGCGCGCGGAGAGGGCACGGCAGCTGGCCTTCGGGGGGCCCCTCGTCGCCGCCGGCTGGACTATGGGGTTAAGCCGGGTCGGGAGCCTCGAGACGGGGGTCCATGCAAACTGACTACCTACCAGACCACCCCAACCCAACCCGAAGACCCGAATTTCGGGTTGGGGGGGGGTAAGGGTTCCACATGTGCTTTTTCGACGTTTCCCGACCCCCCCCCACTGGAAATCGAGGGTAAATTTGAGCCTTCGGGTTGGGTTGGGGTGGTTTGGTGGGTGGTGACAAACGGGGGCCAGCCAGGGCGCCAGATCCTGCAGGATCCTGCGAAGACCTCCTCTGGCTGGCCCGGGTTGGGGAGCCGCTCGTGGCCTCCGGCGGGCCTCAGGGGGGCCCCTCGTGGCCGCCGGCTGGCCTTAGGGTTAAGCCGGGCCTGTCCCCCCACAGGGGGATTTTCGACGAAGGATAACGAATGCCCAGAAATACCCCCAAAATAGTCCAAACACAGTGTGGGGACTACTTTTTGATGATTTTTTGGCCTTTTTGGGAGCATTTTTGGGGTATTTGTCATTTTTCGTCGAAAATCCCCCTGTAGGGGGACACGCCCGACATAAGACTAGGGGAACAAAAAATTGCATAAACATAAAAAACTCGGAGGTCCGCGCCGATTTCTCGGATCGGCGCGGGACCCCTCCCTCCCTGGCGCGCGGAGCGCGCCAGGGGCGGCGCCGGAGGCGCCGCGAGGGGGGTCCAGCGCGGATCCGAGAAATCCGCGCGGACCTCCGAGTTTTTATGTGTGTATGTCATTGTTCGTTCCCCTCTGGACGCAGCTCGGAAAGCTTGTGCGTTTTGGACCCCGGGAGGGGTCCAGGGGCCGATTTTTGAGCTGCCGTTGTCTCACTCCGCCCTGCTGCGACGGCGGCGTTGCCGGGAGCGTCGCCATCGTCGGCCGCGGCTCGCCAGCAGGAGGGCCCGTTTCCCCAGGGAGAGCAGAGCTCCGGAGGTCTGTCGCCGCTTCTCGGGCTTCCTGCGCCCGGCGCGGTGCTCCAGGGCCGACCAGCGAGAACGACTGGGGATGAAGAATTGGTCCTGGGGGAGGGTCCCTGGGTCCAGGAGCTGAGGATCTGGACGCCCGACATGGGCACGGAAAGAATGGGTACAATGCCCAACAGCAGTTCCTGTTCATCTTGAACAGGATTCGCTGTCCACGCCGCCGCGGCCTGTGTCCATTCGAGACAGAAGGCCGCCTGTCCAACAGCGGCCGCTGTTGGTTTGGGACAACATTTGTTGTTGGGCATTGTGCCCATTCTTTCCGTACCCATTTCGGGCGTCCAAAGAGGAGTCGTTTCCTTCATGCCAGGTCGGCGGCGTCTCCGTGGCCGTCGTGGTCGTGGTCGTGGCCGCCGTCGCCGTAGCATCAGCGCCGCACTCCGTGTGGGGCGGTTCGAGCGCCGCCTCAAGGCAGTAGCATGTGACAAGTTTCGTGGCCACTTGTGCAGCGACTCTTTGTGGCCATATCGGTTGTCTCGTTGCTGCCTTGGGCTACTGCAAGGCCGTCTTGGGGCGGAGTGATAATAAAGAAGATGAGGGGAACGATGACGATGTTGATGGGGGAGATTTGAATAGGACGGCCGTAACGTGCGGCACCTCTTGTCGGGAGGCCTCCAGAAAGTCGTAAGCTGTTGCATCTGAAAGCGCTGCTAAACAGTGTATTTGTGGCGACGGTTGGAGCAGAAGGCCTTAACGTGTGTCACTTCGTCGACGGTAGCAGCACAGCTGAGGGGCCATTAGAAGAAAGTGGCGAGTCGTCGCAGCGGGCACTTTGATACGGACGTTCTCATTCTAAGTACGTCTGGCCTCGAGTCGATTTTGGCTGCCAGGATGGGCTTGGCATCGGGACCGTACGACGACCGCAGCGACGTTGTTTGTCGACTGCCACCAGGACCGCTGGCATGTGCCGATATTGAGATGGCAGGGCCTGCTTGCGGGACTGCAACTTGGGGTCTCGCGCGTTTTTTTTTTTTTTTGGGGGGGGGGGGGGGGCGGGGCCTGTCCGCGAGTCCACTGAAGAGTCGCACGGGAAACGGGCATAGGCTGCTGATCTTGGAGTGAGGTCATGGCGCTGCGTCCAGACGATGGAACCGATGATGTGCAGGAGGATGAGGAAGGTACCAGGCGTATTATTCAGGAGGGAAAGAAACACACAGACACAATTATTCGTCGATTCCCAGGAAAATATGGGAACATATGGGAATTGGGGGGAAGACAAAGACAAAGAAAATATGGGAAAATATGGGAATCCTTTTAGTTGTGTGTATTTATTTGTGTGTCCCAGGGCCCCTAGGCCTCCCAAACACTGCGTTAGTTGCCCCTCGCTGTACGGCGACAGTTCGAGCACCGCTCGGGCGGCCGGTAACATCTGACATTGCCCGATGTTGCGCCCCGGGGGAGCAGCGCGGGCCGTCCGCCAGGGCGCGGCGCGCGGCCCGGGCGCAGTGCTGCCGCCGATCACTGCATTCCCTGCGAGTCGAAGCTTTTTTTTTTCTGGCTGTGCTGGCGCAAAAAGCTCATCCCTGCCATCCTGACCATTTAGGATCCTGCAGCTTATATTTGCAACGCTTTCAAAGGTGGGTGCCGCGCCGTTTGCAACAGGGAGCTCTCGCGTGCGCCGCACGCATTTCTCCTTTTCTGTCTGTGTTGGCACAAAACAACTCATCCCTGTCATCCTGACCATTTGTGATCCTGCAGCTTATATTGGCAACACTTTCAAAGATGGATGCCGCGCCGTTTGCAACATGGAGCTCTCGCGTGCGCCGCGTACATGTGTCGTTCAAGCTTACAGTTTTAGGATGGATGGCGGGCCGTTTTCGAAATGGAGCTCTCGCTGTAGTGCCCCGTGCACATTCGAATGACAGATTTGCAGTCGTGTCATGGATGTGCCGGGTCGTTTCCGAAATATGGTTATCGCCTTAGCGCCTCGCACATTCGATTGAAACAGTTTCAAGGATTCGTAGGGTCGAAGGCCCACGAATGGTTTTTTTTTTTTGCATTGTTTACGATTGCCAGGACAACATTCAGGTGGATTCGCGGTGCTGAACTCGCAGGAGTGGCAATTTTTGTGCGGATCAGGATCGTCAGGGCGCACGAGTCACGTAGATTCGCGGCATTGGAGTCCACGACATGGTGTTTTGACTCGATTTAGAATTCTCGAATACTTTCGGACATGAAGGGTCCTTGATTCAAATCACATTGATAATGCAAATTTGTATTATGTTGCCTTGTCCTGGCGAGACATGTCTTTTTTGCTGACCTTGGGGGAGTGAGCCCCGTCCATTATTTGAATCATTCGGAAGGCTGTCCTTTAATGGGCCACTTCCTGCAATGAATATATATATATATATATATATATATATATGTTTGTAGGGACCGATGAATAGGGAAGTTTGAGGGTTTAATTGCAGCATTGTTGACGCGTCTTGGGTATGCGCTGGTTCTCATTCTCCCCCTCTTCCTCCTGCTCATCCTCCCGTCCGTCTGCCACCTCCTCCTCCAGTGTATTCAGCCCCCCCGCCTGATTGACGCGCAACACGGGGGGGCCCTTTCGGGGGTTCCAGATCCGGTGCGTCACCCGTCGGCAGACAGAGAAACATCAGCGCAGCGGTGTGTGTGTGGGGGTCAGGATGTCACCATACGGCGCGGGCGCGCCCAGCCTGCCCCCCCCCCCTGCTCTCTCCGAGCGCGTTCCGCTACTCGCAAGGTGCCTATAGTGCCGTTTTTAATACATGATCCGCGTGCGGATCATGTATTAAACATGCAGGGATTCAGTTTTAAAAACAACGATGAGTTCATGCATACATTTATTCATACATTAATCATGTATTAAAATCCTGTGCTCGCAAACGTCCGAAACAATCATGTCTTCCTGTATGTGATGTGTCGTATGCCCCCCGCGGCGGAGCCAGGCCATTTCGAAGAGTAACTTTGCGAGTCGTGGGACGCGCTTGCCCATGCTCCCTTATATTATATCCCTGTCTCGGACGGGGTTACAGGACGAGGACAGGACGCATCCGCTCTTATATCCCTGTCTCGGACGGGGTTATAGGACGAGGACAGGACACATCCGTTCCGGAGCGTTGCGGACCGCTCTCTCAGAGCGTCCCAGAACTCTCCGAGGAGGCCGCGGCGCCCGAGACACCCTCCGGAGCTGCTGGATCTCAGAGGTGCTCGATTCATCCTCGCCCGATGTTATCTTCTTCCTGGCCTCGTCTTACCGTTCCGCCCTGAGCCCGCCTGCGGAGACGCCCTGCTTTCCAGAGGTCTCGACCCATCCCCCAGGAGACCGAACATCGCGGCATACCAAGGGTACCCTTGCATCCATGCCACTTCGGCCCATCCTTAGCGGCTTTCGCTGGCCAACCTCGTTCCAAAAACGTTCACATGATCGAAGCAAAAAACGGGGTCGTCAGCGCCGACATTGGCGCGTAAGCTGCCCGCGTAAGCTCGCGCGTAAGCGCCCTCCTTCCCGGTGCAGCGTGGCGCGCCGGCGCGGTTGCGGCGCGGCGCGGTTGCGCGGGGCCTCCACGCGGTTTGCCCGCCTCGGCCGCCTGCCGCTCAGCTTCGGGAGCCGCTGCCAGCTGGGCGCAGCCGCTGGCACAGCTGCGGGCCTTTACGGCGCCGCTTGCGGGCGGCCGCCAGCCTGCGGCCTCGCCGGCCTGCGCGCGGCGGCGAAGAAGGCTGTCTGCCGCGGTGGCCTGCATGCGTCCGCGGAGATCGTCTTCGGCGTTCTGGCGCCGAGCTGGAGGCTTGATCCGCTGGCAGTGACGATGCTCGCACGCTTGTGGCAGGCTGCAAAGGCGCTCCGTCGGAGGAGGTTCCCGGCAGAGTTGTGGCGCGAGGCTGCGGGCGCGCTGGCTGCTGGGCACGGCCAGCGGTTTGGCCCGATCGCAGCCGCCCTCCGCAGTCTGGCAGAGCTGCAGATGGGGGCCGACATCGAGGCATGGAGCGGCATCCCCGAGGCACCCGACGGCTGGCGCCCAGCCGCCCGCGCCCTCCCAGACACCCGCGCGGTGCTGCTCGAGGCGTGGGAAGCCTGCGAAGTCGCCAGGCGCCGGGCCGACTACCAGCACCTCGCGGGGGGCGTGGATCGCTGGGCGACGCGCCGGCTCCTGGAGACGGGGCAGCTGGCGCCCGACGCCGCGGGCGCCCTGCGGACTGTGATTTCTGGCAGTGCGATCACGGAGTCCGTAGCCGCGAATTGGGGCGGCCGCAGGCGTGCCCCCACTGGCGCCGCGGTCGAGGATCTCGTGCACCGGCTGTGGGCGTGCCCGCGATGGCAAGCGACGCGCCACGCGGCCTTCGCGACGAGCGGCTTCACTCTGGCCGCCGCGCGCGCTTGCCTGCCAGCCGAAACCGCGAGGACGGCGGTGCTCCCCCTGGACGGCCGTCTGGCCGCGCTGGCCGCCGTGGCCCAGCAGGCGCACCCGTTGCCGCCGCTCCCTGACCCCGCCGCGGAGGAGCTGCCGCGCGGGCGGGTCCGCGCCTGGACCGACGGATCCTGCCTGCACCCAGGCGACCCCTTGCTCGCCCGCGCGGGATGGGGCGCGAGGTTGGATGGGGCTCCCCGCAAGGCGCATCGATCGCCACGGCCAGGTTGACGGGCGGCAGACCGCGCAGCGGGCCGAGCTGTGGGCTGCGGTACAGGCGTGCAGCCTTGCAGGGGCACCAGTCGACGTCGTCACCGATTCCCGCTTCGTGAGTCGCGGGGTCGCCGCGCTTCGTGGCGGCGCGAGCGCGACGCACTGGTCGTTCGCAGACCTCTGGGAGGCAATCGCACCGCACTGCCGCAGCGGGCGGATGCGGGCCCGCTGGGTGAAGGGCCACCTGGTGGACCAGGCAGAGGCCGCTGCCCGCGGCATCGCCGAGGAGGACTGGGCTGGCAACGCCGCCGCGGACAGGCTCGCCGACGCCGGGGCGCGAGCCCAGCTCCCGCTTCTCGACTTGCGCCAGCGGTGGACACAGCAGCTGGACGCCCTCAAGGTGCTCCGGCGTGCGGCCGCGCAGGTCGAACTGGCTGCTCTGGAAGCGAACCGCGGCCTGGGCCCGGGCGGGCCCAGGGTGCGGCGCCGCTGGACTACGCCAGGGCACCGCCGGAGGCGCGCACCCCGCGTGGGGGACGCAGCTGCGGTGGTCGCAGCCGCGGCGCCGCCGGTGCAGCGCGGGCAGGCCGCCGCCCCGGCGCCCGCGGCGGCACCGCGCCCGGGGGCAGCCGCGGCGGCGCGTGCCCTCTTTGCGGGCCGCGCATGGTTGGCGCGCGCGGCGTCCCAGGGCCCAGCCTGGGTCGCCTGCATGCGCTGCGTGTGCTGGGCGCCGTCGTGGCCGCAGCTGGCCAGCCGCCCGTGCGGCGGCTGGACGCCCGCGTTGCCGCCGCGGGCGGGCATGCTACTGTTGCTGCCTGCAGGGCGCGCTGGCGGCGACGAGGCGGCTTGGCGCGCCGTCCTCCGGGATCGGCTGGCTGCGCTCTCAGCCCCGCCGGACTGAGCCGGCGCGAGGCCGCGCGGGCGCGGGCGCTTGCCCCCTCGCCCTTCCCTTCTCTCCTCTCCCTCGTCGTCGCCGCCGTCGTCGTCTTCGTCTGTCGTTCCCTCGTCTTGCCGCCGGGCTCTGCTGCGATGGTAAAAGTGGCGCGCCGGCGCCCCGCGTGAGCTGCGGCGTAAGGTCGCTACGCCATCTCGCGCAAGACCCGTGTCTGATCGTCGCTCACGAGGGCCTCCAGGGCCCTTGCATCCTTACCGCGCATCCTCATGAAGACGGGAAGGGACGGGAGGAGGGTTGCGATGGAATAAGTGATTCCAGAGGGGAGGGGAGGAGAAGCGGGGAGATGAGGGAGACAGGCCAGGGAGGGGAACGAGGGCCTGGGACACGGCCCAAGAGGCGCCCAAGACGACCCAAGAGGACCCCACGAGAGGCCCAAGAGGGGCTCAGGACAGCCCACGATGGCCCCAAGACGGCCCGATAGGCGCCCAAGACGGCCCCAAGACGGCCCCACGCCGGCCCACGAGGCGCCCTGCCGGCCCAAGAGGGCTCCGGGAAGCCCCCGAGGAGCCCAAAACAGCCCCCATACAGCTCCCAAGCGGTTCCCAAGAAACTTTAAAATTGCTTCCAACAGAGGGGGGCGGACGAGAGGCGAGAGGCCCCTCGCAGGCGCAAGAAAAACATGTTTTGACGCTCCGGTGGCCCTGGGGCTGCCCCGCTGCGCTCCCTACTTTGCCGCGACGCCGCTCCGACGCCTCCGACGCGGCCCGAGACGGCGCCGCGTTTGCTCGAACCCGCTCCCGCGTCCGCCGCGATCCCGGCGCGAATCTTCCAACGTTGCTCGGGCCTGGATTCCTGAATTTCTGCCTTTTGCGAAGCTCGAACACTTCCGCCCCCGTTTCGATGCATTGGGCGCCTTCGGCGGGGGAGCATCACTAGAACAAGCTTCAAGGAATCTACGGCAGTAGCTGGCAGCGTTGCACCACCCAGCGCGCGCCACCATGTTTCGATCCGCCCTACTTCGTGGATTTAATTCACGGATCCACATTATTATTATTATTGTTGTTGTTATTATTATTAGTATTATAATTATTATTATTATTATCATTGTTTTATATTATCATTATTATTATTATTATTATTATTAATATTATTATTATTATTGTTATTATATTTTTATTTTTTTATTGTTATTATTAGTATTATTATGATTCTTCTTATTGTGTATATATATATATATATATATATATCCCTGGGGGGCAGGCCCGGGGCCCACTAACAGGTGCCCCGACCCCCCATGGCAGGACGGGGCGGTCCAAAATAGTCCAGGAGGGCTTCAGCGGCTCCCCAGACGGCCCAAGCGGGCCCCGCGTCGCCGACAGACCGCTCCTGGACGCCAAAGATAGGCCCAGGACGGCCCGAGAGGCCCCCCCCAAGATTTCCACGACGCTTCAAAACGCCTCTCCAGAGCGCTTCAAGTGGCCGGAACCGCAAATTTTACGAAGGTTTTGGAGAGATTTTGGCCTTCCACTCTTTTCGGCTGTCCGACGTTCCAAGACGGCCCGATAGGTTCCCAGGAGCGCCCCAAGACGCCCCAAGAGGGCCCCCAAACGGCCCCAGAGGCGCCCAACACAGCCCAAGAGAGCCCCAAGACGGCCCCAAAATGCGCCCAAGAGGGGGACCACGACTCCAAAATTCGACCCTCGCGCTTGAAGAGTGCCCCAGGAGGCCCCAAGGAACCCCCCAAGAGGCCCCAGGAGGCCTCCGAAGGGCACCCAGGAGGCCCAAACGAGGCCTCAAGAGGCCACAAAACAGCCCCGAGGAGGCCCCACAACGGTCCCAAAACGGCGACCGAGAAGCCGCGAAACTGCCTTCACTACGTCCCCGACAGGCCAACCACGAGATCCAAACCAACACCCATGAGGCCTCTGACCCACCACCTAGGGCACCTGCCGCCCGCCCACCGTCCGTGTAGCACGCACCACTCTGTACTCAACAGCTTCAGTACACCCTGTAGTCAACAGCCCCCCGTCTTCAAGGCAACGCCCTGTACTCAACAAGCTCCCGCTGCAAGAGAGCACCCTTAAGGAATTCATTCAAATCCCGATCCGCCCGCCCGCCCGCCACCCACCCGCCCGCCGCCCGCCCGGCCGTTCGCCCGCCTTCCGCGTAGCACGCGCCACCCTGCACTCAACAGCCTCCGCCTCCAAGACAACACCTAGCATTCAACAGCCCCCAGGGCTCCCGGGACTGCCCGGGCCCGCTTCCAAACACGCCACGACACGCCAAGCGGGCCCTAAAGATTGCCAAGACAGCCCTAGGAGGCCCCGGACACGCCGAAGATGGCCTCAGGACGACCCACGACGCCGCCAAAACGCCCCAAGAGCGCCTCCAGAGGCCCCTCCAAAGGGCCCCGCATTTTTGCGCTCTCGCATGTTCCGCCTCCCCACGGTCCTGGACGGCGTCAGAGGCCCTTCAGATCGCTCCAAGACGCCCGAAGAGGCCCCCATGAAAGACCAGAGACGGCCCAGGAGGCTCCCCAGATAATTCAAGAGGGCCTCGAGGGCGCCCCAAGAGAGCCCCAAGAGCGACCCAAGAGGGCCCGAAGAGCGCGACATTTCAAGGTCTCTGGCCTGAGAGGCTCCTAGGACGCCCCCCGAGGCCATCAAGAGGCCCCCAAGAAGCCCCGTGAGACTCCCAAGAGGCCCCCCGGAAGCTCCAATAAGCCCCCAAGGGGCCCCCAGGGAAGCCCCCAGCGGGCCCCCAAGAGACCTCGGTAAATCGTATTTCACAGAGCTTTCCGGGAACATGATTCTTTGGGCTTCCGCCCACCGCCCCAACCATGTTTCCAATGGGCTTGCCGACAAGGCCAAAAAAGGCCCCTCGGTAAGCCCCAAGAGGCCCCCCTCTTAAGAGAGCCGAACAAATCATGCTCCCGGAAAGCTTCCCGGGAACATGATTCTCGGATTTTGGGCCCAAGCAATGTTCCCTAAACGCCTGCCAGGATAAAACAAAAACGAGAGTCCCAAGCAGCGTTACCTGCCGCCACGCTCGGAAACGCGTCAGGCCCCGAAGCCTCCGGAGGCGCCCAACGACACCCCAACTAATCATGTTCCCAGGAAGTCTTACGGCCAGTGCCGCCGACGTTGAAGGAGGACGGTCCAGGAAACCCAGAAATCTTCCAAACAGGCTTTCAAGAGGGCGCCGAGACAGCCCAGGGCCGCCCCCTGACGGAAGCCCCAACAAAGACGGAAAGGGCCGCAAGAGGCCCCCAAGAGGCCCCGAAACGAGGACATATCGTTCGAACACGCCCAAGATGGCCTGACGGCCCACAAGGCTTCCAACACGGCCCAAAGGGACGCCAAAATCATTGATTGTCCTTCGGTTTTGATGGGTTTCAGACACCCAATGTTGCCTCAACAGGCCCCCACGAGGGCGCCGAGACGGCCCGGGATGCCCTGCCGCGGGCACGAGGCGGGGCCCAGGACAGGGCCCTCGCACCGGGGGGCCCGGGTGCCCTGCCTTGGCGCTGGGGGCCTTGTAGAGTCGCCCGAAGATGGCCCTGGATTGCCAGAAATGGCGTTTCCAGACAACGAAAACGATCAAGGACCGTCCGAGATCACCCCAGACTTGGTCCCTGACTGTCCAAGAGGCCTCCAAGACGCCCCAAGAGGTCTCCAAGATGGCTCCCAAGGAGCCCCAGGAGGCACAACTAATTTGTTTTCCTTTGGTTTTTGATCGATTTTCGAGTTCTCGCCTTTTGAGTTTCCAGACGCTCCACGACGGCCCAAGAGGCTTCAATTTCCGCTCCAAGGCATCCCCAGAGACCTTGAAGACGGTCATAAGACAGCCCACGGGGGTCCCAAGACGGCGCCAGAGGCGCCCAAGGCGGCCCGAGAGGGCCCCAAGACGGCCCCAAGATGGAGCCAAGAGGGTTGACACGAACCGAAAATCCGAGTCTTCCACCCCGAGAGGCTCTCAGGAGGCCCCGAGAAGCCCCTAACAGGCTCCAAGAGGCCCCAAGAAGCCCCCCAGGGGGCCGAAGAGTATCCAAGAGGCCTCCCACGAAGGCCATCAGATGCAAACATCCATGTCTTGCCATAGGTTTTTGATTAATGTTCGAGTTTTCAGCCTCTTGGCGTCCTGACGCTCCAAGACGGCCCAAGGGGCCTCCAAGACCAATCCAAGATAGCCCAAGAGGCCTCCAACAGGGCCCAAGACAGCCCGAGAGGGCACCAATACGGCCCCAAGGAGGGCCCAAGAGGGGTAAGACGAACCGAAAAACCGAGCCTTCCACCCCGAGAGGCTCTCTGGAAGCCCCAGAGGCCCCCAAAGAGGCCCTCAAGAAACTCCCCAGGGACAAAGAGGATCCAAGAAGCATTGTTTGCCCATCGGCTTTTGATGGATTTTAGAGTTCCCAGCCTCGTGGCATCCCGACGCTCCAAGACGGCCCAAGTGGCCCCCAAGACCGCTCCAAGATAGCCGAAGAGGCCTCCAAGAGGGCCCCAAGACGGCCCTCGAGGGCTCCAAGACGGTGCCCGCGGCGCTCAAGACGGCCCGAGAGGGCCCCAAGAGGGCCCCAAGAGAGCCCCAAGAAGGGGAACCCGAACCCAACAGCAGAGCTTTCCGCCCTAAGAGGCCCGCAGGAGGCCCCAAGAGTCCCCAAGTGGTCCGACGAGGCCCCCCAAAGCCCCCCACCAGGCCCCAAAAGGCTCACAGGAGACGTACACGGGGCCCTAAGATAGCCGAACAGTGCTCTCGATGCATCAAAATTGCTTCCAGGAGGCCCCGGGAGGCTTCCGGATTGCCCCAATGTGGCCTCAAGCCGGGCCTCCACGCAGCCAAGACGGCCAATTGACTGCTTCAGACTGCATAACATCACTTTCCGACTGCCCGGAGAAGCCTGACGAGGCCCCCAAGGGACCCCAAGAAGCCTTAAGATGCCCCCCCGAGAAGCACCCAAGAGGTGCCTCCAACAGCCAATTGAGGAAGCACGGAGAACCCCCCAGAAGCCCTTCAGATGCCCCCACGAAGACCCAAGAGGTTCCCAAGAGGCCCTCAGGAGGCACGACTATGTCAGGCGCCTGTGCTTCATACGCTGTTCAAGATCTTCTAGCGCGACCCCGGCCTGGGCTAGAACCTGAGTGCGCGCGAAGCGCGCGCGATGGTTATATTATATCTCTCTCTCTATATAGATTTATGTATATAGATATACACATCTATATATGCACATATATATATATATATGTATAGATATAATGGATTATTTTCTTTATATCTCTTTATATCTCTCTCTCTATATTTATTGTGTGTGCGCTCGCGCGCGCGCGTGTGCGTGTCTGTTTGTGTGCGCCAGTAGCCTCCGGCTCAATCCCGAGAGCGTGTCCCAAGCTGGGCGCTTCTGGACCGCGTGCCTGCGATGGGCAGGGATGGGCACGCTGGCTGCCGCAGGGTGAACCTCTGGTGCGGCGAAGCTGGCCTGAGCTGCCACGGCCGCCATGGGCGGAGAGCCGGGCTGCCCGCCATGCCCCGCGTCCTGGCCCGACCTCTTGCACCTCGCATTGGCACTGGCCATCGCGGTAGTCGTAGCGGTGGCCTATTTCCAGCTTGAGAAGGGCAAGCACGGTCAGGTCGATGGGTCTGCGACGGCCTCAGTGGGCATCGTCCAGGAGATGCTGATGACCATGTGTGATGGCTACATCCTCTTGAATCAGGACGGCAGCATTGCCAGTGCGGACCCTGGGGCTGAGGCCATCGTCGGCGACGGGGAGGACTTCAGAGAGCAGATCGCAGGGGACGGCTTCCTGAAGCCAGGCCAGCGCCGCATCAGGCTGCCCAAGCATCCTCAGGTGGAGGTCTACACGCTGCAGACGCCGCTGTCTGCCCCGCTCGTGGAGATGGTGCTGGGCGACAGGATACAGAAGAAGACCGAGAACTGCGGCGGCTTGTTTCTGTGCTGCCTGCGCTCGCACCACGAAGAGACACGTAAGAAGGTCAAGCCGGCGAAGAGCGCGCTCCCAGCGGGGAAGCCGCAGTTCTCGTTGAGCCCGGAGACTGGCGCCAGCAAGCTTCGGGCGGGCGTGCTGGCGCCGACCAGAGGGTCAACAATCAGGGCCACCGAGTCTGCCTGCGACTCGTCTCTGATATCCGCCGCGCAGACTCAGCTGGAGAGCCCGAACCAGGCCTCCCTTTGCCTCCCCAACACGTGGGAGAGCGTGCAGGCAGTGGGGCTGGGCGTGCACTCGTACGAGAAGGTTCGCCCGGTCGGCCGCGGCGGCCAAGGGACGGTGTGGCAGGTGAAGGACCCCGACTGCGAGGGCAGGTTCCTTGCGCAGAAGGAGATCTCGCTGAAGGGGCAGCTGTGGCACCGCGACTTCCCGAAGCGCCTGCGGGACGCGGACCGCGAGATCCGGGCGCTGAAGCAGCTGTCCTGGGCGAAGAGCGTGGTCGTGCCGATCGTCGACTGCTGGATACAGACCAACTTTGAGCAGGTCTACATCGTAATGGAGTGGCTGCCCTGCAGCCTCGCCGCGGTCCTCAAGGAGCACCGCGGCGAGGCGAGGCACATCCCCGACCAGGACCTGTGCCGTTGGTTTGCGCAGCAGGCCTGCGGCGTCGCGGCCATACACGAGGCGGGCCTCATCCACAGGGACATCAAGCCCGACAACATCCTCCTGGACGAGGCCAAGCGGTCGTGCAAGATCGCGGACCTTGGCGTCAGCCGCACCACGTGCGCCGCGAGGGAGAGGAGCCCCGGCGGGCTGCAGCAGGCCGGAGCTGGCGCCAGGCGAGAGATGGACGACTCCAAGTCCGCGCTCTCGAGCCTGCTGGGCGCCAGCGTGCTGTCCGCGAAGGCCGAGAGCATGCTCAGCAGCTACACCGCCCGGCCAGGCACGAGCGACTACATGAGCCCCGAGGCGCTGCGCGGGGGCCACTACAGCACGCCCATGGACGTCTTCGGGCTCGGTGGCGTGCTGCTCGAGATGCTGACCCTCAAGGTGCTGCCCGGGGTGCCGCTCGGCGAGGTGGAGTCCAGGATCCCGGAGCTGTGCGAGGAGTGGCTGGCGCTGGACGGCGCGGGCCAGATGGTGGGCCTCCTGCGGCCCACGGGGGTGGGCAAGGTGAGCGCCCTGCCCCCCATGTCGGAGCGCAGGAAGGAGCTGCGGGCGCTCTGCAAGTCCATGCTCCACGTCAGCCCCGAGCTCAGGCCGGCGGCGAGGGACGTTGTCGGCAGGCATCACGGGCTGACAACCCGCACCCATACCTTCGGGGGCGGAAAAGAGGGGGGTGATGACTAGGGGGGGTGGATATCATGGCGGTGGCCATGATATTTCCCCAGATTTCATGGCGCCTCTTCTTATTTCAATACGTCCGTGGCCCCAAACCTGGGCCGCGCACATGCCGCCGGCCATGATTTGCGCCCCCCCCTCTTGGACACCCCCCTCTTTGCCACCCCCGATACCTGTAGGTCCCTCAGAACTCCTGGGGTGGAATTCTGGGTGGGGGCCATGGGCGTGTGTTGTGGGATGGGGCCTCCTTCCGAACGGGAGCCCCCCTCGGGGTCCGACAGCTCGCACCCGTACCCCATACCTGTGGCGCCTTCATCGCCTTGCCCTTCCTCCTTCCTCCTCCTCATAGCCACGGGCGAGAGACATAGGTGTATCCGCGGCCTCGCGGGCCGGGTCCCTTGGCCGCGACCTCGCGGCCACGGGGCGTTTTTTCGCGGATGCCCCGCGCGGGGCGTGTCCGTGCGAACTCGTCTCCGTGGGATGGCGCCCCAGAGTGCAGACCGCGAGGGCGCGGATGCGGATTCGGGCGCTGCTCGCGACATAGGTTCGAGTGTTTGCTGGATGTTCTCATGCATCCTTGCGGGACGGGAAAATGACCACAGCCACTGCTTCTCGTTTGCGCCGCCTTCCGGCCAGCCCAAAAAGAAGCAGTGGTTTTGGTCATTTCCCTGGTGCCAAGCTTAACGAAAATGACCACAACCACTGCTTTGTTTCTGCTGGCTGGAAGGCGGCAACAAAAGAAAAGCAGTGGCTGTGGTCGTTGTCACGTCCCGTAATCCTGGGGAGGGCATCCTCGAACGTTCTTCAGTTTGGGCTCGCGGAGTGTCTCATGTTCCTAGGGGATGCTCTTCTGTCCAGGTCCGGATGTTTGAGTGTGTGTTGCTCGTTGGCCGAGGCAGCGAGTGGGGGATCGGCAACATACAACATAATTGGTTCGCCCCCCAAATCGACTGTCTCGTCGAATGCACGAACAACACGTAGAGAACGCTCGAAGATCATCCCACGTGTTGTTCGTAGCTTCGGCGAGATACTGGTTTTTGGGGACATATCAATTCTGTAGTCGATCCCCTGAAGGCAGTGCCGCCCCTGGGGATCCCTCCTTGTCTCCTCCTCTTTCTCCTCCTCCGCCTCCTCCTCCTCCTCCTCCTGCTCCTCCTCCTCCTCCTCCTCCTCCTCCTCCTCCTCCTCCTCCTCCTCCCCCTCGTCGTCCTCCTCCTCCGCCTCCTCTCCTCCTCCTGCTTCTCCTCCTCTTCCTCCTCCTCCTCCTCCTCCTCCTCCTCCTCCTCCTCCTCCTCCTCCCCCTCCTCCTCCTCCTCCTCCTCCTCCTCCTCCTCCTCCTCCTCCTCCCCCTTCTCCCCCTCCTCCTCCTTCTTAGCCCTCCTCGTTCTCTCCTCCTCCTCCTCCTCCTCCTCAGCCCTCCCTCCTCCTCCTCTCTCCTCCTCCTTTCTCCCGTCTTCCCATCTCCTCGTCCTCCTCCTCCTCCTCCTCCCTCCCTCCTCCTCTCCTCCTCCTCCTCCCCTCCTCCTCCTCCTCCTCCTCCTCCTCTCCTCCTCCTCCTCCTCCTCCTCCTCCTCCTCCTCCTCCTCCTCCTTCTCCTCCCCCTTCTCCTCCTCCTTCTTAGCCCTCCTCGTTCTCCTCTCTCCTCGGCCTCCTCCTCCTCCTCAGCCTCCTCCTCCTCCTCCTCCTCCTCCTCCTTTCTCCCGTCTTCACATTTCTCCTCGTCCTCCTCCTCCTGCTCCTCCTCCTCCTCCTCCTCCTCCTCCTCCTCCTCCTCCTCCTCCCCCTCCCACTCCTCGATGCCCTCCTCGCAGGCAGTGCCTGAAGGACTGCGTCGAGGAGCTGGGCAGGGAGAGCCCGGGCCTGCGCGAGCGGCTGCTCCGGCCCCCCTCGCTGGTCGGCCGCCCCTCGCCCTCGCGGCCGCCGCGGGGGCGCCACTGAGGGGTGTTTTCGCGGCGCTCGGGGTCCTGGCGAGGATCACCAGGGAGCAAGCTCTCGGCGGCGAGCACTGGGTTCGGGGGTGGACAGAACCCCCAACAGTGACACGTCGATCAGTCAGTTCTCCGTTCTCAGTTCTCGAGGTGGCGCCGTGGCCGTTCATTTTCCAGGCCTGCGGCCGCCAGGTTTGGGCCTCGGGTCGTCTTCACTAAACCACGTTTTGCTAAAGGGGGGTCTGTCCATCCCCGATGGGTCAATCATCATGAGTTCCCGCAGAGGATCCCCGTCCCCGTTGGGCCATGGTGTCCCGGCCCCACCAGGTCGACTGCCCCACTGGGGGCCGGGCTCGCGTGGACGGGAGGGAGCGGCACGTGTCTCGGGGGCGGAAAAGAGGGGGGTGATGACTAGGGGGGGTGGATATCATGGCGGTAGCCATGATATTTCCCCAGATTTCATGGCGCCTCTTCTTATTTCATTACGTCCCTGGTCCCCCCGCTGGGCCGCGCACATGCCGCCGGCCATGATTTGCACCCCCCCCTCTTGGACACCCCCCTCTTGGCCGCTCCCGAGTATCGCCACCAGGGGGGGGGGAGTCGTAGTCAGTGGGGCCAAGGCTATGCCAGCGGGGATGGGGATCGACTGAGATCGGCGGCGAGCGAGGGGGGAAGCGAGAAGGAGAAGGCCTTCTCTCAGAAGGCGGCGGGGCTCCTCAGAGTCCCTCGCGCCTTCTGACAGTTTTTGTTGTGTCTCTGGGGGGGGTCAGGAAACTTTTCAGAAGGCCTGGGGACTTCCGAGCCTTCTGAGAAGGCCCGCCCCTTCTCATTTCCCCCTAGGCGCGCCGCATAAAAAGCGCACGGACACCACTATGGAAGAAGAAACATCGGCATAAGCATAAACTGTTGGCGCTCCGCGCGGATTTCTTGGATCTGAGCTGGAGCGCCCTGGCGGCGCCTCGGGCGCCGCCCCTGGCGCGCTCCGGGCGCTAGGGAGGGGGGTCAAGCGCAGATCCAGGAAATTCGCGCGGAGCGCCCAAAGTTTCTGTTTATGCAGTTTTTTTTGTTGTTTATCTCCTTCTTCTTCTTCTTCTTCTACAGTACCCAGAGATCCGAGAATCTGTTTTTTGTTCAGTCCAGCGGCTTTTCCTGGATTTCGGCCTCTGGGTCTTGTTGTCGGGCCAGCAAGACTGGATCCAGGACGTAACTTCACCCTGGGGGAAGGCGCTCTGGTCCATGGCGGGGATCAGGAGGGAACAAAGGCACACACGGATACATCGCCAGTCGTTGAAGGTATCTGTTGTTGGAGATCCAGATTCCGATTTACCTCAAGCGCCGTTCTATTTCAAGGGTCGGTTTTTGCTTTTGCTGCGCTGTGTTATTCTCTGGGAGGACCTGGGCCCAGTCTGCTCTCAGCGCCTCCCTTACTTCCTGCTAAATTACCTCCTTCTCCTTTCGACCGACGTGTGTCATCGCCGACTCCCCGGAAGACATGTGCAACATGTGGGAGGTGGAGGGGACGACGAGCGTCCAGAATGTAGGGAACTTTTTGGAAAATCCTGGGGTTTGTGTATTTACGGGATGTGAAAACGACCACAGCCACTGCTTTTCTTTGATTGCCGCCTGCCAGCCAGCAGAAACAGAGCAGTGGTTGTGGTCATTTTTTCGTCGAGCTTGGCACCAGGGAGATGACCACAACCACTGCTTCTTTTTCGGCCGGCTGGAAGGCGGCGCAAACAAGAAGCAGTGGCTGTGGTCATTTTCCCGTCCCGCAGTATTGTCTGTTCGTGCGCCCCCCTGCGGCCCCCTCGGAGGAGCGCGCGCCGTCGGCGGGGATCCGCCCGCGGCGAGGGCCGCGGGGGATCTTCCGGCCGCGCTCGGCGCGTTGGCGCCTCGGGGGCTTCGGAGGGGCCGCCTCCGGTCGGGCGGGGGGTCTCTGCTAGGGGGCCGCTTGCGAACCCTACCCCTGCCCCCCACGATTTCTGAGGGGGAGGGCGGGGTTCACTGCGCTCGGGAGCTCCCGAGTTGTGCGAACCCCGCCCTCCCCCGCAGAAATATCGTGGGGGGGCAGGGGTAGGGCTCGCACCTGGCCCCCTGTCTGCGGGCGCGCGGAGGCGGGCGCGCGGCGCAGGCCGCACAGCGCGGCTCCGAAGAGGAAGAGACGGCACAGACATAGACTTTTGGCGCTCCGCGCGGACTTCTGGGATCCGCGCTCGGGCCTCCCGGCGGCGCCTCGGGCGCCGCCCCCCTGGCGCGCGTCGCAGCGCGCCAGGGAGGGGGGTCCGGCGCAGATCCAGGAGATCTGCGCGAAGCGCCACGAGTTTCTGTTTGTGCAGCTGCTTCTTCTTCTTCTTCTAATGGCTCGGATGGAGCGTGATACCAGGTGGGCGACGAGGAAGACTGGGTCCAAAGGCGCCGACATGGTGATCGTTCTGTTGTTCTGTGCTTTGCCGATCGGCGCGGCCTCCCCCCCCCCCACCCCCCTATGGAGTGGATCTCGGCTGTTTTTGGCGCCTGCTTCAGGTAGGTGGAGTCTCCTCCACAGGACGCACTGTTGCAAACAGTCGCGTTAAGCAGATGTCCAGAGCCAGACCCCCCCCCCTTGCGCCCAATGTCGAAACGCCGACCCAGAAAACGTTCACGTTGGCAGCGTAAGCTGCCCGCGTAAGTTCGCGCGCGAGCGACCTCGTTTCCAATGTGGCGTGCCGCGCGGGTGGCCCGCGCAAGCCCCCGCGCAGGGTCGCTGTGCCATCTCGCGCGAGATCCGTCTTCTCGGGCGCGCAGAGCTGGGCACGTGCGCCGATTCTGGCGCCAGGCCCCTCCTGTGGCCCAGGATCGGTGCGCATGCTCTCCTGGCCAGGGCAGGAGGTCGTGTGCACCGATCCTGGGCTCAGGACGGGCCTGGTGGGAATCGGTGTACAGTGCCGTTTTTAAGTCGTGCTCCGCGCGCGGATCATGTATTAAGCACGCACGGATTCAGTATAAAAGACGACGAGGAGTTCATGCATCATTTTTTTTAGTTTTTGTTCAAATCCTATGTATTACTTGCCCATATAGGGTTTTTAAGCACATGATTAGTTTATGAATAAGTTTATGCATGCACTCAGCGTTGTTTTTAATTCTACGTCCCTGCATTTTTACTACATGGTCCGAGCGCGGAGCACGTATTCAAAACGGCACTGTAGTTCTCTTTCCTCGGTCTTCGGTCGTCGCTCCGGTGGCCTCGGTCGGGGCGCCCTTTGGGCCGCTCGCGGCCTCGGCACCCCATGGGGGGCTCCGCCTTGGTCGGGTTGTGCGAGCAGCGGGGCGAGGGGCGAAGTGCACGCAGGGGCAGGACCATGATAAGGAGGGGAGAAAAGCACACAGACACAATTCATATCGTCGATTCCCAGGACATATGGGAGAAACATGGGAAGTGGGGGGGAAGACGAACACCCAGAAACGATGGGAAAAGCAGGGGCACGACCATGCTACAGTGCTGTTTCTAATACATGCTCCGCGTGCGGATCATGTATAAAACATGCAGGGGTTTAGTATTGAAAACAACGATGAGTTCATGCATACATTTATTCATAACTTGACCATGTATTGAAAGCATATATTTTTAACAATCCTGTGTATTAAACACTGCCCTGAAAAGAGGAGAGAAAACACAGACACAATGAATCGTCGATGCCCAGAAAATCTGGGAAACTATGGGAAGTGGGGGGGAAGACGAAGACCCAGAAACGATGGGGAGATATGGGGAATCCTGTTACTTGTGTCCATTTATGTGTGTGTCCCAGTGCTCCTTCACATGAGTTTTCGGAGGTCCACAGGCCTTTTCTGTTCCTCCAGGGGTCCACTGGCTGGAGTATGCAGCAAGCCTGGGAAGTCCCTGAGGCCTCGCAAAGGGGCGTTTGCTTCGGGTGCCAGTCCCAACGAGGAACCGTGCAGGCAGTTACAAGCATGAGTCGTATCGAGTGTATCGAAAACCCTGCGCCCCGTACGGGTTACATCCATGGTAACCGTGCAATGTCTGCAACAAAATCATACCGTTCCAATCAGTTGCTTTTTATTTGTCCCAAAGTGCGTGAACATGGGAGCGCGCACGTCAGGCAATCGCCCAAGCGTTGCGTTGTCTCCAAACATGTTTTTAATCGTATCTTTCATCTGAAGTCTGTTGCTGTCGGTTCCCCTGCATTTGCACGAGTTTCTGGGGCTGGGATGCCTGAGGTCGAGACCAACACCAGCATCATCTGCACACTAATCTTTGTGGTCATGAGTCGGTCGCACGTGTTTATTCCGTGCTCGTTGAACTTGAACTAAGCGGAGCTCCAAGGCAGCCCTCTCCCCCTATGCCTCGCCCTTGCCGCGCGCCGTTCGGTTGCCGGTGGCAGAAAGCCGCGCGCCGGCAGCAATCCTGGGGCAGGGCTCGAGCTAAACGGTGTTTTGGCGATTTCGTGGACCGTTTTCGCTTTGATTTCGCTTCGCAGCAGAGCCAGAACGCAGACACAGCCAGGCCAGACGAGAACAGCACGAACGCGGAACCCACTGTTCAGCCCGAGCCCTGCCCTGTCCCTGGGGGGGGGGGGGCCGAAGAGAGGAGGGAGGAAGGGGCGATGCTGGATATGGGAGGGCGTGGGGCACGTGGGGGGAGGAGGGAGGCGGGAGGGAGGGGAGGTGGGGGGGACCAGCGAGGTGTGCGGGACTGGGGCGGGGGAGCAGGGATGGAGGAAGAGGAGGGAGCGAACGTGCAGGGATGATGGAGGAACGGAGGAGACGCAGACCCCCTCGCGTTGCGAACGACATCACGACGGGAGGTTTTTTGCTATTTTTTGGCCTCCGGGGGCCCTCGCCGGGCCCCGGGACCGTCAACGAACGACTCAGGATGAAACACCGGTCCCAGGGAAGGGGTCCAGATCTCTGGGGGTCGACGTTGTGGAACAAACATGACGTCGAGGGTCTGGGGAGGGAGCGATGGAGTGGTGGGGGAGGGAGAGTGGAGGAGCGGGAGGGATGGAGGGATGGAGGTGGGAGGTTGGAGAGGGGGGAGGGGCGAAGGATCCCGTTAGAGGAAAGAGGGATGACGGATCGAGAGGGGAAGGATCAGGAGAACGAGGGACGAGAGTTAGAGACGGATAGCGAAGGGCGGAGGGAGGGGGGACTAGGGAGGGGTTGATGGCGGTAGAGGGAGAAGCATGAATGGCGCGGGGGGAAGGAGAGGGCTTGGAGCAGTGAGGGAAGGTGGAGCGTGAATGGAACCAAGAGCAGCAATGAGGAGGAATGACGACGAGGAGTGTGAGATGAGGACGAGGTGAGGACAGAGGGATGTGTGAGGATGAAGGGGGATCGGGGGCTCACTGGTGGAGGTGGGCAGGAGGCAAGGGCCAGGGGAAGATGGTCATGGAGGGGGGGGGGGGCCCAGACCCCGACGTCGTAATTTTCTCACAACGTCGACCCCAGAGGTCTTGACCCCTTCCCTGGGACCGCTTGCTCATCCTTTGTCATCGTTTGTTGACGGTCCCGAGGCCCGGTAGGGGCTCCCGAAGGCCGAAGACAGCGAAACACCTCCCGTCGTGCGTTTTTTCCACAGCGCGAGGGGGTCTGGGGGTGGGGGGAGGGGTACGAGACGAGGGGAGCGGTGGCGGGAGAGCCCAGGCCACCCAGATCGACCGACCAGGGCACCTCGACTCGCCGCCGTTTCTGTTTTAGTCCCAGGGCTGGAGCACCGGGCTTGAGTCGGGCGTGTCCCTTCTTCAGGAGGAGAACTCAAAAACAGTCAAAACACAGTCTGGGGAGGAGTTTTGCACCATGTTTGCATTTTATCTAATTTTTTAGGGGGGCCATTTTTTATTTGTCGTCCAAAGTCCGCCTGCAGGGGACATGCCCGACCTAACCCAGCCACGCGCAGAGGGGGGTGGGGGGAGGGGGGAGGGCTTCTCAGAAGCACCCCTGCTTCTTAGAAGGCGCGGGCCTTACAGTGAGCGGCTTGAATGAGGAACACTTACTTTTCAAAAGGGGCTCGGTCGTTCCTTAGGTTTTACATGCGCTATTTACAGTTCCTTATGCGTTATTTGTGTTTTATCGTTCCTTATGCGTTATTCCTTGGGAAGAAAAAGGGGCTTCGTTCCTTATTTGTCGTTCCTTAGGTCAGGCCGATGACTGTATCTATAGATGTACGGCCGGCGCCTTCTACGAAGCAGCCTCCTGCTGAGAAGCCCTCCCCCTCCCTCCACCCCCTTTGTGCGCGCCGCCAACTATAGCCCCAGGGCCCGAGGGCTGGGCAGGGACGCCCCCCCGCTCGATGGCCCGGCCCGGCCGGGGCTCCCCTTGCCCCCCCCAGAGTTATGACGGGCGTGCCCCCCTTACAGGGGGATTTTCGACGAAAAATGAAAGATACGCCAAACATGCACCAAAGAGGCCAAAAGATATTCAAAAGATAGTCCCCAGACTATTTTTGGACTATGTTTTGATTTTTTTTTTTTCGTCGAACATCCCCCTGTAGGGGGACAGGCCCGACTTAACCCCAGAGCTGACGTTGCCAACGGGTGCAACGCCACGAACAGTCACGAGCGGAGCCCTGGACTCATCGAGAGTCAGAGAACTTGGCATCGCTCGGACGTGTGCGTTTTTTCCTAGGTGAGGACCATCGAGGAGCATCCTTGATCATTTGGCGAAAAAGGCACGCACGAAACCGAACAAAGCACAGGGAATGGACGTCCGAGCGATGGCCAGGAGAACCCCTTTCCTTAAGAACACGATGAAGACGTGGCCTCACCGAGGTTCGGGTCGATAGATCTACAGAAAAAGAGCCCCTATCCCGAAGGTGTTTGGCCCTCCCAACTCAGGTCCCCTCCCAAAGGATTAGGGGTCCTTTTCTTGGCTAATCATCATGGACCCAATCTTTCTGCGCCACTTTTCGAGTCGGATCGTCCTGTGAGTGTCCCGGGTCCCCGAACCAGGCCGCACGCGCCCAGTTTGAACAAAACTCGGCGGTGCGCCGATGGGGAGACGTGGGAGGGAGAAGACCTTCTCAGAAGGCGGCGGGGCTTCTCGGAAGGCCCCGCGCCTTCTGAGAGATGTTTTCCGCGTCTTCGGGGGAGGCTCCGAACAGTCCTTGGAAGGCCCGACGCCTCCTGAGCCTTCCGAGACGGCCCGCCCCTTCTCTCCTCTTCACCGCCCACCAAACCACCCCAACCCAACCCGAAGGCCTCACTTTGCCCTCCATTTCCAGTTGGGGGGGGGTCGGGGAACATTGAGAAAACACACGAAGCCCGAGCCCCTACCCCCCCCCCAACCCGAAGTTCGGGTCTTCGGGTGGGGTTGGGGTGGCTTGGCAGGTAGTCACTGCCCCCCTTTGCTCGCCCCCGGAGGATCTCAGGGCCTCGGGGCCCCTCCTCGGCTCCCCGTGCCTTTTATTTCGACTGGCGGGGCCCCGCCCCCCGTAGGGCCGTAGCCGTGGCCCGCGCCCGCGGCCTCGGGGGCCGGGCCCCCGGGCCGCGGCCCCGCGGAGGCGGGGCGTTTTTTCCTCGCGGCTGCCCCGCGCAGAACGCCTCCGACTTGGGCCCGAAGGCCGACGAGGCCTCTGCGCCTTCTCCTCCTCCTCCTCCTCCTCCTCCTCCTCCTCCTCCTCCTCCCTCCTCCTCCTCCCCTCCTCCTCCTCCTCCTCCTCCTCCTCCTCCTCCTCCTCCTCCTCCTCCCCCTCCTCCTCCTTCTCCTACTCCGAGACGCTCGCCGCTCCGCTCGCCTTTCTCGTGCCCGCGGGAGCGCGCCATGGAGTCCAGACCGCGAGGGCGCGGCCACGGACATGCGTGCCGCTCCTGAGCCTCGGGTTCCGGCGCGGCGCGGTCGGCACACGAGCCCGCCCCGCCGCGAGATTGCCGCGCGGTATTCACTTTGCCCTCACACGTGGAGTGCCCAGCCCATCGGCCCAGGCCCCCGAGCATGATGGGCCGAGCTTCCACCACCACTGCCATTGGCTGGCCACGTCGAAGAGGCGGAGGAGGAAGGAGGAGGAGGAGAAAGGAGGAGGAGGAGGAGGAGGAGGAGGAGGAAGAGGAGGAGGAGGAGGAGGAGGAGGAGAGGGCCTGCGCAGCAGCTTCTTCGCTTGGCTTGCCGCCTCCAGGCAGTCCCTGGCCGTGCGCCAGGCCCTGCACGACGCCAGCACGCGACGCCTTGCGCCTGCTGGCTGCCGTGGACGTGGCGTGCCAGGGCCTCCACAGGTAGGGCGGGGGAAAAGGGAGGATGGGGAGGTCCTCCTCCTCCTTCTCCTCCTCCTCCTCCTCCTTCTTCTGACTATTGGTAGTGGTGGTGGAAAATCGGCCGATCAGAGCATGCCTCCAACCAGGTTTCGAGCCTGGACGTCGTCCGCAAAAATGTCGGCCACGCGGAGAGCGGGTAGGGGGATGGTTGAAGGCAATCCCCGAGGCGGGCGCCAGTGGGCGACGTAAGGCGGTGCCGCCGAGCCGAGTGGGCGTTGCATCCGAGAACAACAGGAGGATCAGCAGGAACAGGATGAGGAGGATGAGGAAGAACAGGAGGCGGAGGAGGAGGAGGCGGAGGAGGATGTGGGGGAGGAGGAGGAGGATCAAAGGATCAAAGGATTAAGGGATCAAAGTATGACAAAGTACCCATACCGCTACCCCTCCCTCTTTCTCCCTTTTTGAGCCTCCTAGGAGGCCCCCTCGTCGCCACAGCTGGATTCGCTTCGAAATCCTGGTCAGACCGCACCCTGGGAGAGGTCCAGGGAGTGGCGGTATCGGTGCCCTTTTGGTTTCCCCACGGGAGGAGGAGGAGGGGGAGGAGGAGGAAGAGGAAGAGGAGGAGGCGGAGGAGGAAGAGGAGGGGGAGGATGAGGAGGACACCACAAACCGCCAAGACATTGCAGCGTGTCATTGGCAGTGTTCCGTCCAAGCGGCCACGTACCAGGATACTGATCTTCTCATTCTTACATCCCATCCATCCCTTCGCACTCTTACATCCATTCCTTTCTCTCGCTGCTCAGGCATCTTAACCTTTCAGGTGACAGTACTAATTGCTGGGTCACCAGGCCACGGGGAACACTACTTCGACTCCGACAACCAGCATCGTGCGCCGCACCATCACTACTTGCACGGCCACCGCGGCCACGACATCAGCAGCCAACCTGGCTTGGCATCGCCAACAACGCGAACGACGAATATTAGCAAGCACAATGCAACGGGTAGCATCAGCTCGCGACCTATTCGACCAGCGCGCCCAGCGCCAACTCGACTCAGCGTGGCAATTCCTTCAGGCGCACCAAACGCACAACAACCACCGCGACATCCACCTCAAGCTCCCGCAATGGCAGCGCCACGGGTATCAACCGCGAGTGGCTCAGGGACAACGCCACAACCCGGGAGATGAACTTCGAGCTGCAATCCAAGCAGAGGGCCGACACCAGGCCCCACTCCACCAGCGATTGGAGCGGGCCTTGAGCGCAGGAGGATTGAGTGGGCGGAACAGTCGGCCAACGACCACCCCGACACATTCTGGAACAAGGGCTACAACATCACAGGCAACAGCGGCAAGGGTAAGGGAACCTTCCCCAAACCCTACGACGACGCCATCGAGCCCGACAGCCGCAACCAGAAAGGGCAAAGGGACAACTAAGGCGCAACCCGATCACGACAAGGCGCCCCGAACAAAAGATACTGCCTAGGACTGCAACGGCCACGCCGTCAACATAATCAACCAAGTCATGCGGGCGCGGGAAATATCGGCGACCCGAAGGCCCGATTGGGAGGTGCCACGACGACCCAAAGCTCAGAAACGACCGGAAGCAGATCGAGCTCATCGAGCAGAAGCGGCCGGCCGCAACCATAACGAAAAACAGTGCTGCAGGTCCACCTGCCGCAGATGCAGTCGCCCAGATTGCTTTCATCAAAGCCCAACAGGCCAGAAACAAACAAAACAGACAACGCTTGGCGGGCCATGCGATACCATTGCGAGCGAGCCAAGGCGCACCCGCCAGGGCGAGTTAGAGAAATGCAGGAACCTGCTGGCGAAACGTCGTCAACATCGTCCGGGACGACATCAGCATCGTCAGCATCGTCCGGGGCGACATCTACAGTGACGCAAGTGCCGCCGACGACGAAGCCGACAAAAACCACGGATGGGGGGCGGCGCAAAGAAGAGCGCCCACGCCAGCCCCCCAAAGGCAGACAAAAGCGGGGGAGACGGCTGATGGCCAAGGCGCTGGCATTGCATTCAGGACCTTGACAGAGGACAACCAGCGACTTTCCCCATGGCGTCAGGAAGATCAAGGGCGACGCCAAGGACGAGATCCGCGCCCTTAAGAAAAAGGCCCGCGCGCGGCAGAAGAGCGCGCGCAGGAACGCGGCGAAAGAGAACCGCTGCTGTCAGCGCGAGATGAATATTGAGATCGACGGTGCTCAGCCGACGAACGAAACGCTGGCCGGTCACCGCGAATTCGCGCAACGTGGGGGCGCGGCAGAGGATGATGGGCTCGAGGCGCTGGGGATGACCGCGAGGCACACGCTTGAAAATCGCGACCGCGTAGAAGCAGACAGACTGCGGAGGGAGCTCAGGGCCGCGCAGCAAAAGCCGACCGACAACAACAACGAACGAACCAAACGGAACATGCAATAACACCTACGAGAGGCGGACAGGCGGGCGAATGAAAGGTGATCATCTTTCCGCGTGGCCGACGAGGCCGCGCAGCGCATCGCCAGCGTTGAAGCGCACTGGCTCGACGATCGCTACGACCGCGCCGTGCACCGCCGTAAATGGGGGTGTGCGGAGGATGGCCGCTTGCGCGCCCTGGGCGAGCTACGTGGCCAGGAAGCGCACTTGGAGGCGACGGTCCGGGGCGTCCGCGAATCTCGCCAAAAGAAGTGTCGCCGATCTCGAACGAGTCGCCGGGGCAGGCCCAGTGCCGCGATCAATGCCTTTAGGACGTACTTACGACGTGAATGCGCGTTGTCAGCAATCGCGCCGCAACGCTATGCGCGCCAAAGGGCAACTGCGTTTCGTCCTCTAGCGCGCGGAGATGGTCGCGGCGGGACAAATCGAGGCGCGACAACGCGATGTGCAGATCTACCAGCAGCAGAAGGCGGACTGATTGGAACTGGAAGGAGGCGCGCGAGTGGCGCGCCGAGGTGGCAACGGATGAGCGCCATCATTGACGACGCGCTGCTGGACTCACGCAGGGGTGTCCGAACAACGTAGAGATGGTCGGCGCGATCGAGAAGACCCACTCCGTGCAGATATCTACCGTTGATGAGGCGCCGTGTGCGTGCATGCCGCCTGCCGAGCCAGCGCCGACGCGGGCTTCCGAAGTGGATGGGGGCCCGGCCAACGCGGCCGCGCAGCGACGGGGCGGCCGCGGATTTAGACGCGCGCGGGGGCGCGGCGTCGCCGCGAGCTGCAGAGGGCCAGAACTTCCAGATCGACAAATGAATCGTCGGCGGGGCAATCTGGTTGCATCGACTACGACCGCCCCGCGCCGATTGCCTCGGGGCAGGGGCCCATGCCGCCGGGCGGCGAATCGACGAGGTCATCCCGGTCGAGCTGGGCGCGCCACCCGCGGGGGCGCGAGGAGACGACGGCGTCGCTGCAGAGAAGGCCCGCCGGCGCGCGTGGGAGTGGGGGCCAACATGTCCGACAGCTCTTGCTCGCCGTGGGCCCGCCGCGAGGAGCTCGAGTGCCAGGGCGAGGGGGGCGAGGCGGGCTATTCTCGATTCCAGCGGGCCCCCCCCCCGCGTCGTTCCATGCGAACCAGCAGCGAGAAGCGACGTTGCGACCGCTGACGACGCAACCCAAGCAAAGCTGGCCCCCGTGGTTACTGACAGTCCCGGGGCGGCGCGCGCCGCAAAGAGGGGCCGCTCCGCCCGCGATTTTCGCGCGACCCAGGCCAGCAAGTCCCTCCGCGACGGGGCCGCGGCGACCCGCGACCGTGATAGGACTGGCAGGGCCCCGTGGCCCGCGGCGCAGACGGGGGCCAGCCGGGCGCCCTTCGGGCGGGGCGCAAGTCCCCGCGACGCAGTGGATGTGCGACGCCTGCGTTTGCTACCAGGCCCAATTTTCACGGGGTCACTAAGGGGGGCCAGGGGGGGCGACGTGATGTGCGGGGGCGAGTTAAGGATGCGGCGTGTGGATTTCATTCTCTATGACCGCCTAAGCGCTTGCCTGAGGATGCGGCAGTTGGTCGCAGCCCCCGCAGTTGCGACGTGCCCCGTGCCCCGGGCCTAACATCATGGTCCCCGCTGCCCAGGTCCATCAAGGACTGCGACCACCCGGTGACGGAACCTGCCCCGCGCGAGAGTGCCAGGTGCCGCAATATTTGTTCCTTCCAATGCAGAGGCAAGTGCCGAGTCGGGAAAAGCCACCCCGCCGTCCATGACTGGCGTTTGTTGAGAGGCCCTCGGCGTCTGCCCGGAGCCACGCCCTGCTCGATGCCCGTTCCTGTGGGGCGTTTACTTTCAGGACGGTAGAAACATCAACGACGGGGAAAAATTGGGATCGTCTGCGCCGACATTGGCGCGTGAGCCGCCCGGGTAAGGTCACGCGTAAGCGCGCGTCTCCAATGTAGGATGCCGCGCTGGCGGCCCGCGTAAGCCGCCGCGTAAGGTCCCTATGCCATCTCGCGTAGGACCCGTTGTTGATCGTCGCCCAATGCCCTCTCCTTTGCCCGTTTCTTAAGGGAGAAACACCACCCGGACCTGATGATTGGCGTTTATTGGATGGCCCTGGGCATTTACTACACAACCCTGCCCTGTTCGGTTCCTAGCGTGGGGGCGTTTGCTAAACGGCTTCGCGTGCCGGGGTGATTATTATTGGGGTTGGTTTTCTGCCGTATAGTCTCATGGGTGAGGGACGGACAAATACGATCGCTGGGCTGCGGGAGCCGCCCGCTAAGCCCCTCCCCCCCCTCCATGGCCGACCTCGGCCTCCCCGCGGCGACGACCTGCGTGCGGACCACTCGGCAACGGGCGCCGCGCGCAGGTCGTCGCCGCTGGGGGTCGGGGCCGTCCCTGGGAGGGCGCCGAGGGCGGGTTTCCTCAGCCCAGCGGTTGTGGTTGCCCCCATGGTGGCCTCCCGAGCAGCCTCCATGGAGCCTCCCAGGAGAGCCTCAGTCAATAAGCTCACGAGTCTGGTGTGTCGGGCCTCCTGTATTCAGCGGAGTCGGACCCGGTGAAGACGTGAACGCAGTGAGCGAAGCTCTGGGCTCCTGGGCCCTCCGAGGAGGCTCCTCCCGCCCGTCCTCCTCCTCCTCCTCCTCCTCCTCCTCCTCCTCCTCCTCCTCCTCCTCCTCCTCCCTCTTCCTCCTCCTCCTCCTCCTCCTCCTCCTCCTCCTCTCCTCCTCCTCCTTTTCCTCTCCTCCTCCTCCTCCTCCTCCTCCTCCTCCTCCTCCTCCTCCTCCTCCTCCTCCTCCTCCTCCTCCTCCCCCTCCTCGCCTGCCTTCGCCCAGCCCCCAGCGCCACAGGAGCCGGCCGCGGGGGAGAACCCGCAGGAGGCCGACGGAGGCCGCCGGCGGCCTCCTGCGCGGCCCTTTTTCGGCTCGGGAGGGGAGGGGGGCCCCGAGCGCGCTGGAGGCCCAGTCGGAGCAGAGGGAGACGACGCTGCTGCCGCCACCACCCAAGGATTAAGTCGGGCGTGTCCCCCTGCAGGGGGATTTTCGACGAAAAATTAAAAATACCCCCCAAATGCCTCCCAAAGGTCAAACCATATTCAAAACATCGACCCCAGACTATGTTTGGATTTTTTTTTGGGGGGGGTGTTTGCTTTTTTTTTTTTGTCCAAAATCCTCCTGTAGGGGGACAGGCCCGACTGCCGCTGCCGCCACCACCCAAGGGGGGGGACGCCCCCCACGCGGGGGTCACGGTGCTTCCAGCGGGGCGGGGGGCAGGGGGTGGCCTCCAGCGGGGCGGGGGGGACCGCGCCGCCAGGAGGGGGGGCCTCGGGGTGCAGAGCGGGCCCGGCGGACTCCAGCGCGCGCTTTGTTTTCCTGCAGCTCCTGCCTCGGTCGCTGTTCTTTGCCGCTCTCCTTCCTGCTTGTCGTCCCCATCTTCCTTTTCCTTCGTCTCCTCCTCCTCCTCCTCTTCTTCCTTCGTTTCTTCCTTCTCCTCCTCCTCTTCTTCCTTCGTTTCTTCCTCCTCCTCCTCTTCTTCCTCTTCCTTTGTCTCATCATCATCATCATCATCATCCGCCTTTGGCTCCTTCTCCTGTTCTTTCTTTCCCGCCTTCTCCTTCTCCTCTTCGGCCGCTCCATCCTTCTGGAGGATGGCCTGGGCTTTGGGAACGCCCTCAGAAAAACAAACCATAACAAATAGTCCAAAGCTCAGGTGGCAACATGTTTGGGAGCACCTTCAAGAGAACCAGAACACATCCGATGGACGACCCCGCTGTGAGGCGGAGTCCAAATGAGTTGCAGTTGTTTGGGAACATTTTCACAAAGAACAGCGAATCAACCAAATCACCCAAAGCGCTGGTGGCAGCGACAACAGAGAACACATACACCAACAAAAACATTCAACCGATTCCAGCGACAAACCCGAGCGTCCGAAGGGCGATCTCGCATTCTATGTTTTTTAGTTGTTAGTGGTTTGTTTTGTTTCGGGATGGGGGTTCCTGAGGGTGCTCCCAAAGTTTCTGTTGCCAGCGCCTTGGATTTTATGTTTGTTTCTCTCGCTCTCTCTTTTTTGGTTATGATTCCTGAGGGTGTTCGCGACCATCTGCCGTGGAACTCCGCATCACAGCGGGGTCGCCCATCGGACGTTGAGGTCGTCGCTGAGATTTGTATTGTATGGTGTTTCAGTTTTCCTGAGAGTGATCTCGACGTTTCTGCCGCCAGCGCTACGCATCCTTTGTTTTTTGTTTGTTCGTCTGCTTGTTTGTGTATGTGTTTGGTTTCTTGTATTGTTTTGATGCTCTAGCGTCGTCGTCTTCCTCCCCCTCTTCCCGCTCGCTCTTTCTCCTCCTCCTCCTCGTCCTCGTCCTTCTCCTTTTCCTCCTCCTCCCCCTCCCCCTCCCCCTCTCACTCCTCTCACTCCTCTCAAGGATGAGGGAATTAAGGAAGATGAATGGGGAGGAGACACTCTTGATGTGAGGCCTTCCAATGTAGTCCCTTCGTATTGCTTTCCACTTGTGTGGCTTTCCAATCAAATTTCATTTGGGGTGTGCTAACATGGATTCATGCTGCGATGCCTTCCAGCATATTGCCTTTGCAGTGCTTTCCATGCTATTTTAACTATGAGGCTTTTCAACCGGATCCCTTGTAGCGCTTTCTAGGGGATTCTTGACGCGAGGCAGTCCGATCGACTCTTTGTAGCTTCTCCATGCTTTCCAAGGGATCCCAGATTTCTGCTGTCTTTGGAGCGTTTTCCAACGGGTTCCTGTTGTTCCTCAAACCGTGCTTGCACTTGGCGTCTCTTACGCTTTGTCTAAGGAGCTGGGCCTGGGCGTCGGTCTTGCGGCTCCGTGGTCGCCGTCGCCGCGCCGTCACTGCCTCGTCGCCGCCCGTTGTAAGGGCTTGGGTGTCGGTTTGGCGTCTCCATAGTTGACGAACGAACAACACGCACCCATATCCGTAGGTGGGACGGAGCGGGCTATGGTTGCGTGTTGTCGGATGGGGGTCCCCGCTCGAAAGGAAGCGCCCCCCAGGATCCGACAACCCGCACCCATACCCATAGCCAGTCCTCCTCTCAACGTTCCCCCTATGGGTATGGGTGTGTGTGTGTGTTGTTCGTTCGTCAATAGTCGCCGTCGCCGCCCCGCCGTTTCCTCGTCGCGTCCCGTCGTCTGGGCCTGGGGGTCGGTCTGGCGGTTTCGCGGTCGCCGTCTACGCCCCGTCGGTGCTTCGTCGCCGCCCGTGGTCTGGGCCTGGGCGTCGGCCTGGCGGCGCCGGGGTCGCAGTCTCGCCGCTTCACCGCCCGCATATCGTCTCCTCTCGGGGGGAGGACTTCAGATCTGCCCCCCCCTCTCGGGATTTCCCCCCCCCCCCCCCCCGCCCAGTGCATGTGCAGTTCGCATGCGATTCTGCCCTATCGTTCATTCTAAATTTGGACCCGTACCATCCCACACACACGGTATCGACCCCCCTCCACCATCTTCTTCATGCGCGCACATTCAGTTAACACAGCGACCATTTTCAAACACCCCTTCCACAACAACTCGACGATGTGCACACGCACGCGCGTCGCCGCTCGCGCATGCCAGAAACTGTTAACGTAACTGCTAGGTTTCGTACGGCATGCAATCTCGAGCGTCTGGAAACATGTAGAACACATGGTTTTACAACGCCTGTGCTCGTGAAACACAGTTCTGCGCGCGTGCTTTTGCGAATTCTGACGGAAACCATAGTTTTTTCCTCCCCACTCCCTCTCTGCAAACGTTGCATCACATGTCATCAAACGGGCTTGTCGTGCGCATGTCGCAGTCATTCGAACGCCCTTGCGCGCGCGCTGGGGGGGCACGATCCCTTTCAACTAATATCATGCGGGCCACTCGCGCCCGTCGGCCGCTCGCGCATGTCGAAATCATTACATAACCTTCATGGCCGACGCGTGGACACCATCATCGCCATCTGCATGTTTTGCATCGGCGCCGTCATGTGCCTTGTCGTCGTCATCGCCATCGTCGTCACTCGCATCGCTGCAATCGTCAGTGTGTCTGCTGTTGTCGACGTCGCCATATACCGCGCCCGCCCGAATCTCCGACTCGCACTGAAGTGCCCGCGCGTCAGCGCGGCTTATGCTACGCGTTGGGATGTCCTCAGCGGTCAGTGCCACCGCGTCCGCGTCGTTCGCGCCAGATTAGCTGGCTGTTTTGCGAGCGAGCTTGCGTGCGTTAGCACGGCCGCATTGATACGACAACCAACGCCAGGCAGGCATCACAATTGCCGCATCATCGGTTTTGCGAACCAAATTGCGGGTGGGTGGGTGTGGTGAGAGCACACGAGTTAGCGAACTGTAATTAATTGCACCGCGTATACTGCGCCACGTAGGTAGCACCGCACATATGGCATCACATCTTTTGCGCCATATAGGCAGTGCGGCAGTTTGGCGCCGCAGATATATACGTATGCATTTCGTGTATTTTGTGTGCTGCATCGCATGCATGGCCCGCGTTGCACCACGTAGTGTGCACACCATATATATATGTATGTATGTACATGTATAGATATATGTATATTTATTTGTATATGTATATGTACATGTATATACAGATATAAATGTATACGTGTAGGTATGTGCATGTGTATGT
>CAUYUJ010018849.1:70000-175174 GCA_963575745.1 Prorocentrum cordatum
CACAAAAGGAATCCATTTGTAATCCGCCACAAAAGGAATTCCTTTGTATTCCGCCACAAAAGGAATCCATTTGGAATCCGCCACAGAAGGAATCAATGTTTAATTCGTTACAACAGGAATCCAATTGTAATCCCCCACAACAGGAATGCAATTGTAATCCGCATCAAAAGGAATCCATTTGAAAATGGGTACACAAGAAATCCATCGATACAGAGCCAAAAGGAAGCCAGCCAAGAGGGAGCCAAAAGATAGCCAAGAGGAGCTTGCTGAAGGTTTTGAAAAAGGGGGGATTGCTAGCGCTTACCGCTGCCCACGAGGGCTTCTTGAGGATGTGAAAAGGGGGAATTTGTGACAATTTCTGCGGGGGGTGGAGCACACAAGCATGACATTTTGGGGCGCCTGGCGCAAAACATCGTTGTCGTATATGTAAGTTTCAACGCTACGTTTAGCACTTTTCGAGGGTATGTGTTTCCTAAAAAAATTGGAGTGCCGATTTGGGGGTGTCTTTGGGGTGCCTTTCGGGTGCTTTCCGGGTGCCTTGACAATGAAATCTTGGGTCGCTTGGAGCAAAGCGTTGTTTTCTCAATTTCAGATGTCAATTGCAAATGCAACACTTTTGGAAGATTTGTTGTTTCTTGAAATTTGGTGTGGGCAATTTGCGGCTGCCTTTGGGGTGCATAGCGGGTGCCTTGCGGGTGCTTTGCGGGAGCCTTGACCATGCAATCATTGGCTCGTTTTGACCAAAGCGTTGATTTCTTAGTTGCACATTTCAATAGCACATGTCGTATTCTTCGAGGAGATATGTTGTTCCAGGATTTTTGCGTGGGCGATTTGCGAGTGCCTTTGGGGTGCCTTTCGGGCGCCTTGCAAAGGGAGCCAAGAGGAGCTTGCCCAAGGTTTTGAAAAAAGGGGGGATTGCTAGCGCTTACCGCTGCCCACGAGGGCTTCTTGAGGATGCGAAAAAGGAGGAAATTATGCATATGTTTTGACAATTTTTGCGGGGGGTGGAGCACACAAACATGACATTTTGCGGCGCCTGGCGCAAAACACGTTGTCGGATATGTACGTTTCAATGCTGCGTTTAACACTTTTCGAGGGTATGCGTTTCATAAAACATTGGAGTACCGATTTGGGGGTGTCTTTGGGGTGCCTTTCGGGTGCTTTCCGGGTGCCTTGACAATGAAATCTTGGGTCGCTTGGAGCAAAGCGCTGGTTTCGTAGTCGAGCAGTTCAATAGCACATGCAATAATTTTCGAGGCGATAGCTTGTTCCAGAAATCTTGTGCGGGCGATTTGCGGGTGCCTTTCCAGTGCCTTTCCAGTGATTGGCGGGTGCCTTAGGGGTGCCTTTCATGTGATTTTGTTTTCTTTCGTACCTGTCTCATATTGTATCTCTCTTGCCCCTTTTGTTTCCTTTTGTCACCCTTTTGTTCCCTTTTGTCCCCTTTGTTCCTTTTTGTCCCCTTTGTCCTCTTTGTCCCCTTTGTCCCCTTTTGTCCGCTTTGTCCCTTTTTGTCCCTTTTGTCCCTGTTGTTTCGTTTTGTCCCCCTTTATCCCCTTTGTCCCCTTTGTCCCCTTGTGTCCCCTTTGTCCCCTTTTGTCCCTCTTGTCCCCTTTTGTGCCCTTTTGTCCCCTTTTGTTCCCTTGTGTCCCCGTTGTCCCCTGTTGTTCCTCCTGTCCCTTTTGTTTCCTTTTGTCCCCTTTTGCCTCCCTTTGTCCCCTTCGTTCCTTTTTGCCCCCTCTGTCTGTCCCCTTTGTTCCCTTGCCCCCTTTGTCCCCTTTTGTCCGCTTTGTCCCTTTTTGTCCCTTTTGTCTCTGTTGTTTCCTTTTGTCCCCTTTTATCCCCTTTCTCCCCTTTTGTTTCCTTGTGTCCCCTTTGTCCCCTTTTGTCCCTCTTGTCCCCTTTTATCCCCTTTTGTCCCCTCTTGTTCCCTTGTGTCCCCTTTTGTCCCCTTTTGTTTCTCCTGTCCCTTGTGTCCCCTTCTGTCCCCTTTTGTCCCCTTTGTGTCATTTTGTCCAATTGTTTTGTTTTTGTGTGGCTTTTTGTCCCTTTGTTCCAGTTTGTCCTCTTTGTCTCGTTTGTCCCCTTTGTCCCCTGTTGTCCCCTTTGTCTCTTCTTTTCCCCTTTGTCCCTCGGGATGCTTATTGGAGGTCTTCCATGGCGTAAGGAAAACAAAAAACGGAAACACCAGGGGGACATTAGGGAGACACCCAACACATATCGTGAGTTCAACGTCCTCCGAGGCCCAGGAAAGGCAACAGAAGGAGCAGGAGGATCAGTAGAAGAGGGAGGGGGAGGATTGGAGAGAGAAGGAAGAAACAGACTTTTGTTTTGTTCCCTTGGGCCCTTGGGCCCTCAGGATGCTGATTGGATATTCTCCAGGGTCGGAGAGAACATAAAAAAGGAAACACCAGGGAGACAACAGGGAGACACCAGGAATATATTGTGAATTCAGCGTCTTTCGAGGCCCAGGAGGAGGATCAGAAGGAGCAGGAGGATGAGCAGGAAGATCAGTAGGAGGGGGAGGAGGAGGATGGGAGAGAGAAGAACGAGGCGGAGGAGGAGGAAGCGCAGCCACTTCCGAGCGCCCTGGGGAACGCTTGGAAAGTGTCGTGCGGATTGCCTTTCGAGTGCCCTCGGGGTGCTCATCGAGTGCCTTTCGGGTGCTTTCGGGGTGCTCACAGTGGGCCTACTGGCACCAAGACGACGATTTGTTCTTGAGAGCAGGAGAAGCTTTTCGGCGTCGCTGCTGAACTGACACTGCATTTCTGAGTTCGCACTCGCATCCTTTGAGCAAAAACAACATCTTTGGAGATCTCAGTGCTAGACCTGAGCATATATATATATATATATATATATATATATATGTAATTTTCAATTGTATTGCGAAGTGCACACTCGCGGTTCGTCGCGCGCGCATGCCGGCATTTTTCAAGTACCTCATTTTCGGTTTCGTGCGGATTTCAAAATAGAGTGACCCGACAACTATAGAAGTACATGGAATCGCAGCAAGGATTTGCAAACAGAACTTGCGCCCGCGCTTTTGCGATTTCTCCAGGAAATTATTGGTTTTGATATGTTCATAGAATTCCACCAAGCGGGCTTCGCGCGCGCGTGCCGAAATTGTTCGAACGCCCTTGCGCGCGTGCTGTCGCAATAACCCCCTGCAACAGATTGGGGGAGGTGCACTCGCGCGCGTCGTCGCGCGCGCATTCCAAAATTTTTGAACAACCTTGGGTTTCGCAGGGATTTCAAAAACGAGCGTTCCGGATACATCAGTTTTTAAACAAGCCTGCTCTCGCGCTTTTGCGAGTCTTCAAGAAAACCAGCGTTTTTCAACATGTTCATGTAATTCTGCCAAACAGGCCGGCCACTCGCGCCGCAGGTCGACATCATTCGAGCGCCCTTGCGCGCGTGCCGGGGGGGTGGCACGATCCGCCTCCAATGATACCATGCGGGCCGCTCTCGCGCGTCGGCCGCGCGAGCAGTTCGAACTACTCTGCAAAACCTTCATCACCGACGCGAGGACGCCATCATCGTCGTCGGTGCGATCAGCATCGGCGCCGTCACTGGCTGTGCTGTCGCCGCTGTCATCATCGTCGCCAGCACCGCTACTATCATCATCGTGTCTGCCGTTGTCGACGTTGCCACGGTACCACGCCCGCCCAAGGTCGCCGACTCGCAGCGAAGTGCCCGCTGGGATGTGCCCAGCGGCCAGCGCCATCGCGGCCGCGTCGGTCGTTCCAAGCTAGCCGGCTGTGGCGCGCGCAAGCATGCGCGGGCTAGCGCGGCCGCAGCGATGCACCAACCAACATCACGCACTCATCGCAATCGCCGCCGCATAGGTTTTGCAAACCAGGTTGCGTGTGGGTCTGACAAGTCATTGCGGACATACGTTCATTGCGCACCATCGATTATACAACGTTCCTTGCACCACATAGGTTGCGACATACGCACACACACACACATATATATATATATATATATATACATATACTACCACACCATAAATTGCACTGCGTCGATTTCACAACGCAAATTGCACAATCTATCGACATTGTTTGGGGTCCACGTTGGCTAACGTGAGGTCCCATGACACCAACTTTGACATGTATTCCAACACGGGTTCCTGGTATGTTAGTTTCCAGTCTATTGTGTTGGTAGCGCTACAGGGTGTGTATATGTACATGTTGGGAAAGAGAGAGAGAGAGAGAGAGAGAGAAAAAGAGAGAAAGAGAGGGAGCGAGAGAGCGAGAGAGAACATAAATCAACAATAAAGAACAGGGGAGAGAGAGAGAGAGAGAGAGAAAGAGAAAGAGAGAGAGAGAGAGATAACGAAAGAAAGAGAAATATAGCGAACATTAATACCACAGCAAAGGAGAGAGTGAGAGCCAGACAGGCTTCAAAAACAGACCCTTCGAATCCACCAGGGCTGTTTTGCACCACGAGCCCCAGGAGGACATTCGTTGGCGCCTCGCGCTGGATGTGGTGGGGTCTTTTTTTGGTTCCTAGCGTAGGGGACGCAAGACAAGGTGGAACATGACCGCGGATCTGTGCCGTCGACATGGGGACAGGAAGAAGCGCGTGCACCCGTTGTCCACTCGCGTTGTTTTTTTGGCATCCGGTGGGCCCGCGCGCTGGAGAAAAGATGCCCCGTCCTCACCGTGCGCCGTGCGTGACGAACGTCCGTACAAGAGGTGACGGTGGGGTGCCGCCGTGTGGCCCAGCGTTTGCGACAACATGCGCCGTGCACCGGCTTTTGGCGGGGATGTTTCGGGTTGGGATTGGGGGGTGCATGGGACGTGGTCGACGGCCATTCGAGTGGGGCGGGGGGTGTCTATGAGCAGAGTGCAGGGGCAGCACGTTCCCCGAAAGGAGATACACAGCGGGCTGTTTCGAAGGAGTTCGTTCCCGAAGCCGCTCGCACCGAGAGAGCTGGTGGGACTCGCCGCTGCCCTCGTCTTGTTTTCTCTGGTCGCGTCGTCGTTACGGTCGTGGTCGTGGTCGTGGTCGTGGTCGTGATCATGGTCGTGGTCGTGGTCGTGGTCGTCGTCGTCGTCGTCGTGGTCGTCGTCGTCGTCGTCGTCGTTTCGTCGTCGTCATCAGCGTCGTCGTCGGCGTCGTCGTCAGCGTCGTCGTCAGCGTCGTCGTCAGCGTGGTCGTGGTCGTCGTCGTCGTCGTCGGCGTCGTCGTCGGCGTCATCAGTGACGTCGCCGTCGTCGGCGTCGTCGTCGTCGTCATCAGTGTCGTTGTCGTCGTCGTCGTCGTCGTCGTCGTCGTCGTCGTCGTCGTCGTCGTCGTCGTCGTCGTCGTCGTCGCCGCGCTTGCCGCCCTCCCCCGCGTGCAGGCGAGGCGCCTGCGGGCTCCCCCGCGGGGGCCGCGGGCGCCAGCGCCGCCGGCGCGCTGCTGCGGGCGGGGCGCGGGGGGCCGGGCGGCCACCCCCCGGGCACCGCTCGGGCGCGAGCATTTGTTTTTTGTTGCTCTCTGCCGGCGAGGCGTGGTCGAGGAACATCTTGGGCCTTCTTGAGACCAAAAAGACCCTGTTTCACCAGCATTTTTTTTTGGGGGGGTTGTTTTCTTAGAGGAAATAACAACTCGGAGGTGCGCGCAGATTTCTCGGATCGGCGCTGGGGCCCCCCAGCGGCGCCTCCGGCGCCGCCCCTGGCGCGTTCCGCGCGCCAGGGAGGGGGGTCCAGCGCCGATCCGAGAAATCCGCGCGGACCTCCGAGTCTGTCTGTTTATGTGACTTTCCGTTCCCCTATCTCTGTCGGCGAGGCTTGGTCGAGGAACGTCTTGGACCCTCCCGAGGCCGAAGAGACCCGTTTCCCCGGCAGCGCCGGCGGCTCGCGACTGCGCGGGCGCCGCTTCCCGCGGGGCGCGCGCCGGGCGCGAGCCGCGGGCGCGGGCGGAAGAGAGGAGAGGGCGGCCGCGCAGAGGAGGCCGCGGAGAGGGGCCCGGCCGCCGAGGGTCGGCGAGGGATCAGGAGGGGAAAAAACACAGACACAATTCATCGTCGATTCCCAGGAAAATATGGGAAAATATGGGAATTGGGGGGGAAGACGAAAACTTAGAAAATATGAGAAAATATGGGGAATCCTGTTATTTGTGTGTATTTATTTGTGTGTCCCAGGGCCCCTTCAGGGGAGCGGTGCGCTCGGGCGGCCTCGGGCACCGAGGGCGGTGTGCAGCGTGAGGTGGAGCAGCACAGGAGCACGCAACAAAAGACGCGCGCGAAGCCAGGCAGTGCAGGGGAAGTCTCTCTGGACGCCCGGAGTGTCGGGCCGAACGAAAGGGGGAGATAGGGAAAGGGGGGGCTACGAAATCTGCTGCATGCAGCTGGTTTCGGCCACGCCGCCGGGCCCATTCCTCGATTCCGGGAAAATCAGCTACGCGAGCTGATTTCCCAACCCCCCCTTTGCTATCTCCCCCTTTCGCCCGGCACGAGAGTGGTGACGGAATGCTTTGGCACGGTGCCCAACAGCGAATGTCGCCCAGAGCCAACAGCGGCCGCGGCCGGGCAGGCGGCTTCTGGTCTCAAGCGGCCAACGTTCGCGGCGGCAGCGACAGCGTTTCCTGGTCATTATGGGCACGACCGACTCTATTCGATCCGATTCCAATGCCAGCCGTCGCCGATTCGCCTGGAGGATCCGTGTATTGACGATGGCTAAGGTGGCCGACGACCGAGATCGGCAACGGCGTTTCCGCGTTCAGTCTTGGTCATGGTGAGCAGTTTTTTTGCCTCGTCGTCGGCGATGCACCAGCGATGCATCGTCGACGTCGACGTGAAGCAAATCGGGCTCCACATCGAGCCGCATTGGCGATGCATTGGCGTTGCGGTGCGATCCTCCGACCCCATCTACCCGGACCCCATCGAGGAGGCCTGTATCGGGAGCCTTGAGACGGGGGTCAATGCAAACGGGGGTCAGCCAGGGCACCAGATCCTGCAGGATCCTGCGAAGACCCCCTCTGGCTGACCCGGGTTAGCGAGCCGCTCGTGGCCGCGAGGCGGCCGCGCATATTGGCTGACCCAGGTTTGCGAAGATCTGCGTTGCAGTTTTTTTTTGTTTTTTGTTGTTTTCCTGCATTGCAGTTTTTGGTTTCTTGCTGACCGGGGTCTGGATTGACCCGGGTCAGAAGATCCCCGACTGTGTCGAAGAAGGCCCGAGAACTTCGAGCCTTCTGGGAAGGCCTGCATCTTCCCATTCCCCCCCCCCCAGGCGTCGCCGCCGAGACGCGGCAATCCAGGGGCGTCGGCGTAGGCCTCGCGATATAATAGTGGTATGCATATTGGGAGGGGAAGAAACACACACACAGACACAGTTTATCGTCGATTCCCAGGAAAATATGACAAAATCGGGGAAGTGGGAGGGAAGACGAAAACCCAGAAAATGTAGGAACATATGAGGGATCCTGGGATTCGTGTGTACTTCTTTGTGTGTCCCTGGGCCCCTTCGTCATAGGCAGTGGGCAGGAGGTGGGGCCGAGGGTCAGAGCTTCTGATCGTCTCTTTGGCTTCTCTCTTCGGGCCCGCGGGCGCTTGCCTGTGATGGCCCGCCTCTCCTGAGGGGGACTCCAGAGACCAGGACCGGAAGCGGAGGCTCCGATTCCTGGCTGGGATCAGCGGCCGGGTGACGCCCGAATCGTGACCCAGAGATGCGGAGGTGAGGACACCCGCGGGCCAGCCCGCATGCGCCACCGGGCGACGATGAACGTGGTGGTGGCGATGGTGGCGGTGGTGGTGCGGCTTGTGTGGTCAGGTCTCCCTATTGCACACCAGACAGTTCGGCTTTCGGTTGCCCCGGATAGCCACACGCTGGAGCGGACTTCATCTGCCTCGCCGCCGACGAAGAAGAAGGTGTGGTCAGCTCTGACGTTTTGGCTCGCCGTGTGGCCGAGTAAGGCGGCAGGCTAATTAGGTGTGGCCCTCGCCTGCAAACGTCAGACCTGTTCCTGGCACAGCACCCATTTGGAGCTTCCGTGGCTTCGCGGAGTTTTTGGATGTCCACCTGCCGATCAACTCCTTCGGACGCCTGGCTGCCCTCGTGTGAAGCCCTCGCAACATAGGCAATCAACTATCGATAGGGGCGATACACGGGTTCGGGCACATCGGTTCATTCTCTCGGCTTGCGTTTGGGCTGCTTGCTTGGATATGTCAGGCCACACGTGCTGTTGCCTCCGGCCATCGTGTTAACGTCCTACCAGCGATCCCTTTAGGGTGAGTGGAAGTTGCTGGTGCCGCCTGGTTCTCGGTCAATTCTTCTACCGCCCAGCACTTATGCTGAGGCAGGTTGTCCGGAATGCAGGACTGCAGGAGGAGGAGGAGGCGAAGGAGGAGGACCATGAGGAGGAGGAGGAGGAGGAGGAGGAGGAGGAGGAGGAGGAGGAGGAGGAGGCGAAGGAGGAGGAAGAGGAGGAGGAGGAGGAGGAGAAGGAGGAGCAGGAGGAAGAGGAGGTGGAGGAGGAGGAGAAGTGGGAGGAACATGAAGGGGAGGAGAAGGAGGAGGAGGAGGAGGAGGAGGAGGAGGCGAAGAGTAGGATATATAGGGGAGGAGGATGAGGATGAGGAGGATGAGGAGGAGGGGGAGGAGGAAATGGAGGACGAGAGGCGACGAGGATGAGGGGCATGGGGCAGATGGGGGCCTGGATGAGCAGCCAGGGGAGCTGGAGCAGGAGGTCGGGCGGGGGACGCAGGGAGAGGATGGGTGCGGCTGGAGCACGGCGATTGAAGACGGCGGTGGAGGAGCCTGCTTTTCGAGCAGCCAGGGGAACCTCCTCCTCCTCCTCCTCCTCCTCCTCCTCCTCCTCCTCCTCCTCCTCCTCTGCTGCTTTTTCATTCTTCAGAGGAGGAGGGTGCCGGAGGACAGGGGTGGCGGAGGAGGATGGAGGCGCAGCGGTGGCGGAGCGGGCTGGGCCCGTGGGGCCCAGGGCCTCGAGCGGGGGAGGGTCAGGAGCTCTTCGCCGCCGAAGACGTGCGCCTGCCCCCCGCCGCGCGCCGCCGGCGCCGCGTGCGCCCGTCCCTGGTCCCCCGTGGACTGGACTCTGCGTCCTCCTCCCCCGCCCTCTCCTCCCCCTCCTCCTCATCCTCCTTGCTTTCTTCCTTCCCTGTCCTTTCGTTCCCTCCTCAGCCTCCCTTCCTTCCTTCCTTTCTTCCTTCCCTTTTCCTCATCATCCTCGTCACCATCATCACCACCATCAACGTCATCGTCATTATCATAGTCGCCATCACTCCCACCACCATCACCGTCACCATCGCCATTCTCGTTATCATCAGCATCACCATCACCGATCGTTGACCGAGGGTCCGTGTGTATGCCTCTTTGCCCAAACCAGGAAGGCATCTGCACCGATCTTGATCCTGGGATGAGCCTTCCTAGTGTCCATGTACTCGTCGGTCCTTGAAAGTGGGCATGCCTTGATTCCCAGGTCCCCATCCACTCTAGGCGCCTTCCTGCTTCACCCATCGAGTGCCCTCTCCTCTTCCTTTATCCACCGGGGGGCGGGCGGAAGCCCAATCCATTTCCAGCGCCTGCCCACTTGGTGCTCCTACCCACTTCCTCCGACCGACGTGGAGGTGTACGCTTGGCGTTATGGGTCATTTTCGACGAAAAACAACAAATACCCCCAAAATACTCCAAAGAGGTCAACAAATACCAACAAAAATAGTCCCCAGACTATTTTTGTTTTTTGATTATTTTTGGGGTATCTTTTGTTTTTCGTCGAAATTCCCCCTGTAGGGGGACACGCCCGACTTAAGCTTGGCGCCCTTCCCGCACAGGCCCCCCCCCCCCCCCCGAACATGCCGCACCGCCCGCGCAGCCCCCGCGTGTGGCTCGGCGAGGCGCTCTCTGGCCCGGGCGTGTCCCATCTGAGGAGGTTGCCACATCTGAGCTTGCCGGTCTCGGCGAACAGGTGCGCCTCGAATGCGGTGCCCTCGTTGTTGAGCGGGATGAACTCATGCACGATGTCATGCCAACGCTGGGGGGGACAAAAAGCTCTCTGGCCCGGGCGGTGTGGCCCGGGGAGCTCTCGGGCCGCTCCTCGGAATCCGGGCCGCTCGTGGCCGAGCCCCGCGCGTGGCCGAGGATCGCCCGTGGCCAGAGCGGCGCCAGCCTCCGTGCCCTCTTCGCCTGGCCTCGCTCGGGCGTGTACCTGCTTAGGGGGCCACGTGCGAACCCCACCCCTACCCCCCCCATTTCGGAGGGGGAGGGCGGGGTTCGCCTTCGCTCGGGAGCACCCCCACCCCCCACGATTTCGGAGGGGGAGGACGGGGTTCGCTTCGTTCGGGAGCACCCCTACCCCCCCACGATTTCGGAGGGGGAGGGCGGGGTCCCTTCGCTCGGGAGCACCCCTACCCCCCCTCCGACATCGTGGGGGGGGGGTAGGGGTAGGGTTCGCACGTGGCCTGTGCCTGCCCTGCTTCTCCTCTGCGGGGGCCCATCGGGGAGCGCCTCCCCGGATCCTCCCGCGACGAGCGAGCGCGCGAGGCCGGGCAGACGTGCACGGGGGAGGGGGCGGCCGAGCGGCGGCACGTTCGGCGGCGTCCCTGATGTCGGCGGCGCGCCCCCCTGGGGGGAGCGGCATACAAAAACGCCCCTACCCTGGTTTACGAGGCGCTGTGCGCTGAAGCTCCTGTGGGCTGACAGGGTAAACCCTGCGTGATGTGCCGCGCCCTGGCGGCTCTAGGCTTTGGGGGTTCCCAGGAGGTTTACAGACCACGCACTTGTGTAACCCAGGGTAGGGTCGTTTTTTTCACCCCTCGTGGGGGGAGCGCAGAGGGGGCGGGCCTTCTCGGGAGGCGGCGGGGCACCTCACGCTGGCCTTCCAGAGTGCCAGAGCATAGCCCTCTGGACTTTAGTCGGGCCTGTCCCTCTACAGGAGGAATGTTCAAACAACTACTCCTGGGACGATGTTTCGACTACTTTTTGTGAAAATGCGTGGACATTATTTGACTAGTTTTTTCTTCCAAGATCCCTCTGTAGGGGCACATGCCCGACCCAAACTCTAGATCTATAGACCTATCTGGGCTGCCCAAGACCCCGACAGGAGATGTCGAGGTCCTGCTGTTATTGTTTGCCATCCTGGAAGGTCGGGGCAGCAGCCCTCCGGCATTCTGAGACGCCGCCTCTGTCTTCAGAGCAGGCTGCGGCAGCTTCTCGGAAGGCCTGGGGCTCTCCTGAGCCTTCTGAGAGGGTCCGCCCCCCACTGAGCCTTCTGACCCTTCTGAGAGGGGCCCTCGGAGCCTTCCCAGACCCCCGACGTGGTGATTTTTTTCCCAACGTCGACCCAAGAGGTCCGGACCCCTTCCCTGGGACCGGTCTCTCATCCTGAGTCTTTTGTTGGCGGTCCCAGGGGCGATCAGGGTCCCCGGAGGCCGAAGACAGCGAATCACCTCCCGCTGTGACTTTTTGGCACTACGCGAGGGGGTCTGGGCTTCCCCCTGGGCGCGCTGCCGACTGGCAGCACGACGCCTCTCACCTCCGCAGGGCTCCATGAGCGGTAAACATTCTCCACATCCGAGACCTCGCCGTCTGGATTCCGGGGCGCGATTCTGTTTTTTGCTCCAGCGTGGTGGTGCTTTCTTCTTTGGTGAGCAGACAGGAGGAGGAGGAGGAGGAGGAGGAGGAGGAGGAGGAGGAGGAGGAGGAGGAGGAGGAGGAGGAGGAGGAGGAGGAGGAGGAGGAGGAGGAGGAGGAGAGGAGGAGGAGGAGGAGAGGAGGAGGAGGAGGAGGAGGAGGAGGAGGAGGAGGAGGAGGAGAAGAGGAGGGGTGGAGGAGGAGGGGGAGGACGAGGAGGAGGGTGGCGCTCCCCCTCACCACCACGCCCCGGCGCGCGACAGGAGCAGTACGGCGGCCGCCGGAGGCTCGCGAGGGGGGGGGGGCGCTTCCGCGCGCGGGGGCCGGAGGGATCCGAGGCTACCTCTGGGGCGGCGGGGGAGGGTCAGGCGATGGCAGGCATGGATCCAGGGTGCGTGGAATAGACGGGTCCCGTTTCCATGGGACACCGCAGAGTTCCGCCGCCGAACGAGGCGGCACCTGCCGCATTTCTGGAAGGGCGCCTCCCCCGATCCATGGATTTGGCGACCGCGCGCCAAATCCATGGATCGCTAATCCATGTATGCGCGCCCCCGAGAGGGAGAAGACAGCATCCCAGACTCCTCGCGTCGTGTAAAAATCACGCCCGGAGGTTCTTCGTTCTTTTCGGCCTCCAGGGGCCCTCGCCGGGCCTCGGGACTGTCGAAAAACGGCCCAGGATGAGAAACCGGCCCCGGGAAGGGGTCCAGACCTCTGGGGTCGACGTTGGGAACAAAATCACGACGTCGGGGGTCTGGGCTTGGGAGGCGGGGAGGGGAAAAATTGAGAGGATCGATGGCACGCCGCCGTTGGGAGCTCGGTGGGATGTTACTCCTTCGTCTTCGTCCGAAGGCGTGGTTGCTCTACAAATCAGGACGCGGATGGGCTCCACGCGGCGGCGTGTCATTTGTGGCAACGTTGGGTGGGGATGGGACTGATGTCGTTGGGAGGGAATCAGGGTTATGTCGGGCGTGTCCCCCTACAGGGGGATTTTCGACGAAAAATTAAAAATACCCCCAAAATGCCCCCAAATGATCAAAACATATTCAAAAAATAGTCCCCAGAGAATTTTTTGATTATTTTTGACTTTTTTTTGGGGGGGTATTTTCCATTTTAGGTCGAAAATCCCCCTGTAGGGGGACAGGCCCGACTTGAAATCAGGGGCAACGTTTGGGGTGCGATCATGGGCAACGCTTTCGGACGCTCTCGTTGGTTCCAGGTGGCGTTTTCCGGTCTCGGGGTGCTCTCGAGCAGCCGAACGGCTGCGCCTCGCAGGGAGCGCTCTCCGGGGGTGCCGAAATGGAGACCCGCAAGCGATGGGGGCAACGAGGAGGGGAGGCTGGTCTCAGAGAGGACGCAGCGACCCGCAATGGCCCGGATTTCCGACAGGCGAAAGAAGAGCCTCCTACAGTCGGGGCGCTGAGGAAGGAACCCTTTTCGCTGGGGAGGGGCTCGGTGTTCCTTAATTGTTTTGCAGTTCGCCTTGGGTTTTCCTTGGGGGTTCGATGGGAAATCGAAGTTTATCTCACGGGAAAAAGGAGCCTCGTTCCTGATTTAGGGTTCCTTAGGTCAACGCCGCGACTGTAGCCCACCCAGAACCGCCCAGGAACGTGCGGCTTCGCCATCTGGGGCCTATCGTTGAAAATCGGGCCTGTCCCTCTACAGGGGGATTTTCGACGACGGAAAAAATTATCCCCCCCCAAATACCCCCAGAAAGGTCAAACAAATATGCAAAAAATAGTCCCCAGACTATTTCTAGACTATTTTTTGATTATTTTTGGGGTATTTGGTATTTTTCGTCGAAGATCCCCCTGTAGGGGGACAGGCCGACTTAACCCTAACGTTCCCCCCGAGGAAAGGCGGCGAGGACTCTCCCCGGTCCCTGCTTCTCGGTCAGTCCTCGATCCTCGACCGACCCTCGATTTCCGACCCTCGATTTTCGATCGGACCTCGATCCTGGTTGCTCGATCCTCGATCTTCGACGAGCCCTCGATCTTGGATCTTGGATCGACCCTCGATCCTTGATCTTCGATCGACCCTGGGATCTGGACTCTCGAACCTCGATCCTCGATCCTCAGACCTTGAACGCCTATCTTCTCTGGATCCTCGGTCGATGATCGATCCTCAATCCTGGATCCTGGATCCTCGATCGTCGATCTAGATGCCTCCGCGCTGGCCATCTCGCCCGGCTGCGCGCCAACACGATGCGGCGGTCTTCCGCGAAAGCGGGGGAGCTTCTCAGAGGGCGGTGGGCGAAGCAGGACAACGGGGTCGTCTGCGCCGACATTGGCGCGTAAGCTGCACCGCGGCGTAAGGTCTCTATGCCATCTTGCGTAAGACCCGTTGTTGATCGTCGCTCAGGTGGCTTCTTCAGGAGCCATCCCAGCTTCCGAGAAGGCGCCACCATAGGAAACCCTCCCCTCATGCCCCTTCGAGAAGGCCCCTCCGCGTGCTCCGCGGCACCGCGCCTCTCCGGGGAGGCCGCCCCTCTTTGTCCGCGCCGCCGACGTGTCCCGAGGGGGCGCGCGGTGGGGCCGTGTGGGGGCTGGGGAGGAGGAGGAGGAGGAGGAGGAGGAGGAGGAGGAGGAGGAGGAGGGGGAGGAGGAGGAGGAGGAGGAGGAGGAGGAGGAGGAGGAGGCGGAGAAGGAGAAGGAGGAGGAGGAGGAGGAGGAGGAGGAGGAGGAGGAGGAGGAGGAGGAGGAGGCGGGGCCTCCTTCTGGGCCGTGGCGGTGGCCTCCTTTCGCGACCCACGCTGGGGCCCCCCCCGGCCGCGCGGAGACCTGCGCAGGCTGCTGTCGCCGTTCGAGATTTTCTTCTCCCAGTCCCACATCCGGCCCGAGTTCCAGGAGCCGGCCGGGGCGCGCCCTGCTCGCGTCGGGCTCAGAGATTTGGACGCCCGAGATTGGGTACGGAAAGAATGGGTACAATGCCCAACAACAAATTGTGTCCCAAGTCAACAGCGGCCGCTGTTGGGCAGGCGGGCTTCTGTCTCGAATGGGCACAGGCCGCGGCGGCGTGGACAGCGAGTCCTGTTCAAAAGGAAAAAGAACTGCTGTTGGGCATCGTACCCATTCTTTCCGTACCCATTCCGTTCGTGCCGAAGAGAGGCGGGACGACCGACATGGGTACGGAAAGAATGGGTACAAAGCCCAACAGCAGTTCTCGTTCATTTGGAACAGGGCTCGCTGTCCGCGCCGCTGCGGCCTGTGCCCATCTGGGACAGAAGGCCGCCTGCCCAACAGCGGCCGCTGTTGGCTTGGGACAACATTTGTTGTTGGGCATGGTACCCATTTTTTCCGTACCCATTTCGGGCGTCCAAATTGCTCGCGTCGGGGCTCAGAGAGGCGGGGGTCGATGCAAGCGGGGGTTCGGTGAGAGGGTGGGATCCTGCAGCATCTCGCGAGATCCTGCAGGGCCAGGGGTGCAGTGGCCCAGGTCTGAGTGCAGGATGCCGCAGGATCTTGCAGGATCCTGCAGTGCCTGGCTGACCCGGGTCTGGATTGACCTGGGTCAGTAGATCGCTGAGTCGGCCAGGGAGGAAGTCACCACGACGGGAAGCTGGCGGCGGGCACCGTGGGGTGGAGCGAGGGGAGGGCTTGGCAAGAAGGCGGGGTGCTTCGGGGGCCTTGTCAGAATCGCCCAGAGGCGTCCACGAGGCCTTCTCAGAGGCCGCCGTCCCCCGCCTTCCAAGAAGCACCCCAACTTCTTCCAAGCCCGCCCCCCTCGCGACACCCTCTTGAGCGCGCCGCCAGGAGAGCGTTTTTCTTACCCCGGGGCAAGAATGACCGTCACTGGGGGGAGGTCCGCGTACCGTCGCGTTTCGCGCCGTTGCAGTCTGGGAGTGCCTAGGAATAGCCAGAGACAACTCGGAGGGCAGCACGAAACGTGACGTTACAGTCAACCCGCATAGTACGGATGAGCGACTTTCCAAGGTCACCCTTGCATCCTTCATCTTTGGCCCATCATTGGCCGCTTTCGCGGGCCGCGCCCCGCTCGCAAAGCGTCGACATAGCCCGCCAAGGCCCTTGCATCCTTATCCTGCGTCCTTGTTGGACGGGTTGACGCAATCTCGGGGGGGGGGAAGGGGGTGAGCGGCCGGGGCCTGCAACCGTCGCTGCAACGAAAGATCTGAAGGCGCTCTCCGAGCACGGGTGGTGTTCCGCGGGCGTCTGGGGCTCGAGCGCTGTCCTGGGCTCGAGCGCTGTCCTGGGCTCGGGCTCGGGCGTCGAGTAGTGGGGGGGCGATGAAGGGGGGGGGGGGGGGCTGGTGAGGAACGGTGCCCCTCTTGTGCCCCGACGGGGGCACCACACGAGGACGCCCGACGGGCCGCTCCCAGGCCGACGGGGCGTCCGAGAGCGGCTCGGGGTGGAGGCGTCGTTCCCAGGCAGAGCCCCCAGGGCCGAGGGCCCGTCTGCCTCCTGGGGTGTCTGGGAGGGAGGTGGGGAGTTTTGGGGGGATATCTCGTGGCCGAGGCCATGACATCTGCCAGACTTCACAAGATTTCGTGTCCCCCCCGATCTTCTGTCCCCCATGCTCGCCTGCGCACGTGTGAGCGACGGAAGAGAACGGAGCCGATTGCTCCGACGTTCGCGCGCACGCTGCCCGCGAAAGGGGTCGCGCATACGCGCCCTCGTCTCCCATGTGGCGTGGCGCGCTGGCGGCCCGCGTCAGCCGCGGCGGAAGGTCGCTGTGCCATCTCGCGTAAGACCCGCTGTTGATCGTCGCTCAGGTGGCTTCTTCAGGAGCCATCCCAGCTTCCGAGAAGGCGCCTCCGTAGGAACCCCTCACCTCATGCCCCTCCGAGAAGGCCCCTTTGCGTAACGGAAGCGGAGGAGGGGGCGGAGGAGGAGGAGGAGGAGGAGGAGGAGGAGGAGGAGGAGGAGGAGGAGGAGGAGGCGGAGGAGGAGGAGGGAGGAGAGGAGAGGAGGAGGAGGAGGAGGAGGAGGAGGAGGAGGAGGAGGAGGAAGAGGAGGAGGACTCCGATGGCAGGCGGAGGAGAAGGACGGCCCTGCCACACAGGACGCCCTCTTTCTTTACCTTTTTTTTCCTCACCCGTATTACGTGCATTCACATGTGGAGTCCCCACCAAGGGCGCGACTCCACTTATCGAGTTACCTGCAGGACTACGGGCACGTTCTATACAGGCAATCTCCCTACCCAGTGCACACGCCAAATCTGTATCTGCACAGGCTATATTTCTTATTGTGCCACTTTGCCTGTACTCATATACAGCCTTACCACGTGCCAACATGGCGCACCATTAGACACAGGCCAGCCTGGACAGGCCAGCATACAGCGCCTACGCTTGCCGCAGTATTTTACAGACCAACCCAAGAGTTCTTGTGCACTGAGGGCTTGTGCTTAACCCAGAACAATCGGCAAACAGCACATATACTTTGGGACCACGGAGGCTTGGGGTGAACCGCAAAACCCTTGGCGACGACCCAAGAACCGTACGCTGACACAGGTACTTTTTGTATTATACACTCATCCTCTCTCCGCCCTGCCATGCCAACATATCTTTCCTATCTTGTCTACTCTCCACCACGGTATGGGGTACACCCAAACCCTGGGCAGCGTCCCACCAACTGCTGTTTTGCCACGTATTGGGGTCAACCCAAATCTTGGGCAGCAGCTCGAAGACTACTACAGCCAGCTTTTTTCTCACTCCAGTCTGATTGCAGTGCCGCCAGATGGCACATACATAACAATTGACGGGATGGCTGATGTGGAGGGTGTTGGGAGGTTGGGACGGAATACCTTCGGCTTGGGGTCAGCCTTACGCCCTGGGCAGCAACCCTAAGGCTGCTATTTCCAGTCTCGCTTACGATGCGTCCTTTTTGTGTCTCCACTTCACTACGCCTTGCCTTCCGAGGCGGCGCTACCACGAAACAATGGGGGCTTAACATTGTATGGCGTATTGGAGGTTCTTATTTTCTAAAGTTAGTGCCGACCTTGAGTACCTGGCGGGCGCCTACTCTTTTCACTATTATCGTGTTTACCGTTAATGGTTCATTTTCCGCGGCGCCCGCCAGGCACATCATTCGCCGAACCGTACATTCGATTGTGTTTTTGCACTTTCAGAACGCCACAGGGAATCCGAAGGTTGGTTTAAGGTAAAAACGGAAGAGGAGGAGGAGGAGGAGGAGGAGGAGGAGGAGGAGGCGGAGGCGGAGGAGGAGGAGGCAGCGCATCGCAGGGCTCGGGCTCAGGGCAGCGGCAGCCTCGGGCCCGCGGCGGGCGGGGGTCGCGCCGTGGGCCGCCGCCCCGCCGCGCCGCGCCGTGGCTCAGGGCAGCGGCCGCGCCGCGCGCGGCATGCGCCCCGCCGGGGGCGACGCGGGGGCGCCGCGGCGGCGGAGGCCGACCCTGGACGCCACGGCTGCGCAGGGGCGGCCGCGCCCCGAGCCAGGCACCGCAGGCCGCTCGTCGGTCGCCGTCGGTCGTCGTCGATCGGTCGTCGGTCGTCGTCGTCGCCGTCGTCGTCGGCGAAGTCGGCGTCGTCGTCGTCGTCGTCGTCGTCGTCGTCGTCGACGTCGTCGTCGTCGTCGGTCGTGGTCGTGTGTCGTCGTCGTCGTCGTCGTCGTCGTCGTCGTCGTCGTCGTCGTCGTCGTCGGTCGTCATCGGTCGTGGTCGTCGGTCGTCGGCGGCGGCGGTCGTCGTCGGTCGTCGGTCGTCGGTCGTCCGTCGTCCGTCGTCGTCGTCGTCGTCGTCGTCGTCGTCGTCGTCGTCGTCGTCGGTCGGTCGTCGGTCGTCGGTCGATGCCACGGCTGCGCAGGGTCGGCTGCGCCCCGACCTGGGCACCGCAGGCCGCTCGTCTTCGGCCACGCGCTGAGGGGGGTTGGGGGAGGGGGATGGGCTTCTCAGAGGCATCCCTGCTTCTTAGAAGGCGCGGGCCTTCTCCACAGATGGAAGGCCGGCGCCTCCTACGAAGCAGCCTTCTTCTAAGTTTCTGTCCCCTCTCCCACTCCCCCCCGTTGCGCGCCACCCATCGTTGTCGTCGTTGGTCATCGTCGGTCGTCGTTGGTCGTTGGTCGTCGTCGTCGTCGTCGTCGTCGTCGTCGTCGTCGTCGTCGTCGTCGTCGTCGGGCGTCGGGCGTCGGGCGTCGGGCGTCGGTCGTCAAGCGTGAGCTTTCGGAGCTCTGCATGGCTTTCTTTGATCGGCGCTGGGCCCCCTGTGGCGGCGCCTCCCGTGCCGCCCCTGGCGCGCTCCGCGCGCCTGGGAGGGGCTCCAACGCCAATTTTGGGTATCGTGTACAGTGGGAACCCATGCCAAGTGTTCTTGGCCCTCCTAACTTAGGACCCCTCCCAAAGGATTAGGGGTCCTTTTATGGCTGATCACAAGAGCAGCTCCTTTCCGTGTTGATCAGGGCTTGTCGTCGGTGTTGCCGCGGGCGATGTCCATTCGAGGCGAATTGTCGCCTGCCCAACAGGGGCCGCTGTGGGTTTTGGACAACGTTGGCTGTTGGACTTCGTGCCAACTTTCCCGTACCGTGGAAACCCATGCCAAGAAAAACCTTGCTTGCCTCCAGGGTGCCCTGGGTTTCTTGGGTTTCGATGGTTTTGCTATGGGAAGCGTGACGTTCCCACACCAAGAATCCATGGGCTTCCTGGGTTCTCAGGGTTGGGTTTCTTGTGTAAGGTTTCTTGTGGTCGAGCCCCTACTGCAACCCATCTCCGTCCCCATCGGGCCCGGGCATCTTAGCCCAACCGTCCCACCTCCCCCAGTTATGGACATGCCCTTCGAAACGCGAGGGGAGCAGCATATATCCCCGTCCATGAGGTTTAAAAACCGGCCAGCGGGACCAAGTCCACGCCAGGAGGGATAGGCATCGGTGAAACGATGCTCAGATCCAACAAGTCCGCCCAGAGCTCCGACAGCCTGTGTGCATGTAACTGTTTCTTCCTCCGGAGCCAGGCACCGCAGGCCGCTCGGCGCTGCGGGAGCTGGCCCTGTGGCTGGGCTGCGCCGCGGCCGTGCTCTGCGTCCTGCACCTCTGGGGCCGCGCCGTGGGCTTCGGGCAGGTCGACCAGGCTCTGGGCCTCCAGGATGGTGTCGGAGTAGGTGGGGCCGAAGGATCGCTCCGTATCGCCGACACATCGGCGATGAGGCTCGATGCGGAGCCCAATTCTCTCCGCGCCGACGTCGCCGATGCACCGGCGATGCCTCGCCATCTTCCGACCCCATCTACGACCCCACCTACTCGGACCTCATCTACGAGGCCTCTGCAGACACGGAGGGAGAATATGTACCACTGCCGCTGCCCGTCTCTCGTCACCACGGCTGGCTTCCCCCGCAGCCCTGGTCAGAGCGCACCCCCGGAGAGGTCTGTAGGGAGTGGCGATGTCGGCATCGTTTCGTTCTTCCATAGGCGCTGCACGAGTACTACGAGCAGCGGCCGGAGGAGCTGAGGCTCGAAGAAGAAGAAGAAGAAGCTTAAACATAAATGTTTGTTGCTCCGCGCGGATTTCTTGTATCTGCGCTGGACCCGTCTCCTTGGCGCGCGGAGCGCGCCAGGGGCGGCGCCGGAGGCTCCCTCTGGGAGGGGGGCCCAGCGTGGCTCCAAGAGATCCGCGCGGCCGCGCGGAGCGCCAACAGTTTCTTTTTCTGCCGCTTCTTCGTCTTCGCGGAGGCGAGGGCTGGTGGAGGCCGCCAAGGATCCGGAGCTCGCCCGCGTGATCGCCGACGTCCGGGCCAACGGGGCACACGCCCTGCAGCTAGGGGGCCACCTGCGAACCCTGCCCCTACCCCCCACGAGTTCTGGGGGGGAGGGTGGGGTTCACTTCGTGCGGAAGCTCCCGAGCGAAGTGAACCCCACCCTGCCCCCCAGAAGTCGTGGGGGGCAGGGGCAGGGTTCGCATGTGGCCCCCTATGCAGCGGCACCTGGACGACGAGCGCGTCCTGCGGCGCTTCAGCGAGAAGATGGGCGGCGTGCCCGCCGAGGTCTGGGCGGCGGCGGGCCTGCCGCTGCACGAGGCTGCGCGCAGAGACTCGGGCATGTCCCCCCTACAGGAGGAGGATGAGGAGACTTCCAGAGTCGCAATCTATCGGATATAGCCAGGACCCCAGGTAAGGGGACCCGGTTAGTAGTAGGGCCCCAGAGCCTTCGAATTGGCCAGAATCACTAAACCATGTCTGCCGTAGCTGGTGTTTTTCGGGTGACGGCAGTTCCGGTTAGTGGAAATGGGACGGGGGGGCGCCCCCGTTACAGATCACTAAACCAGGTTCCACTAATCCCAGTTCTACCATCGCCCGAATAGATAGTCGGGGGACGGTTCTTTTCGATTCTGATTCGCTCATGTGTGAGTATCTGCATGATACAGGGGGGGAAAACACATAGACACAGTTACTCTTCGACTCCCAGGAGAATGCGGGAAGATGTCGGAAATGGGGGGGGAGACGAAAACCCAGAACAGATGGAAACATATGGGGAATCTTCTTATATTTGTGTGTATTTAGTTGTGTGCCCCTGGCCCCCTTGAGATTGATGTTGTCTTTTGGGTTTCTGCCAACACCCGCCTTGTCGGCGGGACGTGCCCGGCACGAGGCCGCGCGCGGCGGCCTCGCGAGCGCCGTGGCGGCCGCCCTGGACGCGCCCGGCGCGGCGGTGGACGAGCCGGACGCTGCGGCGGCAACTCCTGGGAGGGCCAAGCTCGGACTTTTTTCCTTCAGTCGGGCGTGTCCATCCACAGGAGGAATACGCAATAATGGTAACACTAATGTCTGGGGAGTTTTTTTTTGTTGTTTTTGTTTTTCTCGTTTTGTTTCTTGAATCTGTTGGTGCATTTTTTGGATACTCTCTTATTTGTCGTCCAAGCTTCGACTGCAGGAGGACATGCCCGACCTAAACTTTGCCCTGGTCCGAAATCTGACTGAATCCGGTGAATTCCCGCTCAGTCCCGCTCAATCCGGCCTGATCCAGCCTGATCCCGCTTAGTCCGCGGCTACATCAGGCGTAGTAGCCCCCCCCCCAGTGGGGCTTGTTCTCCCTTACTCAGCCCGACGAAGACCTCCCAGTGGCTTCCTCCTGAGGACGCCGAGCGCGGCCTCACGGCCCTGGCCTACGCGGTGGCGTACGGCCACACCGCGGTGGCGTCGCTGCTGCTGGAGCGGGGGGCGGACCCTCGCGCCACGGACGCGCAGGGGAACGCGGCGCTGCACTTCGCCGCGGGCTACGGCCACAGCTCGGAGGGGGGCCGGGTGGGCCAGCTGCGGCCCCCCCCGCCCTTTCGGCAGCACACCACGGGAGCCTTGTGTACCCTCGCGATTCGGTCTTCAGCGTCGACTCGCGTCGATGAGCGTCTGGGCGTCGATGAGGCAGCGCCGATTCAGCGCCGATTCGCATCGATTCAGCGTCGATCCAGCGTCGATTCAGCGTCGATCAGCGCTGACTCGCAGGAGGCGACGAGAAGGTGTGGGCGGCTCCCACAGGTTGCCACCGAGCGCCCCGCCCCGCCGCCGTTCGAGGTCGGCCCCGGAACCGCTCCCGGGGCCCGCCCCCCGCCCGCGTTTCTCGAGGCGTCCTCCCCCAATCTCTGGTGGGATTCAAGCTTCGCGCGGGCCGCCTCAGCTTCGACCGGAAGAGGTGCGCCCTCGACCCGCGGATCAAAAAAGTGTGGCGCGAGGCGGCGGGGGGCCTCTCTCGGGAGGGCTTCACGCGGGTGAAGCAGACCGCCGCGCCAGGGGGGGCCTCTGGGCGCCCTCGGGCCCCCGGGCCCTCGGCGGGCGCAGGGGCGGCCCCTGCGCGAGCGGCCCGGCGCCCCTCCGTTCTGGTGCTTCTCGCGGTGGTCCTGCGCGCGGCGTCTCGGGTCGGGTCGGGCACGTCCTCCTGCACGCGGACTGTGGAAGAGCAATAGAGCACAGCCAAACCATGCTCCACCACAGCCAACACATATATGCAAGACACATCTGTCCTCTGGCTATGTCTTATTTTTTGGGTATGCCAGCTGTAGTGGGACATGCCCGACTTGAGTCTCGGGGCTCCTGGGGGGCCCCGTTGCCCATGGACCAGTCTCGAAGCGTGCTGGAGGCCAGGTTGGTGGGATTCTCAGGGCCGCCCGGCCCACAGCCGCTCAGAATCGGCCCTCCCCTCCTGCCCCTCTGTATCACCACCCGCCAAACCACCCCAACCCAACCAAGAAATCCGCGCGGAGCGCCAAAAGTTTATTTCCCAACGATCCTGTGGTGTTGGGTCCTCGTTTTGACGAGACGGTCCCCGCGTTCAGTCCTCCTCCCGATGCCCCCTTCTCCCTCCTCCCTCCTTCCATCTCTGCCTCTGCCTCTCCTCTCCGCATGCCGTCATCACCATCATTATCGTAATCTTCATCGTGATCATCATCGCCATCATCGGCGTCATCAACATCGCCATCGTCAACGTCGTGCCTCTGTTCTCCGTAGTCCATTTCGGCACCCCTCACGAGGATTGTGGCCCCATGGGGAGCTCCACCGAAGGCCCCAGTATCAGGGTCCACATGGCGGCGCCGCCCCACTTTGGCGCACCCCTCACACGCTTCGTGGCCCCATAGGAAGCTCCACCGAAGGCCCCAGTGGCAGGGTCCACATGGCGGCGCCGCACCATTTTGGCGCACCCCTCACACGCTTCGTGGCCCCACAGTGGCAGGGTCCGCATGGCGGCGCCGCCCCATTTTTGGCGCACTCCTCACACGCTTCGTGGCCCCATTGGGATCTCCACCGAAGGCCCCAGCGGCAGGGTCCATATGGCGGCGTCGCCCTATCTTGGCACTCCCCTCACACGGTTCGTTGCCTCATACGGAATCTCGCCGAAGGCCCCAGCGGCAGGGTCCACATGGCGGCGTCGCCCCCCCTTGGCGCACCCCTCATACGATTCGCGGCCCCAGAAGGAGCTTCACCGAAGGCCCCAGTGGCAGGGTCCACATGGCGGCGCCGCCCCACCTTGGCGCACCCCTCACACGCTTCGTAGCCCCATAGGGAGCTCCACCGAAGGCCCCAGTGGCAGGGTCCACATGACGGCGCCGCCCCATCTTGGCGCACCCCTCATACGCTTCGTGGTCCCACAGGGAGCTCCACCGAAGGCCCCATTGGCAGTGTCCGCATGGCGGCGCCGCCCAGTCTTGGCGCACCCCTTACACGGTTCTTGGCCCACAGGGAGTTCCACCGAAGGCCCCAGTGGCAGGGTCCACATGGCGGCGCCGCAACCATTTCGACACACCTCTCACGCGTTTCGCGTCCCCGTGGCGAGCTCCACCGAAGGCCCCAGTGGCAGGGTCCGCATGGAAGCGCCGTGCCGTTTTCGGGGCGCCCCTCACACGTTTTGTGGCCCCGTAAAGGGGGCTCTACATCAGGCCCCAGTAGGAGCGCCCGCAAGGCGGCCCCGCACCATCTCGGCACACTCTTCACGCGCTTCGTGGCTCCATAAGGAGATCCACCGAAGGCGATACGAACAACGACGTTATTCACAACTGCGTCTGGTTAGGTCGTTCGCCAGGCTAGTTTTGTGTAGTTTTTTCTTCTTGCAGGGTGGACTGAGACTCGCCCTGTTACTATCGCTGCCCCTCGCGGGGAAGGCGAGGAAAGAGGAGACCAGGGCTGGACCTAAACGGTGTTTTCGGTGATTTCGTGGGCCGTTTTCGTTTCGACCTCGTTCTGCGGCAAAAGGCGGATTCGAGGCAACAGCGAGGGACAACGACAACAGAAGGAACACGACACACACACACACCGTTTAGGTTCAGCCCTGGAGGAGACGAGACAGAGGCGAGAGCAGCCACCGCAGCCTCCTCCGCGTCGCGCTCATACAGTGCCGTTTTTAATACATGCTCCGCGTGCGGATCATGTATTAAAGATGCAGGGGTTTAGTATCAAAACCAACGATGAGTTCATGAACGAATTTATTCAAACATGAATCGTGTGTTGAAAATCATATCAAAAAATCTGGTGTATTAGAAACTGCCCTGTACACTCTGCACGAGGCGGGCTCGGGGTCGCGTGGCTCGGGGTTTGTTGCTGGCCGGGGCGCACGCTGGGCGGCCGCCCTCTGCGAGGTCGTCTGCCGCACGCTGGGCCTGGGTCGGGCGCGTCCCTCTCTACAGGAGGAACGCTCAAACACAGTAAGCAAATGATCAGGGGACGATGCTTCTACCATTTTCGGTTGCTCGAGGGTATTCAACAGAGTCTTCTACGATTTTTCTACCGTGTACAGGAGGAGTATTCAAAATTAGTTAATCGTGGCCTGGGGACGATTTTTGTTCTGCCATTTTGGGTTATCTTGGGGGATTCTTTGTTGGCCAGTCTTGAAATTCCTTCCGACCTCCGCCTGTTCGAGGACGTGCCCGACCTGCCGCTGGGCCCCCCTCCGCACCCGGCGCGGCCTGCGCCCTGCTCGCGGGGCGCCTGGCGCCCGGCGACGCGGCGCGCCCGAACCGGCAGGGGCAGACCGCCGCGGACGTCGCGCGCCGCAACGGCCACGACGCTGCGGCCCTGCTCGCCGGCCTCGGCTCGGGCCGGACGAGAGGGGGGGATTGGGAAAGGGGGGGTTACGAAATCTGCTGCATGCAGCTGGTTTCGGCCCCACCGAGGGGCCCATTCCTCGATACATAGCCGCCTCCGGCGCCGGGAGGCGCTGGGAAAATCAGCTACGTGAGCTGATTCTCAAACCCCCCCTTTGCTATCCCCTCTTTCGCCCGACCCGAGGCGGGCTGCCCCCGGGGGCGGCGGCGGGCTGGCGAGCGCCTCCATTTCAGGCAGTGGCGAAGCGTCCGGGCTCGCCCATAGCCCCACCGAACACTGTTCTAAGTACTTTCCTGTTGTTTCCGCGACATGTTCTTAGAGCATTTCTGGCTGGGACTGTCTTGTTTTCACCATTGGGTTTATGTTCTAGGAACATTGTTTTTATTTTTCGAACACTTTTGCGTTCTAAGAAAATTTCGTGGTATGACTATAGGAGTGCCGGGACGGTCGGTCCCTGCTCAATCCAGGCCTCCCAGACGGGGTGCGAGCAGGCGGGGTGGGAGGATCGCGTTGCCTCGCCGCTGCATCGCCGCTGCATCGCCGATGTGGGGCCCGAGTTGCTTCACGTCGACGTCGCCGATGCATCGCCGACGTCCACGATGCATCGCTGGTGCATTGCCGATGCATCGCCGATGCATCGCCGATGCATCGCCGATGTATCGGCGATGCGGCGCGATCCTCCGATCCCATCTGCTCGGACCACATCTGCCAGTCGGGCCTGTCCCTCTACCGGAGGAGTATCCCAAAATAGTCAAGAATAATCCGGGAACGATGTCGTCGATCATTTTTGGACTGTTTAATTGTTTCGTCCAAAATCCACCTGTACGGAGACATGCCCGACCTGCGGTGAATATCTTGGCCTCCCGACCCAGACATCGGGTAGCCAATCGTGGGAGCCTGGTATGCCCTCTCAACTCCGTCCGTCGTTGGCGGCGCGCAGAGGGGGGTAGGGTTAAGTCGGGCCTGTCCCCCTACAGGGGGATTTTCGGCGAAAAATAGAAAATACCCTAAAAGTAATAAAACAAACGTCCAAAAATAGTCTGGGGGCTCTTTCTTGAGTATGTTTGACCTTTTTGGGGTATTTTTGGGGTATTGTTTATTTTTCGTCGAAAATCCCCTTGTAGGGGGACACGCCCGACATGAGGGTAGGGGGAGGGGAGACGGTTTCTTAGAAGGAGGCTGCTTCTTAGAAGGCGTGGGCCTTACATCTACGGACAAGGCCCGCACCTTTTAAGAAGCAGCCTCCTTCTAAGAAGTCTTCCCCCCTCCCCCTACCTCCCTCTGCGCGCCGCCATTAGCGTCGATTAGCGTCTGGAAGTCGATGAGATAGCGCCGATCTAGCGTCGGTTAGCGTCGATGTTCGTCGATTTAGCGACTGGGGGCGACATTCTGCATTTTGAGACAATCATGGCGTCGGGCGTCTGGGACTGGGGGTGATATCCAGGCCTCCCAAGTCCTGTAAAAACAGATGGGGCCGAAGGATCGCGCCGCATCGCCAGTGCATCGGCGATGCGTCTCGATGTGGAGCGCGACGGTCTCCACGCCGGCGTCGCCGGTGCATGGCCGACGCATCGGCGATGCACTGGTGATGCGGCGCGATCCTCCGGCCCCACCTTCAGGATGGGAAAAAGCACACAGACACAATTCATCGTCGATCCCTGGGAAAACATGGGAAACTATGGGAAGTGGGGGGGAAGACGAAACCCAGAACATATTGGAAACTATGGGGAATCCTGTTATCTGTGTGTATTCATTTGTGTGGCCCAGGGCCTCTTCACACCTGCTCGAGCCCTCCCCCTCTATAGGAGGCCTCCAGGAGAGCCCGGGGGCGGGCACTGCGCCGTGGAGCCCCGCCGGGCAGCAGGGCCTCGCCGAGGCCGCCCTCGGCCAGACTCGCCGAGGAGCCTCGCCGAGGACGAGCAGCCTCGGCGCCCCCTGGACTCCTAGCTTCAAGTCGGGCATGTCCCTCTACAGGAGGAGTGTTCAACACTATATATATATATATCTATATATCTATATTAATATATATATATATATATAGATATGTACATCTCTCTCTCTCTCTCTCTCTCTATATATATATATATAAAAACAGGATGGGGACGATTTCGTCGATTATTTGCTTGGCAATTTTATGAACGATTTGGACCATCTCTTACTGCTCGTCCACGCTCCGCCCGTAGGCAACGTGCCCGACCTGAGCGCAGCTCCCCCCGTGGGCCGTTCGCCCCCCCGCCGCTGCCTCCGACGGCGCCCGCCGCGGCATCGCGGGGTGACGTGCGCGGCCTTCGGCCACCCTCCGGAGGCGGCCGACCCTGCGCCTCGAGCAGCACACCTTCAGCAGGGGTGCCCTCGAGGGCGCGAAGGTGATTCGCGCTCCGCGCTTCGCGGTTCGGCTCCGACTCCTCCTCCTCATCCTCCTCTTCTCCCCTGGGAGGCGCCTCGAGAGCGCGAAGTTGTTCGCGCTTCGCGCCTCGCGCAGCGCGCAGCGCGAAGTTGGGAGCCCTCGTTTAGTGAGCGTTTTTTTGTTCAGCGTCTTGCCGATCGCCGCGGGCCTTCGCACCCCCCCCCCTCGCTCCCCCCTTGGCCGTTCGGGGAGCCTGCTTCGAGCGGGTAGAGTCCAGTCCCCCCCACTGGACGTTCTGTTGCAAGCAGTCGCATGAAGCAGAGGCCCCGAGCAAGAGCCCCCCCCTCCCCCCCCTTCCGCCCCATGTCAAAACGCCGAATGAGAAAGCGCTCACCTTCCCCGTGCCTCTTTCCTTGCGTCCTCGTCCCCCCTCCCTCATGCGCGCCTGCTCCCTGTTCACCCCGCCCCCCCCCCCCCGATTCCCATCCTGTTCGCCCTCTCCATCCCCCTCTTCCCCACCTGCCCCCTGCCCTCTTCTCGTCCCCTCTCACAGTGTCGCACAATCTGTCTTCTGCTCTCCTCTCTCCCCTGACCCTTTCAGGAAGATCACTGGCCCTCCTCCGTGTCTTTTTTGTTGGTACGCACAGGATTGTGCCGAGATGTGTTGTCGATGTTTCGAAAGTGATGTTCCCCCTGTAGCGTGAGCCTCATTTTCGGATCGGTGCTTTTGCTCCCGTCGTTCAGAAAGGCGCTCTCGCCACAGCGCCAGCCACTTTTCTGCATCCGAACCATTTTTCATTGTTGTCGCCCCCTTTTTTTCCTTCCGCCTTCCCCTGGTCCTCCTGCTCCTCCCACTCCTTCCACTCCAGATGCTACTGCTGCTATTCGTCCTCGTCCTCCCTCCTCCTCCTCCTCCTCCTCCTCCTCCTCCTCCTCCTCCTCCTCTTCTACCCCCTTCTCCTCCCCCTTCTCCCCTCCCCCTCCTCTTTTTTCTCCTTCTCATCCTCCTGCTCACCCGCCACCCCTTCCTTCCTCCTACGTGCGCAGCTTCCCCTTCCCCATTGCGCATAACACGATGGGGTCTTTGAAGGAGTCCCAGGTCGACTATGACACGCGTCCGCGGTCAGAGAAGCAATCGGCGCAATGGGGGGAAGGGTGGGAGGCAGGGACAGGATGTCAAGCACGGCGCGAGCGCACCTAGCTTGCCTCCTCCCCTCTTCCCCCTCCGCTCTACTGCTCGTCCCCCCTCACTCTGTCCACCTCCCTTCCCCCAGGAGGAAAAACAACACTGGCACAATTAATCGTCGATTCCCCAGAGAATATGGGAAACTATGGGACGTGTGGGGGAAGCCGAGCATTCAGAACATATGGGACAATATGGGACATCCTGTGATTTGTATTTATTTATACGTGAGTCCCAGGGCCCCTTCATTACCCGCTCCCCCGCCGTATCCCCCTCCCCCTCCCCCGCTGCACCATGCCCTGCCTTCCCCACCTCCCTCCCCCCAGCCCTCTTTGGGGGCCGCCTGGGCTCTCATTGAACTGGAGGAGGAGGAGGAGGAGGAGGAGGAGGAGGAGGAGGAGGAGGAGGAGGAGGAGGAGGAGGAGGAGGAGGAGGAGGATTCCATGTGTCTCCTGGAGTCTCCTTGGCTTCCCAAGGCCGGGACCGACTTCGAAGAAGAAAGTTTCTGGAGGTTCGCGCCGATTTTTGGGATTGGCCCTGCAAGCGAGCTATCCCAGCCCTCCTGGGGACCTCTCGAGCTTCCTCGGGCCCTTCTGATATGTTTAGGGCCTCCCAGGCGATCCTCCTCCTCCTCCTCCTCCTCCTCCTCCTTTTTCTCCTTCTCATCCTCCTCCTCCTCGATCCTCGATCCTCCTCCTCCTCGATCCTCCACGCCCTCCTCCTCCTCCTCCTGCCCTTCCCCCTCCTCCTCCTCCTCCTCCTCCTCCTCCTCCTCCTCCTCAATCCGTAGCCATTTTGGCTCAAGATGCCTTGTTCCACAGGGGAACACGTGGATACCGCTAGTCCGCGTCTTGCTTTCAGTTGTGGGTCCGCATCGGCGCGCGGGGTGCGCAGATGGCGGGCGGCAATGGATCAGGCGGCGGGCGTGCAGCAGGGCGCCAGCGTGGCCCACTGCCCCAGTCGGGCAACGGCGCAGGCACGTGGTCGCGGACGGCGGGCAGCGAGTGGGGGGCGCCCGATGGGCCGACGTGGCAGTGCTGGACGTGTGGGCTGGGCGACCAGTTCGGCTTCTGCACGCACTGCCGCGACCCCCACTGCCATGCGCCGCGCGCTGGAGGTGCCTGGTCGGCGGCTGGCGCTGGCGCGAAGCAGCAGACGGTCTCCTTTGCGGCGAAGCTCAAGGCCGTCGAGGAGCGGGAGAACGCCCTCCAGGCGAAGGTCAAGGCCCTGGAGGACACTTCAGCCAAGGCCGCTGCTGGGGCGGGCCAGGAGAACGCGCGGCCCTGGACCAAAGGGCCGAGCGAGGTCGAGAAGTGGCTGCGCAAGAAGAAGTGGCTCGAGGCGGAGTGCGACTGCTCGTCGGGCCACTGGGCGGAGGCGCTCGCGGACGTGGAGGCGCAGCTGCGGTCAGCCCGTGGGTCACGGGACCGCGCCAAGCCCACGGCAGCGCAGCTACGCGAGGCCAACCTCCGTGCCGAGAAAGCGGCTGCCACGCTGGTCGCAGCGGAGACTGGGGAGCAGCGGTGCCAGGCAGCGCTGCAGGCGGCGCGCGCCAAGGTGCTGGAGGCCAAGCAGGCTGAGGAGGCGGCTCGCGCGTACCAGGCTGAGGTTCAGGCGCTCGTCGCCGCAGAAGGGCCGAATCGAGGAGTTGCCAACGACGTGGACGTGCTCCGGGTGTAGTGCGTAACCTCGCAGGACGTGTGGGCGCCAGCCTCTAGGAGCTTGGGCTGGCAGCGGGTCTCGCCAAGTTGGCGGCCGACCTGGAGCGGAAGGCTGCTGAGGAGGTGCCTGCAGCTCCTGGTGGTGAGCCACCTGCTGCTGGGGGGGCGATTGGAGTGAGGCAGCATCACCAGGAGCACCAGGGCAGCCTGCAGATGCCCCAGGAACACTGCCAGGAAGCGGTGCTGAACCAGCAGCACCTGCGATGGGCGTGGACGAAGAAGCTCCACCCCTCACCGAGGAAGAGGAGGCATGGCTTGCAGGTGCTGCAGCAGCACCTGACGGAGCCACCCATCCAGACAAGCACAAGTGCTACGTCGAGGTGCTGCAGCAGGCGTACTCACGGCTGGCGAAGAGGCCGCGGCAAGGGTAACGCGCTCCTCTGCGTGGTGATGGAGGGCCCAAGGATCGGGTTCCCGCCGTTCTTGTGGGCCCAGAAGGTCAGGCAGCAGCTGCAGGACCTCAACCTCGTGGTGCCGTGGAGAGCGAAGGATGAGGTTCGTGATGGCAGAGGTTACCCCGAGGTTCTCCCCTGTGCGTGCGAGACTGGCGGTTCGATGTCCAGCCAGGCAGCCGTATGGACTCGCGGAAATGAGCCAGTTCAAGTTGTGAGGCTACGAACACGGACGTGAGGCCCCCCGCGCCACAGGATGGCATAGGTAATTGCGAGGGGGTCCGCCGTCCTGGCGCTGCAGTGCCATGGGCCTGCCCCTGTCGCTCCCTCGGAGGACCAGCAATGGCGAGCGCGCCCTTGCGAGGGCTCGCTGCGCTGCTGGCAAAGGCAGGGTAAGGGCAGCTGCCGTGGCGCCGCGGGTGCGACATGCATTGCGAGGAGTGGCAGGTGGCCGTCCTCAACTTCAACGCCTTCAGCAGTTTCGTCAAGTGCATGGATGTGAAAGGGCTGCAAGGCTGCGACGCGGTGCTGTTCCATGGGGACCAGGCTGGCGGCGGGCAGGGGCAGCGACGCAGAGGCCCAGGTGCGAGCAGCAGGCTGGGGAGGACGTTGCACGGCAGCAATCGCGTCCGCGGCTGGATGCCAGGGCACAGGAGAGCTGCTGACGATGGTTAAGGAGATGCATGGGTTGGCGGAGCTGAAGGTGAAGCAACCAGCAGTGGTGGTGCCGGGCAGGATGCACATGGCCTGCTACTCGGGGGTGTGCAAGGGCGGGTTTTTGATCGTCAACGTGTGCCTGGAGGCGGGCGCCCGAATGGGCCTGACCAACAGGAGGGCTCTGCTCGATCTGACGGTGGCGACTTCAACGTAGAGTACGACGGGCTGGTGCAGAGCGACCTCCTGAAGTGTTTCGACGCGGAGGTTGCGAGGCCAGCGGTGGCGACGTGTGTTGCCTCGGGCAGGATCATCGACTTCTTCCTGGTCTCGCGCGGGGTGCAGGTTGTCAGTGTGCAGGTGGTGCCAGGATCGCCCGTGTGTCCCCCGCTCGCCTGTCATCTTGAAGGTCGAGGCTATTGGAGTACGGCCGTGTTTACAGATCGCGCAGGCGCCCAAGCTCGTCCCTGCGGCGAGGCCGTTGGGCTGCTGCACATCGGACCAGGATGCCAAGTGGGTCGAAGTAGGGCAGTCAGTGCAACGGGTGCTTGGCGGAGTGCGAGGAGATGCAGCAGGAGACGAGAGCAGGGCTGGTCAGCCCACGGCGCTGACGGTGGCCTGGCGCAGGCTCCTCGCGGCAGCGGGGCAAGACCTGGTAGAACTATTTCTCAAGTGGAGGGACGCGCTCATAGGTGCGTCAGGCGTTCGGATCGCGTAGTCACCAAGTGGGTGCGGCAGACGGCAGTCAAAGGGTTGAGGTCGCCAAGGATCGCAGCGGAGGCTGCGTGGCTGGGCAGGGTAACTGCCTGGGGGCTGCGGCGCAGGACCAGAGTCCCCAGGAGAAGACGATGGCGCTGATGGGCCCCCCCCGCCTGGCGAGGGGTGCGCCGCGGCGGCTGCGGGCCAGGGCTGCTCAGGAGCAGGCCTCTAGCGCCGACCGCGCCGTGGGATTGGCAGGCGCCGCGCTGCGGTGGTGGAGGGTAGTGCAGGAGGAAGAGGTCAGCCGTGCGCCCGCTGAGGCGCTGCGCTGGATAGCTGAGCAGGCACGCGCCGATGCCCGAGCATTGGCGCAGCGGGACCTCGACGAGAGGGGGCGGCAGTTCGACGAGTGGGTCCAGCTAGAGTTGCGAGGAGGTGCGATAGGGCTACATGCCGTCATGCGGGTGTTCATCGGCCGGGAGGACAGCCCAGCTGACCAGGGGCGAGCGTGGGGCACGCCAGCCAGCCAGGAGGTAGAGGTGCGCCAGCCGGAAGATGAGTGGCGGAGGCTCTGGAGAGTCGCGCGCGAGCAGGTCAGCGTGCGCTGGCCCAAGGACCTGGGCGAGCTCCCTCCCAGGCCCTCGTTGGACGAGATGAGGAGGTGCCTGAGGTCCTTTCGGCGGGGCGCAGCAGCTCCCTTCGAGGGCATTCGGCCGAGGCAGCTGCTGGAGCTGTGCGCTGGGGCGCTGGGGGCGCGAGCAGCGGAGTGGCCCAGCCTCGCCATCAAAGTGTGCTTTCTCGCGAAGCGGCTGGGGGGAGTGATGCCGATCGCAATTGTCAGCGTGTTGGCGAGGGTGCAGGCGCGCCTCGGGATGTCCATCGCGCTGGGGTGGGGGAGGCGCAACGACAGGCCCTTCTTCTGGGCCGCCCGAGGTCGTGGATGTGATCGGGCGGCGTGGCAGCAGGCGGCGGAATGCGAGTGGGCGACGGCCAAAGGGCGCCACCAGCGTGATCCAGAAGGGTGGGTATTCGGTGCTCGTGCTGCTGGACCTGCTGTAGGCGTGCGAGCAAGTGCGTCGCCACCACCTCGTCGAGGCAGCGGTCAGGACGGGCTTCCTGCTGTGGCAGCTGAAGCTGCAAATCGACCTGTACCGCTCGCCTCGACGGTTGACGCTCGGCGTGGGTGTGGGAGGGGGGCTTCAGGTGGACCAAGCGGTATTGCCTGGGGATGGGTTTGCCGCGCTGATGCTCAAAATGCTGCTCCTGGCTCCGTTGGATAGGTTACGCGAGGCGCATCCGACGGTGGATCTCACGGTCGTGGTCGACGACATCATCGTCAAGAGGACAGGCAGCCTGGCGAGGACAGTGCGGGAGATTGGAGGCGCGGTCTTCAGGCTCAAGACGCTGCTGGACGAGGCCGACCTGCATGTCGCGACGAAGACGTCGCTTACCCTGGCAAACCGACCGAAGGCGCGCGCAGCAGTTGCGCAGCGCCTGAGGAAGCCGCTGGGAGTGATTGACGTCGAGCAGGAGCAGAACCTGGGCGTTGACTTCAGCGGCGGCAAGAGGATAGGCATATCAGTGAGAGTGCAGAGGCTGCAGGCGGCGCAGCAGAGGCTGAGGAGGTTCGGATTGCTCAAGAAGGGCAAGGTGAAGAGGAGGCCGGCCAGCAGGGTCGTCAAGACGGGGCTGCAGCCCAGTGTTGCGCATTGAGTGGCGGTGTCAGGCATGGCGAGGGGCGAGCTGGACAAGGCCAGGAACCTGGCCTTCTGCGCGACGGCCACGAGCACGGCGGGCAGGTCGCGCACGCTCCCCTTGATGCTGCAGCCAGGCCTGGATCCCGTCTTCCACGCGACACTGCCACCCGTGATGATGCTGTTTCGAGAGCGCTGGGAAGGCTGGGTCCCGTCTCTCATGATGGATTTCTTCCTGTGCGACGACAGGACCACGAAGTGGGTGCATGTCCAGGGTCCGATGTCGGCGGTGGTGGTGACTTTGAGGCGCGTGGGCTGGCGCGTCATGGACCGTGAGCGGTGGAGGTGCCACGACGGGTCGATCCTGCGGCCCTTCGACACCGCCCCTTGGGTAGTCAAGAAGCTGCTGCTGAGGGCGATTGAGCAGTGGCAGGCTGCGAGCACCTCGCCAGCGGCGGGGCCCTCGAGCCGCTCGCGCGGCTCACGGCGCCGGGCGTTGTCAGCAGTGTGCGCGAGCAAAGAGAGCCAGGGCAGCGTGCCAGCAAGAGGGTCAGGCTCACCGCGAAGAAGGGCTACGTAGCGTCGCTGGTCACTCACGGGCAGTGGACGCAAGCGAGGAAGGTGGATGCAGGCATGGTGGCATCGGATGCGTGTCTGCTATGTGGGGCGAGAGGCGCGCTGCTGCACATGCATTGCGGCTGCGGCGCTTGGCAGGAGGTGTTGACCACGCCAGCCGCGGTGTCCTCCCTGAGAGCCAGATCGGACAATGACGGAGGTGGAGCTGGTGCTGGAGAGGTTGTGGCCAGCCCAGGCGGGACTACGCAGGCCTGTGCCGTCCAGCAACATATGCTGGCGAGGACAGCATGATGGAGTCGTGCCGCCAGGGGGGATCTACTTGGACGGGCCGGCCTTCGACGTGGACTTCGACGGCTACCCCCCAGTGGGTTGGGGCCCGGTGGCGCTGACGCCCGACGGGGATGTCGGTCGCGGGACAGTTGTGTGAGCCGCGCGTGGACATCAACGGCGGGGAGCTCACGGCCTTGATCGTGCTGATGCGGTTGGGGATGGCTCCAATCGTGGCGGTCGTGGACTCCAAGTGCGTGTGCAACGGGGTCATGAAGGCTGGGCGTGCAGGCGCCACGTGCTACAGCCGCGCGCGGGCGGGGCGAGACAGGGGTGCGCGTGCGGTGGATGCGAGCGCATCAGACGCAGCAGCAGGTGCGCGAGGGAGCGATCACGAGCCGCGACTGGCTGGGCAACAAGTACGCGGACGGGGCAGCCAGGTCAGCAGCGAAGGCAGTCAGGATTGCGGCAGAGGATCGCGCCAAGCTGCAGGCTGAGCGTAGCCTCGTGGATGGTCGTTATGTGGTGCAGCGCCGTGGGCAGCTGGGTCCAGGGCAGCGACGCGTGTCACAGGAAGGCGAAGCCACGGGGTGCAGTGGAAGGCCGTGCAGCGAGGAAGGGCGACGCCAGCAACGCGTGCGACCTGCGCGGTGCTCCAGGGAAGCAGTGGCGTACGCACTGCAGGTGGCAGGGTCGCCAGGGCGAGCGCCCAGGCTCCATCCTGGAGGAGGCGATGACTGCGAACGGGGTCCTGAGGGCTCGAGGGCTCCCGGGCCATCGGCTCGCGAGGATCGAGCCGCAGGTGGGCGCGCAGCTGGAGAGGAAGATGCCCCTGGTGGCGTGCCTCTGCTGCGGGGCCACTGGAGCGGCGCGTGCCGGCAGCTTCACCAGGCGCTGTGAGCCGCCGACTCCGTCGGGCAAGGCGGTGCTGGCGAGGCTGGATCGCAAGATGGCGCCCAAGGTGTCCAGCAGAGTGGCAGTCGAGGTGCGCGACCTCGTCGAGGGCAGCAGCGATGCCACTATGCTGACTGATGTCTAGCCAGGCTGCCGTACGTAATCGCGGATGTGTGCCAGTTCAAGTTGAGGAGGCTACGAGCGCAGATGTGGTGGGCGCGGCTGGTCTGGCCTCGACGACGAGCGGGCCCGACGCGACGGCTCCCAGAGGGGGCGGAAGAGCCGCCAGTGCGCCGCCACCAGGGGCCCCCGCCGCGGTCTCATCGACTTGCAGGCGGGGGCGGGGATGAAGCGGGAGCCGCAGCAGCTGCCGAGGAGGCGGTGCGAGGCAGGGTCGCAACGCTACTGGTGGCCTACCGCCGCGGCTGCGATGCTGCGGAGCCGCGTGGCGCTGTGCGGGGTCCCTCGGCGCAAGCGGCATGCTGGCGGCCCTGCCCAGGAATGGTGCCTCGACCTGAGCGCGGTCAGCCAGAGGCACGGGGCGCGCGTGGCGTTGGTGGCGGCCGAGCCGAGGGTCGACCCGCGAAGGGCGGGGGCCGTGGCGGGCGCTCCGAAAGGAGCTCGCGAGCCCCCCGCCCCGAAGCGGCTCTCGCCTAGGCGAAGGCGTCGGAGCCGCGCGATGAGCTTTCCCTTTCACCTCGCGGTCGTCGTCGGCCAGGGGTTCGCGCTGGCTCGTCGATGGCGCTGCATGCTGAGGCGGCGCTGGCGGCGCCGCAGAGGAGCGGCTCAGCGGCGCGCGGGCCTCCCACGTCGCCGTGTGCGTCGGACCTGGCAGACAAGAGTCGAGTGGATCGGCGTCTGGGGCGCCGAGGAGCATTTCAGCGAGTTCGGCCAGACGTCCTACCTCACCAGGCCTGGCCTCGGCGACGAGTGGGACGGGCGCGGCGACGCTCAGAGGGGTGGAGGAGCCGCCAGAGCGGCGCCACCAGCGGCCCCTGCCGCGGTCTCATCGACCTACAGGCAGGGGCGAGGACGACGAGTTGTGTATCGGGCATCGCCAGCAGTGGCGCTCCAACCAGGACGCAGAGGAGCATGGGCTGCTGAGTCCGTCGGTGGCTAACACGCAAGTCCCAGCCCCCAGGGGCACCCGCGAGGTAAGCAGCGTGCGGGGCTGGGCTCAGTCGCCAAGTTTGTTGCTGGGGCCTGCCCCCTGGCGCGCCCGATGGGGTAAACAGCGCGTGGGGCGGGCCCGCCTCGACGTGCGTGCCTCGAGGTGGAGCCGCAGCTGCTCGCGGTGCGGTCTCGGGGGCGCCGATGGGGCCATTTGGCGAGTTCTGCGCGACGTCATCCTTCCCCAGGCCAGGCTTCCGCGGGCAGCGGGCTGGGCGCAGGCGCTCCCAGAGGGGTGGAAGTGCCGCCAGTGCGGCGCCACCGGGGGCCCTTGCCGCGGCCTCACCGACCCGCAGGCGGGGGCGATGACGATGCGATTGACGCTGCAGCGGCGACCAATGATGAGGTCAGAGGCAAGGTCGAGTCGCTCCTCGCGGCCTACCGCCGCGGCAGCGAGGCTGCGCAATCGAGCGGTGCGGCTCGGGGTCCCTCGACGCGGACGGACTGCAGTCGGCCCTGCCCAGGACTGGCACCTCGACCAGAGGTTCGGGGAGCGCGTGGCACGGGTGGCGGCCGAGCCGAGGGTCGACCCGCGCGGGGCGGGGGCCATAGCGGGCGCTCCGAAAGGAACTCGCGAAGCCCCTGCCCCAAAGCGGCTCTCGCCGAGGCGGCGTCGTCGGAGCCGCGCGATGTGATTGCCCTCGCACCTCGCGACCGCCGTCGGCCAGGTGCTCGCGGTGCGCGTGGCGCTGCATGCTGGGGCGGCGCTGGAGGTGAGGCATGCGAGCGGCTCTGCGGTGCACAGGCCACCTTCCTCGACGTGCGTGGCGGCCGCGGCGGGCATGGTCCGGGTGGGTCGACCTCGGGGTGGGCGGATGAGCTCGTCGGCGAGGTCGGCTCGATGTCGCCCTCCCCCTGGCCTGGCCTCGGAGGCTAGCAGGCGGGGTGCGGCTCTGAGTGGAGGGGCCGCCAGAGCGGCGTCGCCAGGGGCCCCTGCTGCGGTCTCACCGACCTGCAGGCGGGGGTGAGGATGACGCAGGCGTCGCCGCAGCGGCGACCCGGGCCACGGCGTGCTCCTCGCGGGCTGCCGCCGCGGATGCGCCGCCGCGGGGCTGAGCGGCGCCGCTGGCCTGCGTTCGTCCGACTCAGGGGGCCCCCGTGGGGCCGAGCCTTGTCGGGCTGCTGGATTCGACTCGGGTACTGGCGGCGTGGGGCCCCGGGTGGTCTCCGCGGGGCTCGCTCCTGGGGCGCCGCCTGGCCCGAGTGCTTGGGGGTGAGTGCGGCTGTCCAGCGCCCCGCGTTGTGGGGTGCTAGGTGCTCGCGCTCACGCGGCGTCGGGTCTCCTCGTCGCCTGGGGCCGTGCCTGTGCACGGCAGCGAGGCACCGAGGCCACGTCGCCCGAGTCGGGCAGTGACGCGGCGGTCCCACGGTCCCATGAGCAAGCGTCCCATTGCAGGCTGGCGGGCCCGATTCGGTTGCCTGGAGAGCGAGCACCCCGCTGGCGCGCGACAGGCCCGATGCGGTTACCAGTGGCGGCACTCTGCAGACGGCGGAAAGGCAGTCCATGCATAACGTGGTGTCCGCGCGGCGTTTTTTTTGTTTTGTTGGGGGCGGGGGGGGGGCGATATATCCATGTAACACAACTAAAGGATTGACGGGGGCGATCAGGGTAATCGGGAGGAGGTTTTGGGGGATGGCAGGGGCGATCTGCTTTCGTTTTGCCTCTTTTTGGCCTCTTTGGGGGATGCGCTGTCCCAGGGCGAACTTGAGACCTCCCGGCCTTGTGTCGCCCATCCCGCCTTGCCCCCGGCTCCACAAGAGGACGGACAGGACCAGGGCGAGGGCGATGACCAGGGCCGAGGGCGACGCGTGCGATTGCGAGGGCGCTGGGGAGGACGAGGACGAGGCAGGCGAGAGCGACGACGACTTGGCCAACCCCAGCGGCCGCGACGACGACGACGCCGACGACGACGACGACGACGCCCACGGCAGCGATGGCGCCGAGGACGGGCGGCCAGTCCACGAGGCCGTGGACGCGGTGGACCACCAGCTGCTGGGGCCCGTGGGGCCGCAGGACGCCCGCGGCCGCCGCCGCGGGGCCGCGGGTCGGCCGTGGGCCCTCGCCGACCAGCTGCTGCCGCGGTCGCCGAGGGTTGAGGATTTGCGGCTTCGGGAGGAGGAGGAGGAGGAGGAGGAGGAGGAGGAGGAGGAGGAGGAGGAGGAGGAGGAGGAGGAGGAGGAGGAGGAGGAGGAGGAGGAGGAGGAGGAGGAACAGGAGGAGCAGGAGGAGGAGGAGGAGGAGGAGGAGGAGGAGGAGGAGGAGGAGGAGGAGGGAGGAGCAGGAGGAGGAGGAGGAGGAGGAGGAGGAGGAGGAGGAGGAGGAGGAGGAGGAGGAGGAGGAGGAGGAGGAGGAGGAGAGGAGGAGGAGGAGGAGGAGGAGGAGGAGGAGGAGGAGGGAGGAGAGGAGGAGGAGGAGGAGGAGGAGGAGGAGGAGGAGGTGGAGGAGGAGGAGGAGGAGTCAACGAGCCCAAATAATATCTACACCACCGCCACGTCGATTCCTCCTCCCTTTTCTGCCCTCCTCTTCCTCTCCTCTTTCCTGGGGGAGGGAGGGGATGAGGGAGGTGGTGGTGGTGTATATTTTTGGGCCCCGTAGATTCGGATTCCCGATGTATGGACGTGTAAGGGCTTTGGCTTTTCTCCCGGAGGCGCCCCCTCGTTGCCGCGGTGGGATTCCCTGCGGGATCTTGACCAGAGCGCGCTCCAGGACTGGCCTGGGCATCGTCGTCATCGTCGTCGACGCTGCCGCCGCCGCCGCCGCCGCCGCCGCCGCCGCCGCCGTCGTCGTCGTCGTCGTCGTCGTCGTCGTCGTCGTCGTCGTCGTCGTCGTCGTCGTCGTAGTCGTCGTCGTTTTCGTTTTCGTCGCCGTCGCCGTCGCCGCCGTCGCCGTCGCCGTCGCCGCCGCCGCCGCCGCCGCCGCCACAGTCCTTGTCTGTGCCGTCGCCTCTGTCGACGCCGTCCTCGCCGCCCTTTGAGGGGGGGCGGCCGTCGCCTTTCGTGCCGCCGGCCCCAGTCGGCCTCCGAGGGAGCTCCGTGGAGGCACGGCCCCGCCGGGGGCCCCCCGAAGGCCCAGGAGGCCCCGGGCAGGTCCCCAGGTCGGCGGCGTGTAAGATCGGCACGAACGACATCTGCCCCTAGCCACCGCTTCATTGCGCACGGTCCACTGCTCGCAAAGTGCCTCTTAGCAGACGTCCCAAACATAGTCGCTGTTCGATGCAATGGAGCTTGTTTGCCACGACGCAATGGATCCAGGTCGTTTGCGAGTAGCCACTTTGCGAGTCGTGGAACGCGCTTGTCTAACTGCTCCCTGGCCAGGCTCATCCTGAGCCCAGGAGCTGTGCATACGCCCCCCCGGCCAAGCCAGGGGGGCGTGGCGCATGCACCGCTGCTGTGCTCGGGATGGGCCTGGCCCAGGCGCGGCGGGCATGTTTGTAGACTTCGGCGCCCTGTAAGAGAGGCCCTGCGCGGCCGTCGGGGGGCCCTGGCGGGTCATACCCCAGCGCGCGCAGGCCGCCGCGGTCGCCTCGCGCGCGGTCGTCGGCAGACCGCGCGCCAGAGGGCAGTCATGTCCTGCAGGAACCGTCCGGCGTGGGCGGCAGTCTCTCAGGAGGGAAAAAACACATAGACACAATGAATCGTCGATTCCCCAGAAAATATGGGAAAATATAAGCAGTGTGGGGGGGGGAGACAGAAACCCAGAAAATATGAGGGATTGTTTTATTTGTGTGTATTTACTTGTGTGTCCTGGGGCCCCTTCACTCTCGTCCCGTCTCGACGCAGCAACGGCGCCAGCGCTGGCGTTCTGTCCGGGCTGCGCCGGGACTCGATTTTTTTTCCGACGTCCTTTGACGAGCGCGTCCCCTGGACTCTGGCGGCCCAGTCTTCTTGGGATGTTTGCAGCCGGAGCTCGCGTCCAATGTCAGATGGGGTCTCGGCGCTCGCGTCCAATGCCAGAAGGTAATCATGTCCTGCAGGATCAGTCTGGCGTGTGCGGCAGTCTCATCCCGTCTGTTTCTGACGTTTTTTGACGAGCGCGTCCCCTGGATTCTGGCGGCCCAGTCTTCTTGGGATGTTTGCAGCCGGAGCTCGCGTCCAATGTCAGATGGGGTCTCGGCACTCAATGATGGCCCAGTCAGGCTAGTCGAGTCGAGTCCCCGAACCCGAGCCTTGCGTCTCCCCGGTTCTAGGTCGCCGCGCCGCTGGTGGCCCAGGGTCGGCCGAGGTCGAAGGATCCGTGCGCGGTGTCGCAGAGCCACGGACGGCCAATGCCCAGCGATCTGCTCCAGATTTCGTAAGAAAGGGAGGGGGGCCTCGTTTCGGGGGGGGGGTCTCTTCCAGGATATCTTGGAGGGCCTGGGGGGTCTGGGGACCATGTTTTGGAGGGTTCTCCCACGGGGGAGGTCTGAAGTGGCCTGTCTTGGAGGGTCCAGACCCCCTCCCTTTTATTACGAAATCTGGAGTACGCGGTGCCAAGAGCAAGGAAACGCAACCTGGGTTAATCGCGCCAGGATTGGCGACGGGTCGCGCTGCCGTGCAGAACTGGCGCGCCGCGTCGCCGACTGGGGCGGCACTGGCCCCACGCTTCGGGCGGTGCCTTCTCCGATCCGTGGATGGCATGCCGCCCACGATCACCGAGCGCGTTCCAGTACTCGCAGGGCGCCTGCTCGCAAGGGTATGTCGTAAAGCCCCCGCGGCGGATCCAGGCCATTTGTGCGAGCAGCTACTTTGCGAGAGGTGGAGCGCGCTTTTGTCTACAGGAGCCAGATACACGGACCCGTCATCCAGCTCATTCCGGATTTGGTAGAGCAAAGGGAGGGTCTGATTTTTCCTGGGGGTCTGATCTTTCCTGGAGTCTAGTTTTTTTCCAGTAGTGCAAAGGGGGGGTCTGATTTTTCCTGGGGGACTGACTTGCACCGTCTAGGAAGGTTCCAGAGGGCCTGGGCAAAAGGCTGCCTTTCCATGGCTGGTGCAGGGGGGGGGGGGCTGACGCTCGGTTGGGAGGGTTGTGACCCCCTTCCTTTTATTATGGAAGGGTGGAGTACAGTCAACGCGGATAGTAAGGATGAGCGATTTTCCAAGACGATGCCCTTGCATTTTTCCCCTTCGGCCACCCCTTGGCCACCTTCGCTGGTCGCAACCCGCTCGAGAAGTGTCGACATGGCCTTCCAGCCCTTGCATCCTTCTCGTGAACCTGGAGACCGAGCACAACGTTGTTTAACTCGGTTTTGGTCCCTGTTTTGTTTTTCGTTGTGCTTTGTTTCGGTCCAGTCTTCGTTTGACACCAGTTTCGCTCGCAGCGTTCGCTTCAAACGTTCGGCTTCGCTTCGTATGATGTCGTTCCCAACGCTATCGTGTTGCAAGCATCGTTGTCCTCGGTCGCTGCGTGCACCCTCAGGGGAGCAGCTCGTGGCCAGTCTCGGGCCTCCCGCCCGCGATGGACGGTCGCAAACCTCCTCGTGCACCTTTGGTCTTAAGTCGTGCAAGTCCCTCTACAGGAGGAATGTTCAAACATAGTCAAAAAGTAGTCAGGGGACGAGTTTCGACTATTTTTGTTAATTTTTTCGAACTATTTGTTTATGGTTCCGCCGAAAAATCAGCCAGTAGGGGAACATGCCAGACCTAACCCTTGTCACAGTCGGACCGTGGCGTGAGGTCGAGGCCGGCTCGGGGAGGGCACCCTGGTGTCCTTTGCGCTGATGGCTATTCTTGTGCATCCTGGGGAAGGGTGCCCTGGTCATTTTAATTATACATTTGAGCATTGATAACACATGTTTGTGAATATTCAATGATATATATATATATATATATATACATATTTGTATTTATATGAAAATATGTGCATATATATACACATATTTTTACACATATATCTATAAATATGTATACACATATTATATATGTGTAATATTTGATATTCAGTTTAGTTTTTCAAGATTTGCGATAGACACATTGGAATGTTAACAACTAGTAGAGATATAGTATTATAAATCGGTGGCTCACCATTTCATTGTGCAATTTTTATATAAAACATCGTGCTCTTCCCTGTGGCCCGCGGAGGGTCTCTCGCGCTCTTTGCTCGGGGCCCAAAAGAGACGGGGTGTCAGTGCAAGCGGGCGTCAGCCAGCGCGCCGCATCCTGCAGGCTCCTGCAGGGCCAGGGGTGCACTCGGGGAACAAAAAGGGACACGAACATACAAACTCGGAGGTCCGCGCGGATTTCTCGGCTCGGCGCTGGGGCCCCCCTGGCGGCATCTCCGGCGCCGCCCCCTGGCGCGCTCCGGCGCCGCCAGGAACGGGGGTCCAGCGCCGATCCGAGAAACCCGCGCGGACCTATGTTTCTGACACTTTTTGTTCCCCTATGCACTGACCCGGGCCTGTGTGCAGGATCCTCCAGGATCTTGCGGGCTCCCTGCGAGGCCTGACCGACCCGGGCCTGGCTCGACCCGGGTCCGCAGATCCCCGACCTGAAGGGTGCTTTTCTGTCCTGGGTCCGATTTGGACGCCCGAAATGGGTACGGAAAGAATGGGTACAATGCCCAACAGCAGTTCCTGTTCATTTTGAACAGGACTCGCTGTCCGCGCCGCCGCGGCCTGTGTCCGTTCGAGACAGGAGGCCGCCTGCCCAACAGCGGCCGCTGTTGGTTTGGGACAACATTTGTTGTTGGGCATTGTGCCCATTCTTTCCGTGCCCATTTCGGGCGTCCAAATCCGACTGCAGCGACGAGGCCCCTCTTGCCGGCTCGGCCTCGGGACTCCGTCGACTCGGCTCTGCTCGAGGCGCTCGGCCCCTCTCCAGCCCAGATGCGGCGGGCCCCCTCCCCGGCAGCTCCTGGCCGGTCTCGGGCCGCCCGCGGTGGACCGTCGCAAGCCTCCTCGTGCACGCCCCGTTTCGGACGGGGCCAGGACGAGGATAAATCTAGGGGGTCCTAGATGGGGTCGGAGTAGATGGGATAGGAGGATCGCGCCGCATCGCCGACGCATCGGCGGTGCATCGGCGATGCGGCTCGATGTGGGGCCCAATTTTCTCCACGCCGAAGTCGCAGATGTATCGCCGACGTCGCCAGTGCATGGTCGATGCCTCCATCGCCGATGCGTCGGCGATGCGTCGCCGATGCATCCGCGATGCGGCGAGATCCTCCGACCCCAGCTGCTCGGACCCAACCTGGGAGGCCTCTCATACATCCGTTCCAGAGCGTTGCGCCGCGTCGGCGCCCGCAGGAGGCGGAGGAGCTCCAGGCACGCGCCCGTCCTGCCCGATCTTCTCGAAGAGTAGAAACAACTGCACAGGAAGGATGAGCGACTTGCCAAGGTTCCCTGAGATTCTCCCTCCGTCCCTCCCTCCCTCCCTCCCTCCCGCCCTCCCCCTCTCCCCCGCTCCCCCCCCCCCCCCCCTCCCCCCCTCCCCCCCCCCCCCCCCCCTTCCTCCCCCCTCTCCTCCCCTCCCCCTCCCCCTCCCCCTCCTGGCGTCGCATTTTTTGGTTTGTTTTTTTTTTTACAATGAGCGTTTTCGCCCCGTTTCGAGCTCCGCGGGACCCTCACACATCGATCCGGCTCGAAAAGTGGCGCCGAAAGATGGTGTCTGGGGCTCTGGTCGTGGTTTTTGGATGCTGCATTTTTGCCGAACAGCCTTTGCTGATAGGTTTCTAGTGGGCTCAAAAGAGGCATCATGACTCCTCAGGGGGGTCGGGGCGGGACCCGGACAGAAACCGGGGAGGCATCCGGCGGCACCCAAATCGCTTGGGACATCCTCGCAAAATCGCCCGGGGAGGCATCCGGCGCCTCCCAGAACTCCATTCCTGGGCCACATTTTGGATGCCCGGAGCCAATTGTAGGCCACTTCGTGGTCTTCGAGTTCCCAGAACTCTATTCCTGGGCCACACTTTGGATGCCCAGAGCCAACTGTAGGCCACTTCGTCTTCTTCGAGTTCCCAGAAACCCATTCCCGGGCCACATTTTGCTGACTGGATGTCCCCGTCATATCTCTCGCCGCCCGATTGCCATCTTGTTCTGTTCGTCATCGTGCAGGGCAAGACGGCGGACCCAGGCTTCATCGTGCACTGGACGTTTCCGCCACAATCTAATAGTTGTAGTATAAGTAGTAGGAAGAGCAGGAGGAGCAGGAGGAGCAGGAGGAGCAGGACGAGGGAGGCTCCTTACTCCTTCCTCCCTCCCCTTTCTCCCTGCAGGCCGATGCTGAAGGCAGACTGAGGCTGATCGCAGTGTCTCGCTTATGGCTACATCCATTGATAGCAGTGTCTCGTTTGGGGCTACATCCATTGATAGCAGTGTCTCGTTTGGACCAAACAGCGATTGATAGCGGCGTTTCGTTTGGAGATACAGTTGTCGACGACAGTGAGTCGTGAGTCGATCGAAGCCTCCCACCCTCTTTCTGTCAACCCCTTTTTCCCCCTGCGTCTGCTCGCCGTCTTTGGCTCAGACCGTGCCTTCCGCATTGCCGTGGCCTTCGCTCGAACGTGCTTTTCCTGCGTTCTCCACATTGCAATGTACGCTCCCAACTTCGCCGCGCATTTCGTGCCATCGCAAGCCTCTGGTTCTCGCGGTGCTCTTCAGCCTGCGACGGAAGACGGAGGCGCGTCTTGGGCCGCGGCCTCTGGTTCTCGCGGTGCTCTTCAGCTTGCGACGGAAGACGGAGGCGCGTCTGGGGCCGCGCCTGGTCCCCCTCGAGGTCTTCAGCTTGCGTCTTTTACGGTCGCCTCCTTCACGTTCGTGTTCGAGCAGGACATGATGGCGGGAAAGAAGTCCCCGAGGCACCTCGCAACCTTTCAGCGGTTGTGCGTCAAAATCGTAGCGGAGGCTGATGCTGACTTCTTGTTTGGCTGCGAGGTGGGTGCGCATCGTAAGGGCTTCAGCAGAGCTGGAATCAACGTGGCTGACATCTTGAGACAGCCGTTCGGCGACAACGTTCGCATCACTGCGGTCCACAACTACGTGAGCATGTGGGGCTTCGCTGGTGCTCCTCAGCCTGTCGATGTGTCCCCGCACGGCGACGCAGAGATCTTCTGGCTCCCCGGAATGCAAAATGTGGACGCTGCGATCGCACGGTTCGATGTGCTGATCAAAGGCTATGGCACAGTGCACGTGATCACCGGCAATCTGCAAATCGTTTGCGGCGATAACGCCCCCAGTGTGCCAGCGCGACGGCGCGCAGTGAACCTTCTGCGGCAACACTTGAACAGCCTACGAACTCCGTCTGCCTCTCAGCGGGTCGTGCGCATCGTTCTCGGTGACAACGACCTCTAAGCGGAGGACGTGCGTAAAGCTTTGCAGCGCCGGACTGACGACGACGCGCTGTGGGGGTCTTCTGCGCCCAGGGGGACCTCGTCGGCGACAGCGTCGCAGTCAGTGGAGCCGTCGCGACTTTCACGTCCATCGCTCTTGGCTTTTCGTACCGGGACCGTGGCATGCGCAACGACTCACGCGATGCTGTCGCGGCTGTCTTCGCTCTTCCTTGTGCTGCTCAGCCTGTGGTGGGGAGCAAACGGAAGTATGCCTTCGGAGACTGTGGGGGGAACGTTTCCGGCTCCGACTCCGGGGAGGCAGATGCCCCCGCCCCCGAACGCTCCTCGCCCCTCCAGACGCTCCCGCCTCCAGACGCCCCAGACTGTTCGCGGGGCCCCTTTCCTGCGCGCGCGGAGAGGCCAGGGGCCGACGGCGAGGCCATCGACGAACCCGAGGATGAGGTTGGCCAGCGCGCGCGGGCCCTGCGCCGAGAGATGAGGAATTTCTGGGGCGAAAGGTACGACGCGCAGTGCGACCCCGAACTCCTCGACCGCTTGAGCCGTTTGCTGTTCATGAAGAGGAAATCCGCGGAGAGAGATTCCGCGGAGGGAGACGCTGGCGCCGCCTACGCGTCGCAGGGGGAGACAGGCCGAGCCATTCTCTCTGTCCTCCGGGTTCGCCAGCAGTTTCTGCAGAGCAAGGGCGTCGTTGACGTGCGGCTCGTCCTCGCCGACGACCAACGCCGGGAACTGGTTCAAAGTGTTCGACAAGAGCGCGAGCAGTCTGACGGCCAGTGCGCACTGCAGCAGCGAGATGCCGACGAGGGGAAAGCGAGGAAAGGGCGCGAGGAAGCGGGCGAAGGAAGCAAGGCGAGGAAAGGAAGCAAGGCGGGCAAAGGAGGCAAAGCCCAAGAGACAGGCAAGGGGAACGCCAACGAACAGTTCGTCAGGGAACAGAAGCGCAAGCGGTTTCACCGGCATCTGCAACGCATTGCCGGCGCAAAGCAGATCTGGGAGTTGCTGGCCTTCTCCGGCTACTTCGATGCTGAGATGCCCTCGCCGAGTCTTGCAGCCCGAGCCCGGGGGCGCAGCCGCGCCGCCGCCCGCTGGTGAACAAGTCTCGCAGGGCGAGCGCCGCCGACTCCAGCGCAACAAAGCTGAAGCCGTCGCGCTCCACAACGAGGGTGCACGGCTCGCCCAGTATCAGGAGATCTCGCGCCACGGCGCCGAGGCGGAGACCTTCGCGCGCAGGGAATCGGAGGTGCTCCGGAAATGGGAGAGCGGCGAGTTGCTAGCCAACCGGAACGAGGCGATTGGGGCGCCAGGACATGGCCGCCTCCAGAACGCGGAGGGAGACTACCTGGACATCGGCGGCAGCACAGGCGGTGGGTCCCGGCGCATCCTCGACAGTTGGCAGCCGCCGGACATGCGTAGCTTCCTAAGCGGAGAAGAGCTTCCGGCTGGCGTCTCCAGCACGGACCACATCGATTCTAAGGATATCTAGGTCTCACATACTGGTTTTGCATGCGCGGTGCTTCTCAGCCTGCGAGCTTGTAATATTAGTTGCAACAGTTGTAGGATTGCATGTCCGCGGTGCTTTTCAGCCTGCGGCTGTCTGCAGTGCTTCTTAGATTCCGGACTGGCGCGACTTCCTGTGCGAAGACGATCTTCCGGCTGGCGTTTCCAGCACTGATGGCGATTACCGCAATGATATCTGGGTCTCACATACTTGTTTTCTTTGCGCGGTGCTTCCCAGCTTGCGTGCTTGCACTGCTAGCTGCAACAGTTGTAGGATTGCATGGCCGCGGTGCTTCTCAGCCTGCGGCTCTGTAAAGTGCTTCTCTGATTGTACGTTTTGCCGGCTCTCCGCTAGAACAGTTGCTTGGAGGCGCGAAGCGCCGTCCGGGGCGGAAAAAAACTGGCCGGCTAGAGAGAGAACAAGGGGAAACAGCGGCGACGACGAGGGCAGCGGCGACGAGGACGAGGAGGGCGATGACAACGACGGCGACGATGACGATGACAACAGGGTTGAAAGCAGAGTCCCGTTTTCATACAACCCCCAGTATTGATAGCAGTGTCTCGTTTTGAAGCACTTCCAGTATTGATAGCGGAGTCCGGTTTTTACACACCTCCCACTAGTGATAGCAGTGTCTCGTTTAAACACATTTCCAGTGCTCATGGCAGAGTCTCGTTTTTAGACAATTCCCACTATTGATAGCAGTGTCTCGCTTTAACACAGTTCGAGTATTGATAGCAGAGTTTCGTTTTAACGCAGTTTTCACTACTGATAGCAGTGTCTCGTTTTGACACACTTCCACTATTGATAGCAAAATCTGGTTTTAATTCACCTTTCACTCTTGATAGCAGTGTCTCGTTTTGACGCACTTCCAGGATTGCCAGCGGAGCTTTTGATACCAGCGTCTCGTTTTAATACAGCTCAGTATTGATAGCAGAGTTTCGTTTTCATACAACTCCCACTATTTATAGCAGTGTCTCGTTTCGACACACTTCCAGTATTGATAGTAGAGTCTCGTTTTTACACGCCTCCCACTATTGATAGCAGCGTCTCGTTTGGATTTACATCGATTGATAGCAGCGTCCTGTTTGGGAGGAGCAACGAAAAGAATGTGCTGTCTCGTCGATAGCAGTGCCTGCTTTGCTGACTCATCCACTATTGATAGCAGCGTCTCGTCCCCAGACACATCTGTAGTAGCAAGCAGTATTCAATCCATTGATAACAGTATCTCGTTTGGACCTACATCCCTGCATATCAGCGTCTCGTTTGGAATGAGCACAACAAGAATGTGCTGATCCGTTGATCGTAGGGCCTTCTTTGCAGATTCATCCACTATTTATAGCAGCGTCTTGTTTCCAGATGTGCTTCCATATATGCTTCTACACATAGCTGTTCGGTTGCTTTGCTGGGATAATTTCTTGCAACTTCGGATCTCGGGTGGAGGGGGAGGAGGAGGAGGGGGGGGAGGGGGAGGGGGAGGGGGGGGGAGGGGGGGGAGGAGGAGGAGGAGGAGGAGGAGGAGGAGGAGGAGGAGGAGGAGGAGGAGGAGGAGGAGGAGGAGGAGGAGGAGGACCCCCTCCCCCTCCAACTTGTGGTGGTGGTGGTGGTGGTGGAAAACAGGCCCATCACAGGGGGCTACTTGAACGCACCCCTATCGAGGATGGACGCCCCCCTTCTCTTATAATCCCCGAGTGGGGCCCTAGACTTTCTGGGTCCATTCGGAAGCCCCGCGAAGTCTGGGATCTGAGTTGGGCGCCGTTTAAGGGACCCCCGTGGAAGAGCTGACGTTGCAAACCAAGGTTTTGAAACTTCCAATGGGAGAGAAAGAATATTTGCGTCACGGGCGGCCTGACCGACCCATGATGCATCAACAATGCTGCATCTCATCCTGCCGTCCCGAGTTCCCAATTCACAGGCCACTGCAAGCTTGATTCCATGGGCTTGCGCCACAGCCGCCGACCCCCGCATCTGTACTGGTGCCCCTGTGGGCCCCCGTGATTCTTGGACGGGCATCGGAAGCATCCGGTGGTGAGTGCCAAGCGCCCTCGGTTCATGACCACACCGTCGCTGGCAGAAACGGGCCACCGCAATCTCGACTGGCCCTGCGGGGAGAGCGCCCCCCTGAGGTGCGAACGACCGGTGGGCCTGCCGTGCGGGCGAGAACCCCGCTCTGCAGAGGAGCCGCCTTTCATCCTTCTGCTTGGCATGCCTCGGACGTGTGCAGTGTTTCTCGCCGGGCAACCTCGAGGGGACCATCGAGGAGCCTTTCGGGCCATCCTGCGAGAAAGCACACGCACGAACCCCCACAACGAACGGGGAATGCACGTCGGATCGATGGCGGGTCTGGCGATGATAACCCCGAGAGGTATGACCATCAAACTCGAGGAAGTGCCCAGCGAGAGCTCCGTTGTGAAAAGTACCGTCCTCCATCCGTGAAGCTGTTGCACAATATCATGGTTCTGGCCAACAAGCATTGAAGAGGTCTCAGGGGATTTGCCACTGTGCCACCAAAGGACTATGTGGCAACCTTTCCAGCACCGCTCATAATGCCGTCATATTCGGAGCTCTCATGGGCCATCAAGGGGCCGTCTTGGGGCTGTCTTTGGCTCCAGTGGGACAGTCTTGGGGACCCATTCGGGCCCCCTTGGGCCGCCTAGGAGCCCGATTCAGCCGTCTTGGGGCCCTCTGGACCGTCTTGGGGAACCGCAGGCGGACCTTTCTACGTCGCAGCGCGGCAGTGGCAAGCCGCACGCGCGTCCGGGCGAGACCGGGGCACGGACTCGCGAACTTATCCGCACGCGGGAGGCCAGGGGGCCCTGCCGCGGGAGAGGGGGGGGACCGGGCGCCGGGGACACGATCGCGCAGCAGGGCTGCGGCGAGCGGGCGGGGGCGAAATGGGCTGAGGGGGCGGCCGGGCGGAAGGGCAGCCCCTGGCAGCCGCCGCGGGGCGGCAAGGCAGGCAGGCGTGGGGCCAGCCGCCGCCGTGCGGGCGGAGCCCAGCAAGCGGGGGGGGGAAGCCAGCGGAGCGGGCGCCACCAGGCGGGGGGGAGGCGGCGGCGCGAGCGCGGCAGCAGCTGCGAGGGCGGCCCCGGGCGGAGAGCAGCGGGCGGGCCGGCGGCACGGGCGGGGCCGCTGGGCGGCCGGCAGCAAGCCTCAGGAGCCAGGCGAAGGCTGGCAGGCCCGTGGCTGCTGAAACGGAGCTCCGGGAAACTGTTTTTTCTGCAGGGAAACTTTGCTATTTGGCGCGCCGAGGCTTCTTCCGGGAGCATGTTTTTTTCTTCTGGGAAGACCGTTCAAGCAGCCACGGATTTGCCAGCCCTCGCCCAGCTTCCGAAAGCCGCGGGGCACGGTACTGGGGCAGGGGCCCGGGCAGCTGTTGGAGGAGCGAGCGCCATCCCAAAGCTGGTGCACGGCATCAGTTCGTGGGAGTGGGCGGTGCCCGGTGCAAGTGGCGCACGGGCGGTGCTCCCACGAGGGGAAAGAGAGGGACGGGCCCGACGGGGGCCGTCCGAGGGGGCGCCGATGAAGGCGACCGCCCAGCAGGAGAACCCATCCTTCGACCAAGACGCGCGGAAAGCTGAAATTATGGATCAGGCAGATTCAATTTTATGTTTTTAGTCTCTCGAGGGCTTTCCGGGAAGCGTCTTTGGGGTGTCTTGGGGCCTGTTGGATGTCTCTGGGGACTTACTGAGCGTTTGTTAGGGGCTCCTGGGGGCGACTTGAGGCAATGTTGGGCCATCTTGGCGGCCCCGGTGGCCTTCCTTGGCCGTCTCGGTAGCCTTCACCAAGAAAGCGTTGGGCCGCCCAAGTAGCCTTGGGAGGGGTGGGTGGGTGGGTTGGGCCCCCCACGGTGGGGCGCATGCTGCTGAGCGTGGAGACACGTGCGGGTGGGGGGTCCTTTATCAAGGCTTACAACAGCGTGGCATTATGCCATGCCTCAGCGTGCCAGGGGACACGGTGTCGGACATGTATGGATCTACTATTTGAGAAGGTCTCAAGTGAGAGCAGCTTGTCGACAAGACTTCCGCTACAAAATCACGCCCCTTCCCTGCCTTCCTCGTTCTTTCCTCCCCCCTCTCTCTCTCCCTCCCCTCCCGCTCTCAGGGCACGAACCCCGGGCACGGAAGATCCTCTGCACATGCTCTTCTATTGTGTGTTCTCTTCTCTCCTTTGTCCTCCCCCCCTCCTTCCTGCCTCCTTCTCATGCCTCCTCGTGCGCGTTGACGCCTCATGCCCGGGCTTTTGCCCCCTCGTGCTCCGACGCAGCCTGGCGGCAATGCCAGCCGTCCTGTGTTCCCGCCCGCTGAGGCACCGAGCCTTTGGTCCCGATGTGATCGGAGGCTTCTGCCAAGGTTTCCTGGACTCAAGACGACTCCAAAACGGCACAAGATGCCTTCCAGTTGGCCCAAGAAGCCTCCACGACGCCTCAAGATTGCTCCAAGAGGATCTCCAGGAGGCGGAAAACATTGATTTCCATATTGTTGTTCGGTTGGTTTCGCGTTCTCGGTGTCTCGTATACCTCGTATTCTCCTTCCTTTTCCCTCCTCCCCCATCCTCCTCCCTCCTTTCTTCCTCTTCGTTTCTCCTCCCCCTCTCCCTCGGACTCGCACTCTTATCCCTTCAGTCCCTCATCTCCCTCCCTGTCCGCCTGTTTCCTTTCCTTTCTGTCAGGACGGGCTGACCTATGGAGTAACGCGCGTTGTCGACGTATACAGTCGACGCATCTCGCTCTGAGTGCGCCCGCAATCCAGAGACGCTGCGATTTTGGCAACCCAGCCGGCCCCGCTCTTGTTGGCAGCTCTTTACAAAATCAAGAGGGTACTGAAGACCGACGCACAACGAAAAGTCATTAGTTCGAGCTTCAATGAGGCTGTGATGTGATGGAGGCAGCGCAGGGGTCTCTCATCATTCGGAGGCCTGGTCTAGCTGTCACCCGTCTCGTTCGGAAGCCTAGTCTACCTGGCACACGTCGTGTCCTGGCTCGGCTGTGCTAGACGGCATTCTATAGATGAGCATGGCGAGGGTGATGATTGGATGTGATCATTTTGAACAATCCGTCGGACAAGTTTGACAAAGATGTGTGAGCCAAGGACAGTCTGTCGGACAAGTTTGAACCGCCAATGAGACAGCAGTGCTGTGTCAACATGTGTGTGTGTGTGTGTGTTGACATGTGTAAGCCCATCCCTCCGTGCATGCAGCCAGGTCGTCGGAGTACCAGCGGGCCCATCCAATTGGTGGTGCCCCGTTCGCTTGCTACTCTTCGTGTTCTCTCATTGGCACTAGTGTATAGCGTGCGGCCTGGATTGCTGCGTCCGTGCATGCTTGCCAAGAACCAGCCCCGCAATGCCATCACCATTGAGATGGCACTGCCAGCGCCCGTGGCAGAAACATCTCGGAAGGCGGCTGCATATGGAAGGCGTGTGAAACGTGGTCACCTGTAGTCGATGTGCGCGGAGCCCCCCAGACTGGGCAGACTTCAGCACCGCCGACAGATTCCAGCACGCGCTTGGCATTCGACGCGCTCGCAATCCACGCGCGTGCTGTCCCGCGCGAGCGCGCGCCCGTTCTCTGGCACGGGCTGGACAGTCGTATGCACGCATGTGGCACGTGTGCGCTGGCCTTGTCCTCACGTTTGTGTTCTCTCTCTCTCTCACTTTGTTGTTTCGTCTTTCTTTCTTTGTTTCTTTCTTTCTTTCTTTCTTTCTCTCTCTCTCTCTTTTTCTCCAGCTGCATGCGGCACACCCCGCAACCGTGCCTCTGCAACAGTGCAGCAGGAAGGAGGCTACGTGTAGGAACAGCGCAATTCCGACAAGTATAGTCTGCAGTGGGACGGGTCGTGATCCCGACCTCGTCTTCGTCCGCGCGGTAGGGAGGTGGATGAGAGGGAGAGGGGGGTAATGAGGATGAGAAGGATAATGCTTCTAGGGTGCCTTCTTGTGGGCTCCTGGGGGCCTCTTGGGAGCTTCCTGACAGCCTCTTGGGAGCCTCTTTCGGGCCTCACTGGGCATCTCGGGGTGGGCTGTCTTAGGGGACTCTTGGACCGTCTGACGCCTATGGAGGCCGCCTTGGGGGCCTCTCTAGGCCGTGTTGGTGCCCTCTTGGAGCGGTTCACTGCCTTCTTGGGGCTCCCTTGGAAGCCCTTTGGGCGATCTCTTATTTTTTTGGGCCGACTTGAGGCCCTCCTGGGGCCCTCTTGGGCTGCCTCGGCGCTATCTTGGAGGCCTCTCGGAGGCTTCCCGGGCCGCCCTGGGCGGGTGGAAAGCCGAACAGGCGAGAACCTCACCGTCCTTCACCAACCTAGGGCAAATCCATTGTGTTGAACTCCTTGAGCTCTCCATGAGGGCCTCTTGGAGCTCTCTTGGGCCGTCCTGGGGGCCTCTTGCGCTGTCTTGAGGCCGTCTCTGGAGCTTCTGGAGCCGTCTTGGGGCCGCCTTGGGCCGTCCTTGCGACACTTTGGCCGCCCGGAACGCTGTCCTGGAAGCCATGAGGGTCCCAAGGCGGCCCCCACGACGGCCCAAGAGGTCTCCAAGAGGCCCTCGAGGGGCGAGGCTGGCACCATTGATCTGCCACTGGTTTTTGGAGGATTTTGAGGGTCTGGCAAGTTTGGGTTTCGGACCGTCCACGGCAGCCCTACATTGGAGACCCATGCCAAGGCACACCCTGCTTGCCTCCAGGGTGCCATGAGTTGGAGGCTGGGCTGTCTTGGGCATATCTTGGAGGCCCCTTGGGCCGCCTTGGGCGAGAACTTCAACATCCTTCGACTACCTGGAGCAAACCACTGGTTTTGCCCCCCCCCCCCCCGGGCCGTCTTGGGGTCTTCTTGGACCGTCTTGAGGCCCTCTTGGGAGCCTCCTGGGCCACCTTGAGGCTGTCTTGAGAGGCTCCAGTGCTATCTTGGGCCATCTTGAGCCAAAATACTTGGTCTTCGGTGTCTTTGAAGCCGTCTTGGATGCCATCTCGGCCTCGTGCAGGCCGAAGAGACCGCCAGGCAGCAATTTCAGAGTGGGCGGTGTTCGTGGGGTGCGCGCGTCGAGGGGTTGAGGGTCCCTTGCAACTTGACCAAACCTTCCAGGCAACAACGCGCGCCCACGACTTGCGGGCACGGTGGCGCATTTACATCCCCACCTCATGAATCTCACATGTTTTCTCGCTGGTTCGCTTCTCCTTCTCGTCTTCTCCCCCCCCTCTCTCTCTTGAGTTTTTCTCCATCTCTCTCGCTATATACGTATCGTTTTAACCCCCTCTCTACGTAACAGAATCATTGTATATATGGATTTGTATTTCTGTATCTCTCTCTCTCTGTCTCTCTCTCTCTCACACTCTGGGCCGGAGTGCGACTCGGAACGGAGACGAGCACGGGTGGTTTGGTTGAGGTGCCAGGGCATTCTGACGGGGGGAGGGTCGGCGGGGACGCTGAGATGGTGGATGAGGAGGCGGAGGATGTTGATTGTGATGGTGTTGCTGCGGACGATGATGATGGTGGTGGTGGTGATGATGATGCTGACAATGACAATGAAGATGATGACGATGCTGCTCATGATGCTGATGACGATGATGGTCATGATGATGATGCTGCTGATGTTGATGGTGCTGCGGTTGATGATGCTGCTGCTGGTGATGATGATGACGATGTCGCTGATGATGCTGCTGATGCTGATGATGCTGATGATGATGCTGATGGTGGTGCTGGTGGTGGTGGTGGCGATGCTACTGACGATGATGATGGCGATGGTGATGATGATGCTGATGATGCTGGTGATGGTGATGATGTCGTTGCTGATTCTGCCGATGCTGATGATGACGCTGATTTTGGTGATGATGGTGATGCTGGTGGCGATGATGATAATGCTGATGCTGCTGATGATGACCATGCTGCTGCTGGTGATGACAATGATGATGATGAGGATGAGGATGATTATGATAATGATGATGACGATGATGTCGATGCTGAATCTGTTGATGAGGATGGTGGTGGTGGTGGTGAAGGTGCTGATGCTGATGATGCTGTTGCCGATGATGGTGCTGCAGTTGTGGCCTATGATGATGAGGATGATGATGATGATGATGTTTATGCTGATGACGATTATGATACTCGGTAAGAGGATGCTGCTGATGATGTTGTTCCTGATGATGACGACGATGCTGCTGCTAGTGCTGATGCTGATGCTGCTGCTGATGCTGCTGCTGATGATTATGATGCTGATGATGCCGATGATGATGATGATGATGATGATGATGATGATGATGATGATGATGATGATGATGCTGATGTTGATGATGATGCGGCTGATGACGCTGATGATGATGATGATGATGATGATGATGCTCATGATGCTGCTGACGATGACGATGATCATGATGACGATGCTGACGATGATGCTGCTGATGATGATGATGATGATGATGATGATGATGATGATGATGCTCATGATGCTGCTGACGACGATGATTATGATGACGATACTGACAATGATGATGAGTCTGATGATGCTGATGATGATGCTGATGATGCTGATAATGATGATGCTGCTGACGATGCTACTGATACTGATGATGCTGCTGTTGATGATGCTGGTACTACTGGGGATGCTGCTGCTGATGATGCTGATGATGATTATGATGTCATTGTTGCTGAGTTTCTGCTGCTGATGAGGCAGGCCTTTTGTTGCTGATGATGCTGTCGCCGCCGATTTTTCTTTTGCAGGCAGGCCTTGCCGAAGACCGGAAAGAAAGAAGATCTGAGTCGGCTGGGACCCGCAACTTGACGGCGACGCGAAGCCCACGGTGTATCACAGAGGCCTGGACGACCAGCTGCCCCAATTTGGTTGCACAAAAGACCGACGGAAATGGTGGTGGAAGTTGCCTCTGAATCAGGAATCAAGCGAGGAATAGACAATTTGCGCAAACATAGCGCGACGAGCCAGGAGCTTCTGAGCGCAAGGCGTGGTGAGCCAGACCCAGACAGACGGCGAGAATTATCGAAGCGGGTATGGGGATCCATACGGCGTGGTGGGCGACGCAGGCACGAACGAGAACCGGACGATCTACTGCTCAAAGGTTCTGGGTCTGGGGCGCTACGAAAATTTGAACGGAGACACAGTGGTGCCTTGATAACGTTGAGGATCCAGGATAGCAGCGGGGTTATGCGTACGGATGGCATCTCGACTTGCGAAGTGTGCGCGGCTTCTTGCGATGACCTCTACCGCGGAGCAGAAAGGCACTCGGCAGGTCCAGATGCATATTCGCACGAAGCTCAAGCCACAGAGGTTGAATTGAACAGGACACTGCGGACATTTAGAGAAGGGCAGACCAGGGGCGGATGATGGCTTGGTTGCAGAAGTGCTTAAGACTGGACACGGTGGTCTTATTACAACCCTTGCAGATTTCTTCGCTGAGATCTCACGGGGTGCTTTGCCGCCGCCAGCAGAAGGGGAAGACTGCAGCATTACGCGTGTTGTTTAAGAAGGGAGACCCGTTAATGCCAATAATTATCGGCTTATCGGCGAATTCTATCCAGCACTGTGTTGTACAACGTGGTCACCGCCGACATCGGCGCCAAATTCTTCCCGGAACAATTTGGATTCCGACCCCGCCCGTGGGTGCGCAGACGCAGTGCACATCGCACGAAAGGTTGTCGACAAGGTTTCGAAATGGGGTGAAGAGCTCTGGGCTGCTACTTTGGATGTGGAGAATGCTCTCGGTCGTGCCCATCATGTTGCGCTCTTCGACGCTCTCTTGCGCAACCGCATTGACATGTCCATCGTTTCTGTGTTGAGGCGCTTGCATTTGGGAGTCAGGGGACTCGTGTCTATGTGGCCATGGGTGGACAGCCAACACTTCGACGTGGACAGGGGCGTTAAGCAGGGCGACGCCCTCTCTCGAATTCTCTTTCAAGTTGGTGTTGGAGGGAGTACTGGCGGAAGTGAATGAGGTATGGAAGAGGGAGTGCGGCACCTATGTCAGGTACGAGCTCCGGGGGCATCGCGTCGCGCATATTGCATGTGCGTACTGATCGCAAAGACGTTGGGTTTCTATCGCGAGAATGATTTTGATTATGCGGTCTGTGTTCTCCGACAGGGGTTTATCTTTGCATCCCGCAGAGTGCAAGGTCCAAGCGACCAGCGACACCTTCCTCGACGAGGGCAAATCAGCCTTGCCGAACGATTCCAAGCACAAGTTCCACCACCACGAAAAAATCTGGAAATGTTGGGCACAGCGTTGTCGGTGGATGATCCCGCTGGGGTCGAAATTGCTAATCGCAATGCCGCCGGTTGGCGAAAATTCTTGGTCCATGAAGAAATTGATTCTCAATCTGTCGCTTTCGGTCAAAAAGAGGCTGCGCCTTTTCGATCGCACAGTCGCCGGGTGCATTTTGTGGTGCTCGGAATCTTGGAGACCAGGGCTGCGGAATTGAGAGCGCTGCGAGTCACGCGACACACGATGCTGAGGTGCATCCTCGGGGTTGCGCGGCATGGCGACGAGCCGGGGGTCGAGTGGGCGCAGAAAGCAATTTGCAGAGCCGGGCGTCTGGCTCGCGACTGCGCAGTAAATCGATGGACCCCAGTGCACTTCAAAAGGAAATTGCACTGGGCAGGCGAAGCAGCAACAAAGGACAAACGTATAGAATTACGGATTGGCGCGGCGCTCAGTTGCAGGTTGCTGCCAACGAGCTAGGAGCATTGCGTCTAAGGAGGCCGTTGTCGCGAAGGTGGATGCGGTTTGAAGATTGTACCAATCAGTATTGAAACGAGTATAGTTTGGACGCATGGCGTGCGTTGGCAGCCGGTGACCATTGCCGCCAACACCAGCAAGATTTTGTCCCTTGGGTTGCACAGGCCAAGTTCGTCAACTGAGTACCCCCCCAGGTCCTCTCCCTAGCCGGCCAGCTTTGCTGCAAGGACTTGCTCTTTGCTCCTTGCTGATGAGATAACTGTACTGGTGGGGATGACCGCGATGAGGGAGAGGAGGAGGATGACGAGGAAACTGTGATGGAGCAAGAACAGGGGCAACACAGGGATGGAGGTGAGTTTGAGGATGCCGACGAAGTGGGCGGCGGCAGTGAGGAGCGGGGAGAGGCAGGCAGTGACCAGGCAGGAGGAGGATGTGGACGCAGTCGTGATGGAGGAGGGGATGAAGTGGGGAGATGATGGGTGCGAGAGGTGGGATGCGAGAGGAAGGAGGGAGAAGGCAGGAGAGGGAGTGATGATGAGGGGGGCGGAGATCAGAGGGGCTGACGGGAGGAGGTTGGGTTGAAGAGGGATGAGGGATGGTGGGATGGCGGCGCCTCCATGCCAATTCAATCTTCAGAACGGCGGTTTTGCGTCCACGTAGCATTGATGGGGCCAACGAGTGTAGCTTCAACTGCTGAAGGGGAGACACGCGTCGCTCAACACAATGCCTACCTAATTACCCCATCTCTGCGTCTCCGCCTCCTTCCTCGCTCGTTCGTCGTTGCCGTCGTCTTCCTCTTCCTCCTCCATCCCTTTCCAGATAAATGGCTTCCTTGTTGCGTCTCGAGACGTGTCGGTAGGGCGGGCCAGACAATTCGCCTGAGACGTCTTCGCCATTCACGATCATGACGCTTGGCATGTGGAACAGTTGCACAGGTGAGGGGGGGAAGTTCAGTATTACGCTCTCGCCTGAGCACCGCGCACATCCATCCTAGAAGCTTGGTGGAGGGAGGGGGTCAACATGGCGCTCTCGCCTGCACGCCGCGCACATCTGTCTTAAGAACTGGCAGCAGTTACAACGATGGTGGTGGTACTGATGATGATAAAGGTGAGTATTATTGATGCGTTGATGATGATGGTGGGGATGTTGTTGAAGATGCTGGTGGTGCCACTGCTGATTATGATACTGATATAAGGTTATGAGTATGATGGTGCTGATGATGATGACGATGATGACGGTTATATTGACGATGCTGATGATGACGCAGATGATGATGCTTCTGATGATGCTGATGCTGATGATGGTGCTGCTGATGATGATGCTGATGCTGCTGGTGATGCTGACGATTATGATGCTGATGCTGGTGATGATGATGCTGCTCCTGATGATGATGCTGATGATGCTGCTGATGATGATGGTGGTGATGCTGCTGCTGATGTTGATGATGCTGCTGCTGATGATGATGATATTGATGCTGATGATGCTGCTGCTGCTGATTATGATACTGCTGGTGGTGATGATGATGAAGTTGTTGTTGATGATGATGGTCATGATTATGATGATGATGACACTGATGACACTGATGATGCTGATGATGCTGATGATGCTGCTGATGCTGCTGTCGATGCTGATGCTGATGCTGATGCTGCTGCTGATGATGATGCTGATGACGATGTGATGATGATGATGATGATGATGATGATGATGCTGATGATGATGATGATGATGCTGCTGCTGATGATGATGATGATGATGATGATGGTGATGGTGATGGTGATGGTGATGGTGGTGATGGTGATGGTGGTGATGGTGATGGTGCTGGTGGTGGTGATGATGATGATGATGATGATGATGATGATGATGATGATGATGATGATGATGATGATGATGATGGTGATGGTGATGGTGATGCTGATGATGAGGCTGATGATGATGATGCTGATGCTGATGCTGCTGATGCTGATGCTGATGCTGATGCTGATGCTGATGCTGATGCTGATGCTGATGTATGATGCTGTGTTACGTAGCGCCGTCTCCCTCCCTTTTTTCGCTCCTGGTTTCGCCTCCCGGTCGGAAGGACGAGGGCAGTGCCTGCTCGAAAGCGGGGCGCTCGCCCAAGTCAAGGCAGGCCCACCGGCTTCTCATCTCGGCATCGCCCGGCCGTGTCGTGTGCATCTCTTCCCGGCGCGGGCCATCGAGGAGCATACTGGGCCGTCCTGCGGAAGCAGCAGCGCACGAGGCGGAAGCGTGCGCGGGGAGAGGGGGCGTCCGAGCGGCGGCGGGAGGGGGGGCGCCTCCCGTGGACGCGTCCTGGGCTTGCTCCAGGCCTCCTCCTTGCCTCCTCCTCCCCCTACGACGACAGCGGCGACAGGGTCGAGGGCGCCCAGGCTCCTGAAGCCGCCGTTCCCGGAGATCGAGGTCATCCAGTGGCGCTGCAAGCTGAGAGAGGACCCGCCGCGGTGCCTCGTCTGGGGGCCGGTTGCCTGCCCTGCGGCTGGCCGCCTTCTCTTGTGCCCGACGTGCGTTCAGCGTGGATTCGACGTGGGCTCGACGCGAATTCAGCACGGATCCGACGCGGGTTCGACGCTCGACGTGGGCTCGATGCGTCCTCGACGCGGATCGTCTCGGATCGTTGCGCGACGGGGCGGACGAGGTCCCACGACGACGCTGCGCGAGAGCGGCGCGAGAGCGGGGGCTCGACCGAGAGCGAGCACGTCTCATGAGCGTGCACTCTCTCGGAGAGGTCCGTGCGGACTGCGTGGATCGGCGCTGGAGCCCCCGCCCGGGAGGCGGACTGCCAGCGGAATGCAGTGGAAGAGTGGAAGAGTGTCTGGGGGGGGGGGTGGCGTGGGGGGGGGACAGGGGCCCTGGAAACGACAGGGCCGTTTTTTTACCGGTTCCGTTTTGCCGTTTTTCTGCCGGTTCCGACGCCGTTTTTTTACCGGATCCGTCGCCGTTTTTTGACCGGTTCCTGCTCCGGTTCCAATCCTGGAGCTGTTTTTTTGCCGTTTCCTGTCGCCGTTTTTTGCCGTTTCGATTTTCAAGGGGCATTTTTCTGGAAACGGTGAAAAAACGGCCCTGCCGTTTCCGGGGCCCACAAAGGAAGGGGGGACAGGATAGGGGGAGAGTGCGGATGGTGTCCTCCGCCGCCGTCTCCGCCTCGTCCTCTGCCCCACCCTCCTGACTCCCTCCCTCGCTCCTTCCTCTCCTCTCCCCCTCTTCACCCCCGAGGGGGTGAAGGGACCATGAGGAGTGAGGGGGAACGAGGGACGGCGTGTGGGTGGAGCGGGATGCTGGGGAGGAATGGGAGAATGGGAGGGGAGGGGAGGAGGGGAGGAGGGGGAGAGAGGGGAAGAGAGCAATGGGGGAAGGGAGCTGGATGAGGGGGGGGGGGTGCAGGGCTGGGGCGGTGGGAAGCATGGGAGGACAAGCCATGTGCGTTCGCGCCGTCTCTGACGCCTCGCCGCTTTCATCCATCCTTTCCCATGCCTCAGCCATCATCTTGCCTCCTGTGCTGGGCTCTTCGTTTTGGATAGAGCACCTTGGTCGCGTCTCCCCTCCTCCCCGCCTCCCCTCTCCTGCCCCCCCGTCTCCTCTCTCTCATGCCCTCTGCCTCTCTCGTGGGCTCCCAGGAGATCGCGCGGAACGGAGTTGCACGGGGACCCCGCTGAGATCTCGCGGCTCCCGTGAACTTGTTGCCATCTTTGTGGCCTCCCAGGAGGTCGCGCGGAGCGGAGTTGCACGGGGGTCCGTTTCGGACCTCGCGGCTTCCTGGGGGGCTGCGAGGCGCGAAGCTGTCGCCATGTTCGTGGGCTCCTGGGAGGTCGCGTGGAGTTTGTCACACGGGGACCCAGTTGAGACCTCGCGGCTCCTTGAGGGGGCTGCGAAGCGCGAATCTGTCGCCACTTTCGTGGGCTCCTGGGAGATCGCGCGGAATGGAGTTACACGGGGACCCAGTTGAGACCTCGCGGCTCCTTGAGGGGGCTGCGAAGCGATCGTTTGTCGCCACTTTCGTGTGTTCCCGGGAGGTCGCACGGAGTTGAGTTACACGGGGACTCAGTTGAGAACCCGCGGCTTCTGGCGGGGTTGCGAAGCGCGAACCTGTCGCCATTTTCGTGGGGTCATGGGAGGTCGCGTGGAGTTTGTCACACGGGGACCCAGTTGAGACCTCGCGGCTCCTTGAGGGGGCTGCAAAGCGTGAATTTGTCGCCACTTTCGTGGGCTCTTGGGAGATCGCGCGGAATGGAGTTACACGGGGACCCAGTTGAGACCTCGCGGCTCTTTGGGGGCTGCGAAGCGTGCAACTGCTGCCATCTTCTTGGGCTCCTGGGAGGTCGCGCGGAGTGGAGTTGCAGGGGGCCCAGTTGAGACCTCAGGGCTCCCTGGGGGGCTGCGAAGCGATCGTTTGTCGCCGCTTTCGTGTGTTCCTGGGAGGGCGCCTTCCTGTGCCCTGTCTCCCTCATTAAAGCTGTGCGTAGCCCGCCTAGCTTTTAGCGGAAAAGGTTCGCTCTCGCCCCGCAGATAAAAAAGTGTTTTCCTGGGAGGTCGTACGGAATGAAGTTACACGGGGACCCAGTTGAGAACCCGCGGTTTCCTGCCAGGTTGCGAAGCACGAAGCTGTCGCCATTTTCGTTGGCTCCTGGGAGATCGCGCGGAGTGGGGTTCGGGGATCCATTTGGGACCTTGCGGCTCCCTGGGGGGTGTGCGAAGCGTGAACCTGTTGCCACTCTCGTGGGCTCCTGGGAGCTCTCGCGGAGTGGAGTGGTCTGGGGATCCCGTCGAGACCTTGCGGCTCTTTGGGGGGCTGCCAGCTCTGAAGCAGAACAGCGCGTCGTGCTTGCCCGCTCCGCGCGACGCGCGGTTTTGCATCGGAGCGCATGGCGCTGTTCTGTTTCGCGTGTGTATCGCTCGGCGCTGCTACTGCCACTGGCCATGTATGTTCCCCCTTCACCCTCCTCCGCATGCTTCTGTCCCCGTCCGTGTTTGACCATTCCTGCGTGTTGATTCCGTGTCCTTTTGGACACTCATGTGCACTGCGAGTCCTTCGTTTGTAGGCAGCGGTCCTCGATCCATTCGCCACATGTATAGAAAAAGGGCTGGGTACGTCACCGGGTATGTTCTATTCGCCGACGGGGGTGTCCTAGAGGACCTTGCTGCCCCAAATGCCCCATCGTGCCATGCGCTATCAGGGAGGGGCGGCTGTATACACTGGAGGAGGAGGAGGAGGTGGCAGAAGAGCAGGAGGATGAGCAGGAGGAGGCGGAGGAGGAGGAGGAGGAGGAGGAGGAGGAGGAGGAGGAGGAGGAGGGGGAGAAGGAGTGGGACGGGGAGGAGGAGGAGGGGGAGGTGGAGGAGGAGGAGGATGAGGAGGATGAGGAGGAGGAGGAGGAGGAGGAGGAGGAGGAGGAGGAGGAGGAGGAGGAGGAGGACGAGGGCGAGGAGGAGCAGCAGGAACTGAAGGAGAAGGAGGAGCGGGAGAAGCGGGAGAATCAGCGGAAGGCAGGCATGGGGAAAGGAGTGGGCGGCAACGTCAAGGAAGGAACCGCATCCAGACATGTGGCCCGCCTTGGGGCGATAGCGCCAGTCTGAACGACAGTTGCAACGTGGCCCACCCTGAAACGTGACCCACGCAACAGCGGGGACACTAGTTTTCCGAGAGGGCTCCAGGTCAGGGTTCTTTTTTCAGTGGGCGGACCTTTCTTGAACAGGTGGCGGCTGGATTCTTCACGCGTGAGTCTACTTGCGCGAAGGCGGTATCTTTAACACGTCTGGCGCATGCGCATTTGGGACGTGCTTTCGCGATGTAGGTTTCCACGGGCGTATCCATCATGTGGTCGCAGGATTGTCCACACGTGCAAGTCCGTGCGTGTAGGGGGTTGCACAACATGCGTCTGGCGCATGCACACCTGGGACGTGTTTTCACGCGTCGAGCGGGCGGCGCCTGATTTTTTCACGTGTAAAGTTACGTGCGCGGAGGGAGGTATCCAGCACCTGCCTGGCGCGTGCGCGTTTTAGGGCTGGTTTCATGTGAGCCGGCGCCATGAAGGACATCCAACACGTTGTCGGCATATTCTCCGCGCGTGTAATACGTGCGCAGGGTGGGGCTCTCTAACATGCGTCTGGCGCGTGCTCACTTGGGACGAGTTATTCAGCGTCAGCGCCGATGGGTGTTATTCAACATGCGGTCGACGAGTCATCGCACGTAAACACATGTGCGTGGAGGGGGTTGTCCAGCATGCGTCTGGCGCGCGGTTAGGATGTGTGTTCCAGGGTGTCGGCGCGAAGGGGGTGTCCAACATGTGGTCTGTGGATCCAGCATGTAGTCGTCGGGTTCCAACATGTGTAAATAAGTGCGCGCGAAAGGGATCATCCAACACGCTTCTGGCGCGCGCGCGCATTGGGGGTATGTTTTCACGTGAGTTGGCGCGAAGGGAGATGTCCAACATGTGGTTGGCGGAGTCATCACACGCAAACCTACATGCGCGGAGGGGGGGGGGCCCAACGTGCTTCTGGCGTGCGCGTCCACAAGAGGTGGCCCTGGCCCTGAAGCCCTCGCTGCAACCCTGGTTCGTTTTTCGTTTGTTGATTGTTTTCGGACGAGCCTCAAACGGTACCTCGCCCCTCGCCTTAGCCCTGCCCTTGCAGCCCTCGCCGCAGCCCTGATTCGTTGTTCTTTTCGTTGTTCGTTTGTTCGCGCAAGCCTAAAACGGGACCTCGTTCCTGGCCCTGGCTTTGTAGCCCTCGCCGCAACCCTGGTTCGTTTCGGCGGATTCTCCGCACGTGGAACACGTGCGCGGAGAGGGGTATCCAACATGCCCCGGGCGCGTGCGCACTCGGAAGTGATTTCAGGTGTTCGGGCGCGAGGGGGGTATACGAATATGATCGGTGGATTCTTCGCACGTGTATGTGTGTGCGGATGGGGGTTGTTCAACATGCGGCGTGTTTTCACGTGTGGAGCCAGTGGCGTCGTAGTCCTCACGGGCAGCAGCACGTGCGTGGGGCGGGGGTATCCAACATGCGTCTGGCGAGTGCGCACCTGGGACGCGACTTCAGACGTCAAGATCGCATGTGGTCGACGAATTCATCGCACGTAGAAATATGTACGAGGAGGGGGGGGTGTCCTACATGCGTGTGGCGCGTGCGCGTGTGGAACGTGCGCGGGCTTGTGACACGCGACAACGCGTGCGCGGAGGGGGGTATCCAACATGCGGCGTGCTTTCACGTGTCGAGCCCATGGCGTCGTGTTCTTCACGAGTAACGGTACGTCCGCGGAAAGGGGGGCATCGAACAACCGCTTGGTGCGTGCGCATTTGGAACGTGTTTCGTATTTGAATACGCGAAGGAAGGTACGCAACATGTGGCTGGTTGATTCGTGGGAATTCCTGGGGAAGGTCAGATGTGTCATGAGACTTTGGGTGTCCTTAAAAGGCTTCGCCTGGAACCCGCTGGGATGCAGCCGCCCAGGCGAGGGGAGTGGGAGAAGGACAAGCCAGGTCCGCGCGCCAGATCTGACATCCGACCCCTCCCACGCGTCCCTTACCAAGGCGCAGTTTTTCTTTCTTTATCCGCCAACGGATGTCCTTGCGGACCCGGAGTCCCCCTATTGACACCATCGTGTGATGCGCAATCGGAAAGGGGAACTGCGTATGCTGGAAGACGACAAGGTGGTGGATGAGCAGGAGGATGGGCAGTAGGAAGAGGACAAATAATCTCAGCAGCAGGAGCAGGAGTAGGAGCAGCGGGGGGACCGGGAGGACCAGGGGAAGGCGGGGGAGGGGAATGGATAGGGGGGCGACAGCGACGAGGAGCAGATCGGTGTCAGCAATGCGGCCCGCGCCGGGGCGGGAGCGCAATTCTGCGCGGTGGGAGCAGTGCGCCGATCGCGAGGAGGAGGAGGAGGAGGAGGGAGGAGGAGGAGGAGGAGGAGGAGGAGGAGGAGGAGGAAGAGGAGGAGGCCAGCGCTGTAGCGGGAGCTCCATATCGGAAACCCTTACAAATTCGGTGTTAGAGGCTAATGTACCTATTTGAGCCCGGCGCGAACCCTCGGCGCATTGCCTGGTGTTGCGTGTCATTTTTTTTTTTTTCGTATTGCTTGGCATTGGTTGGGGCTGCTCGGCTGTGTGGCATTGCGTTGCATTCGCTGGCAGTGCTCTGCATTGCCTGACGGTGCCTCGGGGGCCCGAGGATCACGACCAGGGACCCCGAGGAACCCGAGCAAGGAACAGGACCGGTGGGGCACCCGAGGCACCCGAGCGAACAAGACTGGGGAGCCCGAGGGACCCAAGCAGGGAGCAAGACTAGGCAGGCCAGCCACAACTGGGGGAGCTGTGGTCCTTACCCCCCTGGGGGACCCATCGATTTCGGTACCCCTCTCGAGAGATCGTCGACGCGATGGGTTCCCCCAGGGGGGTAAGGACCACAGCTCCCTCAGTTGTGGCTGGTCGGCTAGGGAACCCGAGGAGCCCAAGCAGGAACAAGGTCTGGGAGTCCGAGGGACAATCCTGGGGAGCCCAGGGAGGGAGGGCAAAGACCAAGGCCGGGGGGCCGAGGGCCCCCGTGTAAGGAGCCGGGGCCGGGGACCCCCCCGAGGAGCCGTTCTGCAGGGAAGCAGAAGCGGAGAGTCCCGAATAGCTTGAATAGCGCGGGGGCCATCCGCGCTGGGCACCCACGGGTTCCTCAAACAGTGCAGGTGTCTTTGGCAAAGACCAAGTGGGGAGGCCATGTATATACATACACACATCTATATATACACACGCATAAGTATACGTATACATATATATATATATATATATATATATATATACACATATATATATGTATGTATAATTCACAGACATCTGCTCAAATCCTGCGTGTGGAAGGCAATCGGCGGGATAGGCGGGGCTACGAAGGCGCAGGTTCAGTGGAGAGAGGAGAGCAGGTGCTCACATTCAGTAACCGCCCAGTGGGATAAGGAAAACTACAACTTCCACCGACGCTTGAACCAGATAGGTCTTACACAAGATCGGCCATGCGCGCTCCAGATGCAGGTGGGCGCGGCGGGGGCGAGTGGGACTGTGGCCCGACCTAATGCTGCGAAGGGCGGCTGGCGCCCGCGCAGGAGGACGGCACTGTCAGCGTGGACGCCGCCGGGAACGAGCTGTACGGGGAGAGGGAGTGGCGCGCCGGGCGGGCCGCGCGGCTGCCGCTCCGCGGGGGCCCCCCAAACGGGGCGGTGACCACACCGCGCGGTGAGTCGGTGGGCATTCGGGAAGGTAAACAAAACACGCCGACACAAGTAATCGTCGATCCCCCGAGAATATGGGAAAATATGGGAAGGGGGGGAAGACAAAAACACAGAAAGTATGGGAAACTATTGGGAATCTTGTTATTTTTGTGTATTTATTTGTGTGTCCCAGGGCCCCTTCAGGGATTCGGGGTCACCGCACCGTCTCGGGCGACAGGGGCCTCCGAGGTCCCAAGACCGTGCGGTGGCGGACCGTGCGGTGAGGTCTGGGGGATCTCGAGGTCACCGCACGGTCTGTCACCGCACCGTTTCGGGGCTCCGGAAGCTCCGCGGGGGGTGGGGGGGGGCATGTGAGAGGGGCGTGTCCCTCTACAGGAGGAAGGCTCCAAAGTAGTCAAAACATAGTCGGGGGACGATGTTTCAATGATCCGTAAGGGCTTCGCCCCCTGCCGCCGGCCCCCTCTCTCGGAGAATGGGCCATGGAAGAGCTAAGTCATGAGGCTTTGGCGCTGTCGTGCAGCAGTATCGGAACTTCATGCGAGGCCGATTCGCAATCGGCAAAACCAACTGATCACAAGAGGGGTTACCACACAGGGCGATTGGTAAGACGTGTATGGTTTACGAGCTTGGTTACCACACCTTGGGATTAAAGGGCCGAGGGAGTACTCGCAGTTTGGGTTACCACGCCTTGCGATGGATGTGCGTGAGGGGTGGCACCGAATTTCAGAAATGTGGCAAATCCCCTGTGTTTTTGGACCCTGACCCCGCGGATCTGCGTGAGGGGTGGCACCGAATTTCAGAAATGTGGCAAATCCCCTGTGTTTTTGGACCCTGACCCCGCGGATCTGCGTGAGGGGTGGCACCGAATTTCAGAAATGTGGCAAATCCCATGTGTTTTTGGACCCTGACCCCGCGGATCTGCGTGAGGGGTGGCACCGAATTTCAGAAATGTGGCAAATCCCCATGTGTTTTTGGACCCTGACCCCGCGGATCTGCGTGAGGGGTGGCACCGAATTTCAGAAATGTGGCAAATCCCATGTGTTTTTGGACCCTGACCCCGCGGATCTGCGTGAGGGGTGGCACCGAATTTCAGAAATGTGGCAAATCCCATGTGTTTTTGGACCCTGACCCCGCGGATCTGCGTGAGGGGTGGCACCGAATTTCAGAAATGTGGCAAATCCCATGTGTTTTTGGACCCTGACCCCGCGGATCTGCGTGAGGGGTGGCACCGAATTTCAGAAATGTGGCAAATCCCATGTGTTTTTGGACCCTGACCCCGCGGATCTGCGTGAGGGGTGGCACCGAATTTCAGAAATGTGGCAAATCCCTGTGTTTTTGGACCCTGACCCCGCGGATCTGCGTGAGGGGTGGCACCGAATTTCAGAAATGTGGCAAATCCCATGTGTTTTTGGACCCTGACCCCGCGGATCTGCGTGAGGGGTGGCACCGAATTTCAGAAATGTGGCACATCCCTTGTGTTTTTGGACCCTGACCCCGCGGATCTGCGTGAGGGGTGGCACCGAATTTGAGAAATGTGGCAAATCCCATGTGTTTTTGGACCCTGACCCCGCGATCTGCGTGAGGGGTGGCGATTTCGAGCCCCCCCAGCAATTCAGACAACGCGCCCAGGGGGTGCTAAAAAATACTGTTTGGGCCTCCCCCCCCCCTCGCGCGGTCAATCAACTAGTTACAGTAACCAGCAAGAAGTCAACTAGTTACAGTAACCAGCAAGAAGCAGAACTGTAACACTGGAAACTAGAAACTACAACTGGTACAGGTAACTGCGAATCCCGCGCTCGCAGCCTGGTGGCCCCACAAGGGGGCCGGCGGATTTGTTGGAGCATTCTTGAGTGCCTTTTGGTATGTTTGATTTTTTCGTCCAAAATCCGCCTGTGGGAGGACATGCCCGACCTGAGGCAAGAAGTCATGACCATGACGCGTTCCAAGATTTCCAGGCTTGCTGCTGTGCCGCGCAGGCTCCAGGGGCGAGCGCCGTCAGGTGCCAAAAGGAACCCTGGGATAACGCATCCTGGGCCAATCGGGTCATGACGTCATGATTTCATGAGGGAAAAAACACAGACACAAGTAATCGTCGACCCCCAGGAAAATATGGGAAAATATGGGAAGTGGGGGGGAAGACAAAAACCCAGAAAAGATGGGAAACTATGGGACATCCTTTTTTTGTGTAATTATTTATGTGTCCCAGGGCCCCTTCATAATTATGCGGCGTGCGATTCGCGTCCGCTGCCTTGGGGGCTCTGATCTCCCAGGACAGCGGCGCCCGGCGGAGCTGTGTAGGTCCCCGCCCCGCACTGTAGGCCTCGGTGAGCCGGGGGCGGGGGTCGGCTGCACGGCCCCAGGGGGGGACCCCAGGAAGGCGAGCCAGGCTTCGAGGAGGAGGAGGAGGAGGAGGAGGAGGAGGAGGAGGAGAGAGGAGGAGGAGGAGGAGGGAGGGAGGAGGAGGAGGAGGGGGAGGGGGAGAGGGAGAGGGGGAGAGGGAGGGAGGGAGGGAGGGAGGGGGGAGGGAGAGCGGGAGGGAGGGAGGGAGGGGGGAGGGGGGGGGAGGTGGGAGGGGGGCAGGAGGAGGCAGGGAGGGAGGGAGGAAGGGAGGGATAGGAGGAGGAGGAGGAGGAGAGGAGGAGAGGAGGAGGAGGAGGAGGAGGGAGGAGGAGGAGGAGGAGGAGGAGGAGGAGGAGGAGGAGGAGGGTCTGCGGGACATGCTCTCGTGGACCCCTCGGCAGCCCACCGAGGTACACTCTGGACAACAGGCGGCTGTACTGCCTGCAGAAGGCGGCGACGGCGAGGCACCCTGCGCAGGCGCCCCACCCATCCCGCCGCTGCCTCGGCGCCCTCTGCGCGCTGTCGAGTACGGTGGCCTCGGGCGGAGGGAGGATCAGAGAGCTGCGTCAGGCGATCGCAAACATGGATCAAGGGGGCGTGGATTAGCGACGGGCCACGCTTCCATGAGAAATCGCGGATTCCCGCCGCCGAGCGAGGTGGGACCCGCCGTATTTTGGGGAGGGTACCTCCCCCGATCCATGGATTTGGCGACCGCGCGCCAAGTCCATGGATCGCTAATCCATGTTTGCGCGCCCCCGAATAAGGTCACATGCGTCCGAGCACTACTTTCACAGCCTTTTGCGTGTTGGAACTGGCTGGGGCTCCGAAATGGGCCAGCAAGAGGGGGGGGGAAGGGAACCCTTTTTGTTCTTTTGTAGCCCCCTGGGGGCTTCTCGTCGCCTCGGCTGGACGCGGCTCGACGAAGCATCTGGCGCGTCTGGACCCCAGGAGGGGTCCAAGGATCGACCTTTGAGCGGGTTTTGGCTCATCCCCCCCCCCTCTTGACCACCTTTCTCTGGGTGACGCGTGCAGTTGCCTCGCTGTGCGAACCCAGGGTCTTGGCATCGGGCCCCTGGCAGGAGGCCGCGGGAGGTGGCGCGCGATGGGCCGTCGGGCTGGAGAGGTGCGAGGCCCCGCGGGTCCTTGACCTTCCCTGCCCCCCCCTCAACAATAATATGGCGCCAGGGAAAGAAATATGGGCACGACAAATGACATAAACATAAAACTCGGAGGTCCGCGCGGATTTCTCGGATCCGCGCTGGACCCCCCTGGCGGCGCCTCCGGCGCCGATCCGAGAAAGCCGCGCGGACTTCCGAGTTTTTGTGTTTATGTCATGTTTCGTTCCCCTAAGATGAGACTCCCCGCCGGCTCCGAGATTGGCATGCCCTCCGTCAGCAGTCCGCCCGGTGCGGCCGAGAGTTCCGGGGCCACCACGCGGGGCGCGAAGGTGGCCGGCGCTTCGCGCGCTGCGGCCGGGGCGGGGAAGTTGCCCTTCTCCAGGGTTGAGTCGGGCGTGTCCCTCTACAGCAGGAATGTGCAAAGACAGGCAAACAATAATCTGGAGACGATCTTTTACTAGGAGTGATGGGCCTGTTTTCCACCACCACCACCACCATAAGTTGAGGGGGACGGGGTCCTCCTCCTCCTCTTCTTCCTCCTCCTCCTCCTCCTCCTGGACCGTCGAGCTTCCATTGTCTGGCTCGACTGTCTGAGTGGGTCGCTGGTGGGTCGCGGCGTGGGTCGCGGGGTGGGTCGCGGGGGGAACGACGACGACAACAACAACAGCAACAACAACAAACAACAAACAATAAAGAACAAACAACAAACAACAAGCAACAACAGCAACAACACCAACATCAACACCAACACCAACAACACCACCAACAACAACAACACCACCAGCAACAACAACACCAACACCACCAACAACAAGCACACCAACAACACCACCAACAACAACACCACCACCAACAACAACACCAACAACAACACCCACACCACCACCAACAACAGCAACAGCAATATCTACAACAACAACATCAACACCAACAATAATAATCACATACAATAGCAACACCACTACCATTAACAACAACAAACACAACACCAACAACGTTCACCACTACCACCACCACAACAACACCAACCACAACAACACCAACATCAACAGCAACAACACCAACACCAACAACAATCTTTGTAAGACTGTTCGCTTCTATCTGCTCGAGTGTCCGTTAACGCGTATGTCCCAAACCCTCGATACCCGCCCTCTTCGTCTTCGATCGTTCCCCTTTTGAGGGGTATACCTTTCTTCCCTGCAGGCCCCGTCCCGGCAAACGGCGGGGCGGCCGCGGACCGTCGGCCTGGCCAGCGGCAGCGCTGATCGACGGCAACCCGACCCCAAGAGGGACGGACAGGGGACCGAAGACGATGTCAACGACGACGACGGCGACGACGGCGACGAGCGAAAGCGAGAGCGAGAGAGAGTGAATGACAGCAGAGAGAGAACGACAACAGCAACAACAGCAACAGCAACAGCAACAACAACAGCAACAACAACAGCAACAACAATAACAACGCAACAAGCATAATCTTTACCGCGGATATCCACTTCAGCCACGCACCCAGGGACAATGAATGACCATTCGGCCCCCTCACTCTGATCACACCGAAAAGCTGGGCCAGCGTTTCTCAACCGTGTTGCCGGAAGACTGGCCCAGTCTCTTGAGCACGTTCGCCTCTTCCAGCGTTGGCAGCAGATGTTCGTCCAGAATTGTTTTAAGACGCTTCCGGGAAGCTGGCCCAGATTTCTTGTTTGACCATTTTTTGATCGCACTTTCGATTGTATTCTTCGATTGTATTCTTCGATCGACCATTTTCTGATCGCACTGTCGATTGTATTTGTTTGCCTCCCTCTCCTCAGGCCCCCCCCAGGGATCTCGACCTGCGCAGCCAGGGCCGCCTGCGGCGTCGTGCTCCCCCGTGTGTTCCGGGTGCGGGCCTCCGCTTCTCGCAGCGGCGCGCGCGCCCGCTGGCACATGCGGAGGCTCCGGGGGCCTGCCACGGAGGAAGGCCTGGGGTTGGGGCATGTGGGATGCGGCGGCGCGCAGAGGGGGGCAGGGGGAGGGGGCGCAGATGGGTGTGTGCCCCAGTGTGTGTGTGTGTGTGTATGTGTGTATTGAAGCTGTGCGTAGCCCGCCTAGCTTTTAGCGGAAGAGGTTCGCTCTCGCCCCGCAGATCAAAACATGTGTGTATGCGTGTGAGAGAGAGAGAGAGAGAGAGAGAGAGTGCGATCCTTCCTTTGCACCGAGCCGTCCGAAACAGATGCCCCCCCTGCGGCAGGCAGCTCCCGATTGGTTGCCGACAGGTGGGGCGTGCGGGCGGCATCTGTCTGCGGCAGTGTGGGGTGCACCAGCGGATCGAACCCGTGCCCTCCCCCCTGGAGGGTCCCGAGGGGCGCGGGCCGCGGGGCCTTGGTCTTCCCCCTGGGACCTGCTCCTTCCTCTTGGCATCGCTCGGACGTGTGCATTTTTCCTTCGGCGAGGAGTCCTCGAAGAGCATCCTTGACCATCTGGCGAAAAAAACGCGCACGAAACCGAAAAAAACACAGGGAATGGACGTCCGAGCGATTGCCAGTCCTAGACCTCTCAGCAGATGGGGTCGGAGTGGATGGGGTCGGAGGATCGCGCCGCATCGTCGATGCATCGGCGAGGCACTCGATGTGCAGCCCGATTTTCTCGATGCTGTCGTCGCCGCTGCATCGCCGACGCCGCCGAGGCATCGCTGGTGCATCGCCGGTGCATCGCCGATGAATCGCCGATGTATCGGCGATGCAGCGCGATCCCCCGACCCCATCTACAGTCACCCGCATAGTAAGGATGGGCAACCTTCCCAAGGGTACCCGTGCATCCTTGCCCATCGGTCCATCTTTGGCCACTTTCGTTGGCCGCGCCGGTTCGAAAGCTTCGAAATGGGCGTCCAAGGTCCTTGCATTAGTACCGCGCATCCTTGTGATACAGGCCGACTGTACAGTGGAGACCCATGCCAAGAAGCACCCTGCTTGCCTCCAGGGTGCCCTGGGTTTCTTGGGTTTCGATGGTTCTGCCATGGAAAACGCGACGCTCCCACACCAAACATCCATGCACGTCCTGGGGTCTCATGGTTGGGTTTCCTGTGGAAGAGTTCTTCTGGTCGGGCCCCTGTTGTGTTCCGACCCCATCCCTCGAGCCCCTGCGCTTCCGACGGCGCGCCCCACGCCCTCGCGGCCTGGCCCGTCGCGCGGCCCGATGCCTCCAGAGATCCGATGCTGCGAAAAAGGGCCCCTAAAGGTAGGATGGGCAGGTCCTCCTACAGGCGGGCCTTGGAAGGGAACCAAGACATATTCCAAACATACACAAATTATCGAGTCAACAAGTAATACAAAAGTCGTCACCTGACTTTTTCCACCATTCTTGAATATTCCTCCTGTAGAGGGACATGCCCAACCTAATAGTAAAGGAGCCTTGTAGGGGCCAAAAGGGGGCCTGTAGGGCCCGAGAAAGGCATCTTTCTCCCCCCCCAATGATCGCCCCCCCATTCATCGGAGGCACAGCTTCTTGCGCCATGTTTCGAGATCGATCTGTGAGGGCCCCGGGGCCCGAAACGTACAAAAAAACGCCCACTGTCAAACGAGTGCAGCGTCAGGATCTCAGGGGATCCTGCGACCGCCGCCGCCGCCGCCTGCCACCTCCCTGAGCAGGGCTCGAACTAATGACGATTTCGTGGACCGTTTTCGATTTGATGTCGTTTCGCAGCAAAGGCGCTCGAGCCCTGAGGTGCGCTGCCCCGTGGTCGTCATCCAGCAGGAGGAGGGCAACTGCCGGGAGGCCGGGGCGCGACTGGGCCAGCCAGGGGGTGCGGGAAGAAGGAGGCAGCCAGTGGCAACGTCAGGGGGGGAGCGGCTCAGGGTTCGAGGTCCGAGGTTTTCGGAGCTTTCTGTCGGTTCTCGGCGGCCTTCGGCTTCGGGATGCTTTCCAGCGGCTTCGCCTCGCCGAGGGCGTTTTGGGGGTGCCCGGATCGTCCCGAACGTCCGCCGTGGAGCCGACCTGTGATCCGAGAACCAAAGGGCAACGTCAGTGGCGGATCGGCTCAGGGGGGGATGCATGGGCCCTCAAGAGTATCCGTGCGTCGCCGATAGGGATGCCCAGGAGCGTCAGGTTTTCGTTGTCGAGGCCCTATCGCCGAGCTATCCGGCGATGTGTCGCCGAGTCCAGGTCGATGTTCCCCCTTCGAGCTGGTACCCCCTCTTGTCCACTCACAGGCAGGAGGGAGGAAGGGGCAGGAGGGGATTGAGGGAGGAGGAGGAGGAGCAGATGGAGGAGGAGGAGGAGGAGGAGGAGGAGGAGGAGGAGGAGGAGAGGAGGAGGAGGAGGAGGAGAGGAGGAGGAGGAGGGAGGAGGAGGGGGAGGAGGAGGAGGAGGAGGTCGACTGGTTCCGTTTGTATGTGTGCGCGCGCGCGCGCCCCTTTTTCGTTCTTCCCACGAGCCTTGCGCTGCTGCCCTCGTGGTATTCACCGCCGTCCATTCCGTGCGAGCCGCTCGCTCTACATTCCAGCCGCTGAGCGATAATAGAGGCATCCTAGATGGGGTCCGAGTAGATGGGGTCGAAGGATCGCGCTGCAACGCCAATGCATCGCTGATGTATCGGCGATGCATCGGCGATGTACTGTCGACGTCGGCGATGCATCGGCGATGCATCGGCGGCGTCAGCGTGGAGAATATTGGGCCCCAATCGCCGATGTAGTGCCGATGCATCGGCGATGCGGCGCGATCCTCCGACCCCATCTAGGAAGCCGAGATAATGAGGCTGATTCGATCTTGCCGCAGGTTAGATCCAGCTTTGCCAGGATGAGGCTGGCGGGCGCTTGGCTTCATGCTGTTGATGGACTTCCAGGACATCCGTCCGCGGCTACGCGCCAGGATCGGTGCGAACCTCAGACCCACCAGTGATGTTGCAATAAACAATCAGCCCTCCTTCCAAGTGGCCCCTTCAACGGTCCTCGCAAGTGTTTATTTCCATTGAGGGAATGGGCCGTTGGATGGCAACCGTCTGAAAGTCCTGGGCCGTGCCAAATCACCGTTCCTGGGATTTCAGCGCTACGAATCAGTGTCAGTGTTGCGTCATTGCGATCCAGAATTCTGCCAGAACGCCATTCTTGGTACTTCACCATCGCGAATCAACGTGAATGTTGCGCCCCGATAGTCCTGCATCGTGCCGAAACACCGTCTCTGGACGTCAACCAACATATCATCTGAAGCTAACACCAATACTGGAGACGGATGTGGGCGGCGCTAGGGCGAACGGCGCATTTTGAACATGACCCGCCCTCCTCCTGTGAAACTGTTGCGCATCTCAAGCCTCGGGGCTATCTTTGGTGAGGAAGGCCTCATGAGGAGGAAGGAAGTGGGGCTCGCTAACCACACTGTGGGACAAAAACACAAACACACAACATCATACAAACACACACACACACCAGGTGGGACGTCAACACGGTGTTGTGTATTTTTGCCTGGTGGGACGTCAACCGAACGAGTATTCGAGGCCGGGGCGTCTGCCAACATGCCAATCCGCGGCGCTCAGGCGAGAGCCACATCTTGGAACAGGAGCCGCCCTGCGTCCGCGAAGCTCCCTGCGCACACGTTTCAGACGACTGTGCGCGGCGCTGATGCCCGAACCGCGCGGTGACAACGGCCCGCCCCGCGCCCGAAGCTCTTCCAACGTTTTCAGGCGAGTGCGCGCGGCGCCAAGGCGAATGCGCCGCTTTCTGAAAACGGCCCGCCTTCCTTCCGTGGCGCGCTGTTGTGCATCTCAAGCCCCAGGGTCACAAACGGTGAGGATGTCTCGGACGAAGCGCCCTGTCCGCCTTTTCAGCGCGCGTCGGGGGGGGGAGGAGGAGGAGGAGGAGGAGGAGGAGGAGGAGGAGGAGGAGGAGGAGGAGGAGGAGGAGGAGAAGGAGGAGGAGGAGGAGGGCGCCGACCGCCGCTGGCAGGTGCGCGCGTTCAGCCGAGCCCGCCTGTGACGTCCTGGTGGGGCGGCCTCAACCGGGCTGCCAGGAACAAAGAGGCTGGAGGCACTGACATGCGCCGCGCCGTCCTGGTGTGGCGGTCGTGCGCGGGGCTGCGAGGACGAAGGGTGGCCGAGGACTGGGGACGACGCCCCTGCAGTATTCCGAGGTCGGGGAACGGGGCAGTCGAGCATGCGCCACCACGGGGTTGTGGGGGCTAACGGTGTGAAGGAGGGGCTGGTGAAGGCCGGGCTCGCTGACGCATCGGAGCGCGGCGAAAGGGGGCGTGGCATGGCTGTTGCCAGGTTTCCTGCCGCGCACCGCCATGGCTCGCGTACACTGACCGCTGGGGAGAGGAAGGACGGAGGAGGGCGGCGACGACGACGACGACGTCCAGGAGAAAACTTTGGCGCCCCGAGGTCCCCGCTGGCCCTACTGAGGGGCGAGAGGCCCCGCCGCCAAGTGCCCCCCCCCCCTCCTCCTTCTCTTCCTCCTCCTCCTCCTCCTCCTCCTCCTCCTCCTCCTCCTCCTCCTCCTCCTCCTCCTCCTCCTCCCCCCCTCCCACGGCGAGACAGACGCCCCCTGAGCTACGGACCTGCCGAGGTAAATGAATCGCTCGACCATTTGGGTGCGACGAGCCTTCGGGCGTAGGGAATTTCGCGGCATCGCGGGCTGATACCGGTGGCCGAGCGATGTTTGGTGACAAGAGATGGGGCTGGTATGTCGTTGGAACTATGGCAACTGACTTTCTTGTCCTTGCCCATATCCCAGGAGGAGGGAGGGGAGGAGGGGGAGAAGGATGCGGAGGAGGCGGAGGAGGTGGCTGAGGAGGAGGAGGAGGCGGAAAGGATAATGGGGTAGCGACCAGTTCCGCGCGCAGTTCCGGAAGTTCCGCACCCCTGACCGTGGCCGAACTGTTGGTGTTGGTCACAAGGAGCCTTCCTCTTACTCCTTGGCTGTTGCTGTCATGTCTCGGTGATGCGGAAAGAGGTCAGCGCATTGATGGTCGGACGGACGGAGTTGTCCACGCATTTGTTTTGCATTACAGGAAGCGCGGGGTGTGCTGGGCCTGACATTCTCACGTAGCGAAGCCCTGCATACGCCTCGTTTCCAAGCGGGGCGAGGGGTGTAGTTAGCTCGGATGCGGAGCGCTTGGCTTCATGAGTTCCGACAGCGACAGCAGTTTCGGGGCAGATTTTGCGGCCGTGCGTTCGTCTAGCAGTGACCTCCTTCCTTTCGGAGGAGTCGGGGTAGGATGATAGTAATGAGTTGGGTAAGGAGGGCCGAAATTGCCCAGTTTGGCCCCTTGCCTGGATTAGTTTGGCTTGGTTTGGCCAATTATGCTTGGTCTGACGCTTCGCGTATCCCAACCAGCCACCTCCCGCTTCCAGTCCGCTGAGGTGCCGCTTAGGCCTCTGTTTGCTGGCGCGTTAGGCAATTAGGTTCGCACGTGGCCCGCCCGTCCCGTTTGACGCCGCCTGCGCTTTCGCTTGCGGCTGCTGCAACAAAAATCCCCACCAGCCGGCCCACTAGTATTCGGACGGCTTTCGACTCGCCTCGCGAGCCTGTTGGCCAAAAATCCCCACCAGCCCATCCACAAACGATGTCCAGGCGAGGTGCCTTGATCAGGGAAGCGGAGGAGCATGCAGTGGGCCAAGAGCTTGGGAAGCCGTCAAATTGAAGTCTTGGATCAGCCTGCGCAGATCTAGGATTGAACCGTATGCGCCTTCGCGGACCTGCCGAATGAGGAAAGGCGGGGGAGAAGAACGAGGGGGATGAGGAGGAGGATGAGCAGGAGCAGGAGGATGATGAGGAAGAGGAGGAGGCGGAGGAGGAGGAGGAGGATGAGGAGCAGGAGGACCAGTCTACAACCCAAAGTCATCAACGATGTTGGAATTAACCTTCCCTCCAAGCTCCCTCTTCATAGGCCCCCACAACGGTTCATCTCGATTGAGGGAACAGCCTCGTTGGAAGACAACCAGTTGAAAACATTGTTCTCGGGATTTCAACGCCACGTATCAACCTGACTGCTGCCTCTTGACGATCCGGAGTCGTGCCAGAGCGCCATTTTTTGGACTCCAATACCACGAACCAACATAGTTGTTGCACCCGCTCAATCTTGAATCCTTCCAAACAAACTTTTTTTTGGTACGCTGATCATGGGAATCCGTGGAATTCTTGCAAATGATTAAAGCGAATGTGCGCGGTTCTAAGGCGAGAGCCACATTTTGAAAACGACCCGCCCTCAATCCGTGAAGCTCTTGAACTGACAGAAATAAAAACCTAATATGCGGAGCGCTTAGGCGAGAGCCACATCCTGAAAACCACCCGCACGAATGTGCGCGGCGCTAATGCGAGAGCCACATTTTGACATGGAGCCGCCCTCAATCCGTGGAAGTCTTGCACATTTTTAAAACGAATGTGCGCGGCGCTAAGGCGAGATCCACATTTTGGAAACGACCCGCCCTCAATCCGTGATACTCTTGTACATTCTTAAAACGAGTGTGCGCGGCGCTAAGGCGAGAGCCACATTTTGAAAACCACCCGCCCTCAATCCGTAAAGGTCTTGCAATTTGCGCGGCGCTAACGCGAGATCAACATTTTGAACACCCGCCCTACATCCGTAAAGCTCTTGCAATTTCTTAAAACGAATGCGCGCGGCGCTAAGGCGAGATCCACATTTTGGAAACGACCCGCCCCCAATCCGTGATACTCTTGTACATTCTTAAAACGAGTGTGCGCGGCGCTAAGGCGAGAGCCACATTTTGAAAACCACCCGCCCTCAATCCGTAAAGGTCTTGCAATTTGCGCGGCGCTAACGCGAGATCAACATTTTGAACACCCGCCCTACATCCGTAAAGCTCTTGCAATTTCTTAAAACGAATGCGCGCGGCGCTAAGGCGAGAGCCACATTTTGAAAACGACCCGCCCTCAATCCGTAAGTTTTTTTTGCATTTTTTGAGACGAATGCGCGCGGCGCACAGGCGAGAGCCACATGTTGAACACCACCCGCCCTCCATCTGTAAAGCCGTTGTCACTTTTTAAGCTTCAGAGTCATATATGGTGAGGAAGTCTCAGGCGGAACGCCCGGCCCGCTCTAAAGACTGGCCTCGGGGTGGGACAGGGAGGAGTTATCTATAAGGAGAAGGAGTGGAGGAGGACTGGAGGAGGAGAAGGAGGAGAATGAGGTGAGGGCGGGGGAGGAGGGAGGAGGACGGGGAGAAATATGGGGATGAAGAGGAGGAGGACAAGGAGGAGGACAAGGAGGAGGAGGAGGAGGATGATGATGAGGACAAAGGCGAGCTTGGGAGCTTCTTGGGGCGTCTTGGGGGCCTCTTGGCGGTCCCAGGGGTCTCTTGCGTACCGCGGTGAGCAGCTTCTTTGGGCCTCTTGGGGGACTCTTGGGAGCCTCCTGGAGGTCTCTTGGGCGCCTCTTGCGGCCTCATTGGCGCCTTTTTGGACCGTCTTGGGGCGCTCTTGTCAGGCCTGTGGGCGCTCTTGGAGCCATCTTGGAGGACATCGATTGAAGAAGGGAGGAGCTTCAATTAGGCTGCCCCTCTAGAGTGCCTAGAATTGTCTCTTGGGCCCCTCTTGGAGCGCTCTTGGGGCACTCTTGGGCGCTCTTGGGACCGTTTTGGGACTCTCTCTGGCCTCTCTTCGAGCTGTCTTGAGGCCTCGGCAGGCCATCGAACGCCAAAAGGTGACAAGGGAACATTCATAGATTTTCAATCGGTTTTGGCTAGGTTTTGGCCTCTGAGGGCCTCCCTGAGACGCTCCGTGGCCACGTAGAACCTTCTTGGGACGGTCTTGGGGCCTTTTGGGCATCTTGGGAGCCATCTTGCGGCATCTTTGGCTATCTTGTGCCATCTTGAAGGTCATCCTGTGCTTTCTGAGGCCCTCTTGGAGCTGTCCAGGTCCAGGGGAGGGTGTAGGGGGAGGGGTCAGGACACTCTCCAGATAGCAAGCTGTCTAGCTCACTCCCACCCGCCCTCCCAACACACAACTAACACTCGAGTCTCAGCATGTTCAGCGGTCGTCTTTGGATGGACGGCTACTGGGAACCACGACCGAGCCCATGTGCGCGACGTTTGGGCGAGGTGCGCCACGCGTGCGAGGCTCGCCACGCGCGCCAGGCACCCTGGGGTCCGAGCGTGCCAGGCACGCCTTGTGCGCCAGATCCGCCACGTGCCTCCGCGTGCGCCAGGTGTGCCGCATACTCCAGCCGCGCCAGGTGCGCCGCGTTCGGGGCACGTGCAGAGTGTGTCAGGTGCGCCTGCGCACGTGACAGTACACATCGGGAAACCTGTCGGCCCCCACCATCCTTTTCGAAAACCAATGCCGATCATTGCGTCTGGTGGGCCTGCGCACAGCAGGCCATACGCCACCACGGCCGCCGCCCCTGTCAAAAACCACTTGACAATGATCGCGGGGTGGCCGCGCATGATCCAGATTTAGCCGCGAAGTGTTTTTGGTATTGTGTTTCGTTTGGGATGGTAGCCCTGCGCACAGCAGACAATCTGCTGACCCCTCCGCGGTCCCTGTCCAAAGAGCAATACGAAGTGCTCGCGGGCCTGACGAACATGACTCCAGACTTGCCCCAAAGTGTACTTTGTATTTCAGGGATGGGGGGGGGGGCGCATGCTTCGAATTTGGAGGCTGAGTGAGTTTCCGATTGTTTTTTTGCAAGGGATGGGGGGGAGCATGGTTCCTGGTTGGCTGCTGGTCGCCTGGGTCATAGGGAAAGTGAAACACCCCTCCCCGAAGGGGAAGAAGGGGGTTGGAAGATCAGCCTCTAGACCACCTACGCCCGTTGGGCTGGTGGGATTCTCAGGTATTACCTGGTTTGGGCCGCTGGCCTGGTTTGGGGCCGGATTTCGCTTGACACGTCCTCCACTTTGCTTGGTTTGGCATTGTTTTTGCGCGGTTTCGCCTGAGAAGTTCTTGCACTTTGCCTCGTGTGTCTTGGTTTCGGCGCGATCTCGCTTGAGACGTCCTAGTGACTTGCCTTGGTTGGTATTGTTAGGGCGTGGTGCCGCCCGCTACTTCCTCACGCTTTGCCTTGTTGGGTCTTCTTTGGGCTCGGCTGCGCACGAGACCTCCTTGCGATCTCCCTGGGGTGGCCTGGTTTGGGCGCGGTTCCTGGTGGTTTGGGCTGGGCTTCTCGTGGGGCAGGCTATGCTGCGCAAGCTATTCTTAGTGTAATCTTTGCGGTGTAAGTTGAATGGTGCGAGCCGACAGCGCCTCTTGATGTTCTCCTGGGGTCTCTGGGGGTCTCCTCGGGCCTCGACGACAGCCCAAGATGTGCCAGAGTGGGGAGGGAGCGCTGTCTGGCGTCTGGGAAGGCCACGCGACCGGCCCCAGAAGTCCTGCGAGGGGCGAGTGAGCTTCCAGCGGTGGGCGCTTTGGGCAATGCCGTGGGCTCGCAATCCCGAGGACACTCGGAGCAGTTATCCATGAGGGAAGATGGCGATGGTGATGCTGGTGATAATGATGGTGATGGGGCTGACGGCGACGCCGACGCCGACGACGACGACGACGATGATGATGCTGCTGATGATGATGATGATGATGATGATGATGATGATGATGATGATGATGATGATGATGGTGATGATGCTGCAGATGATGATGATGCTGCTGCTGCTGATGCTGCTGATGAGGATGAGGATGAGGATGAGGATGAGACTCTCGCCCCCCTCCTCACCCCCCGCTGGAGGAAGGCAGCGAGGCGTCAGCGCCACCGGTAGGCTCCCCCCAATGGCGAGCTGATCCGCGATAGCCCCCCCGCGAGAAATCGGAGGTCGGAGCTCTCTCGAGAAGGAGCGCCGAGGCGCGGCGGCGCCGCACCCCTGCGGCCCGCGTCGCCGCTCCCCTCTGACGGTGGGCGGAGGTGCCGGCGGCGCTAACGGTGATACAAAAGGCGCACGTTGTAACAAGCACAACAAGAGCCCAATCATCGCCAGTCGACAAGGGGTCGAAGGCGGTGCCCGCTCCTGGCGCCGCTCCCCTCCCCGCCGCCCCCGTGGCGCGGCAGTGCGGGCCGCCGCCGCCCCCGCCGCCCCGCGCGCGGGGAGGACGCGCCCGAGAACCCGAGGTGGAACTGGAGACACGAGGCCCTCCGCGCGCGCCTCCGCCCCCCTCCCCCGCGCGGCGCGCGCGCGCGGGCCTCCTCCTCCTCCCTCTCTCTTGCTTGTTCTCTCGTTTTTTTTTTTTTTTTTTTGTTGTGTTTGGTTTGTTTTGTTTTGTTTTTTGTTACTTTTGTTGTTTCCTCTCTCTCTCTCTCCCTCTCCCCGCTCTGGGGCGGATCGCGAGAGAGAGAGAGAGGGCGGGGGAGCGAGCGGCGTGCCTCTCCCGCCTCCTGCCGACCTCCCTGTCCCCCTCTCTGCCCCTCGATCTTCTCTCCCCCGCCACGCCTTCTCTCCACAGCGCCTCCTCCATCGCCTTCTCCTCCGGTGCTGGCTCCAGGGGTCGCTCTCGCCCCACGGGGCGCAGCCAGGTCGATCTGGACACCAACCCCCGCGCGGCAGCACTCCCCACGCGCAAGCTCCCCGACCACCTCTGGTCTCCACGTCCACTTCTCGTTGGCCTCGGCTCCTCTCCCGCTCCGCTCCGCTTGCCGCCGCCCCTCGTTCCCTGCCTCGCGCTTCCTCGGCTCCGGTGCTCTCCCGCTCGCCGCACGGGGCGCAGCCGGGGCGCTCCCGCTTCCCCCCCACCGCCGCGCCGATGCAGGGCCGCGGCGACCCCCCGCGGCGGCGAGCGCGGCGGCGGAGGGTGGCGGCGACCGACGGCGGCGGCGACCGACGGCGGCGGCGCGCGGCGGCGCTGCGGCGGGCGGGCGCGTGGCGGGCGGGCGGCGGCGCCGCGCCCGCGCGCGCCGCGGAGGTCGGCCTGCCCGACGAGGTGCTCTCCGCGGGCGTGGCGCTGGCCCCGAAGCGGGGGCCCAGCGCGGCCCAGCGCGGGCCTCGGCGGCCGCCCGCGGCGCGCATCGATCGGGGCCGGCGGTGGGGAGCCGTGGCTTAGGCGTGACGTCGGGCCTGTCCCTCTACAGGAGGACATTCCCCAAAATAGTGAAAAATTGTCTGGGGACGATCTTTTTTTGTTTGTTTTTGATTCGTGTTGGGGTATTTCTTGGGTATTTTCACGTCGGGCCTGGCCTTCTACAGGAGAAGTATGCAAGAATAGTCGGGAGCTGTGGCTCAGCGTGACGTCGGGCCTGTCCCTTTACACTTGGCATCGCTCGGACGTGTGCCTTGTTACTTCGGCGAGGGCCATCGAGGAGCATCTTTGATCAGTTGACGAAGAAGCCGCGCACGAAGCCGAAAAAACAACACAGGGCATGGACGTCCGAGCGATGGCCAGTACAGGAGGGCGTTCCAATCTAGTTTAGACAATTGTCCGGGGACGATTTTTTCGTTGGTTTATTTTTGATTCGTGTTGGGGCATTTCTCGGGTATTTTTACGTCGGGCCTGGCCTTCTACAGGAGGAATATGCAAGAATAGTCCACGAAGAGTCTGGGGACGATTTGTCGACTATGTTCGATTCTTTTTTATTTGACCGTTTGATTACTTCTTCTCGTCCAGCATCCGCCTGTAGGGGGACATGCCCGACCTGAGGCTTAGCGTGTCGCGCTCCCTGTTCTGGCCCACCGCGCCTCGGCGCGGCACGCCATCCACGTCCTACAGTCAAAGACCCCAATAAGGACGCGCGACTCTGCTCAGGGTACCCTTGCGTCCTTGCTCTTCCTTACTCTTGCGCCCTTGAGGTTTTCGTCGTCCGCCGCCCCACAAATCCCAACTTTGGCTTCCAAGGGTCTTGCGTCCTTACCGTGCCTTATTAGGGTTTTTGACTGTAGTCTCCAAGCCTCGTCGTCCTGAGCGTATCCCAGTCTCCCGCGCCGCGGGGCGGAGCGGCTCGCTATCCGCCTGCAGGGCATGGCGTATCGCCGGGGCCGCCGCCGCGACACGCTCAGCAAGCGTCCCTGACCGACCGAACCTCTGCCGGTCCCTCAGGCCTCTCACCGCCCACCAAAACTCGGGGGCGGACAGACCCCCCAACAGTGACACGTCGATTAGTGAATTGTCCGTTTTCGGTTCTCGAGAGGGCGCCGTGGCCGCTACTTTCCAGCCTGGCGCCCGCCAGGTTTGGGCCTCAGGTCGTTTGCACTAAACCACGTTTTACTAAAGTGGGGTCTGTCCATCTTCGAAAAACCAACCCAACCCGACCCGAATGCCTCGATTTGCCCTCCACTTCAAGCGAAGGGGGGGAGGGGGTCGGGGAACACGGAACAGACAACCTATGAAGCCCGCACCCCCCCAACCCGAAATGCGGGTCTTCGGGTTGGGTTGGGATGGTCCGGTAGGTAGGCAGCCTCGGCGTCGCAGAACCCTCACGACGGCCGGCCTTTCGTCGCGTACCAAGGCTCTCGTGGCCCGTCTCGACGCCTTCGGAGGCCGCCTTGGGAGCATTTCTGGGTCGTCTTGGGGTGCTCTCGGGGCGCTCTCGGGCCGTCATGGGCGTCTCTTGGGCCGTCTCTTGGGCCGTCTTGGGGCCGTCTTGGGGTCTTGGGGCATTCTTGAGGGCCTTCTTGAGGGCCTTCTTGACGGCCTCTTGGGCTGCCTTGGCTGCCTTTTTGACCGCATTGGGTGCCTCTGGAGCCGTCTTGGGCTGTCGGATTCGCGAAAAGGTGGGAACACGAAACGCATTGTACAACGTGTAGGAAGTCAATCTTGTTGGCTTCTTCGGGCCCTGGAGGTCGTCTTGGATCCCCCTTGGGCTGTATCGGAGGACCTTTGGTCAATCTTAGGTGATCATACATGTGTACGCGGCATGTCATGTGTGGCATCTCAACGTTCGTCGTCGAACCTTCTAGGTATAATCGGGCAGAGACCTGTCAATGTTCGGCGCACGTCACTGTGCCCTTGAAGCCACGTGATGAACCTCCTCTTGTCTTCTCTTCCGTCTCCCCATGGCGGCGGATCAGTATCTTTTGGCTGGTTGTCCCGTTGCCACGCGTAGGACATCAGTTGCAAGGCCTTGTCGGAAGGACCAGGGCAGTGTGCCATACTATCCCCCTCTCCTCCACCTCCTCCTCCTCTTCCTCCTCCTCCTCCTCCTGTCTCGTTCGACTTGGGGGCGGGGGGAGGTGGGTGGCCGGGACGCAGTGCTGAACGCTTTGAAGCCGAAGGTCGAGGAGCCTCCGCGAGTGCTCGCGTTGGGTCGTCAAGCGATTCGGCGAGCGTCGGCCGCCTCAGAGGACCCCGACTTTGCAGAGAGTCTGGACGAGGGCGGCGAACGCTTCGTTGCACTGCCTCGAGGGCCAACCCGGGCCAAGCCAAGCCGCTTCCTCCCCTCCGCGCCCTGCCTCTCTCTCTCTCCCCTGGCCTCCCGCCGTCTGTCCGTCTCTGGCCCTCCCTCCCCCGGTGCCTCCCCCATCTCTCTCGGAGGTTGGTAGACCTCCTAGCCTGACACGTCGATGAGCGAAACTTGGCCGTTTTCGGTTCGCGAGAGGGCGTCGCGGTCGTCCTTTTTTCGGCGGGCCCACGCCCGTCGGTCTCGGCCCTAGGCCGTTTTCATTAAAGGGTGGTTTACTAACGGGAGGTTTGTCCACTCTCTCTCTCTCTCTTTCTGTCTCTCTCTCTCTCTCTCTCTCTCTCTTCGGGCGAAGAGAGGTATACGCATGCACCGATCCTGGCAAGGCCCATCCCTGACCCAGGATCGGTGTATATATCTTCCCGGCCAAGGTGCAGGGGGTATGCACCGATCCTGGGCTCAAGATGGGCCTGGCCAGAATCGGTGTCGAAAGCATCACGAAAAAACATAAAAACATGGTGCTCAGGTCGAGCCGCCGTCCCGGCCCTTGCCCCCCCCCCCCCCTCTTGCGCGTGCCTGCGCCGCGCGCGCGCGAGCGCCAGGCAGGGCAGGAGGCGGTGGCCGCACGGTGGCAAGTACCGCGGGCGCGCCGCCGCCCGCGCGCCGCCGGGTCCACCGGGGGGGCCTGGGCGGGGGCTTGGCATCGCTCGGACGTGTGCATTATTCCTTCGGCGAGGACCATCGAGGAGCATCCTTGATCAGCGATCAGTTGGCGAGAAAACGACGCACGAACCCGAACAACGACACAGGGAATGGACGTCCGAGCGATGGCCAGGGGGCGGGAGGGGCCCGGAGGAGAGAGGAGGGGATGCCGTTCGCGTCCTCCCTGCTCCTCGCTCCCGCCTCCTCGTCCCCTGTCCTCTCTTCCTCTCGCCCCCCTCCCTCCCCTCCCTGGGACCCTCTCCCTCCCTCCTCCGTGTGTCCCTGCTCCCTCTCCCCAAGAGTTGGGATTGTCCCGGTCCCGCATCCTCAAGGGTGGGGCGGCTGGCAGAAGAGAGAGAGGAAAGCACCACTCCACCCAGGACCGCAAGGTCCTAAGTACGACCAGAGCAGTGGTCTGGACTCTAGATCTACAAAGTGATGTCCAAAATCTGTTTGAAAAATGATGACCCCCCTCCCCCCCCCCAGATCCCGACTGCCATTGATTCGCCGCCGAGCGATCATTCTCTTGATTGTCCCCCATGGAAAATGTTCACAGAAGCCGGAACGATGCGACTTACATATACACACATGTTCACATGTGTGTTTATCAGTTTTGGTATATATATATATGTATATATATATATATATTCAACAGGCCTCCAAGACAGCCCAAGAGAGTTCCAAGATGCCCAAAATGGCCTGAAGACGCCGTTCGCGGGGACGTCCCCGGCGGTCCGGTCTGCCCCGCCTTCTGTTTCTTCTCTGCATGCGCACTACAGCGCCGGGAGTATGTTTTCAACTGCCCCCCCATTCTGCTGTTAATGTGTTTAGGTTAGTGCCGACAGAGTAAAAATTAGGAGGGGAAAAAATACACAGACACAATTAATCGTCGATTCTCTAGAACATGTGGGAAAATATGGGAAGTGGGGGGGAAGACAAGACCCCAGAAAAAAATTGGAAATATGGGGGGTCCTGTTATTTGTGTATATTTATTTGTGTGTCCTGGGGCCCCTTCAAGAAATAGGTATCGCTGCGGCCTGGTTTCGTTTGCCTCTGTGGGCCGAGGGTCGTGCGACGCCATGCCCAGCGTTCGGCCCCGGTCCCCCCCTTTCTCGCGGTCGACGTCGGCAGACGTGTGCTGCGTGCGTTCCTGCGCGAGTCTTTCACGCGAGGGCCGCTTCCTGTGCTTTTCGCATGCCGCGCAGGGCTCTCAAGCTGTTCGACTCGCTTTGTGGTCGTTGCGCGCGTTGCAGTTCTCGTGGGGAAGCACCCCAGGGTGTGGCGCTAACGCCATGGGGGCTGGCGCGCTTGCGTGTTCTTGCGCGTGTCGATTGCCGTCCGAGCGGGGTCAGCACATCCTCTTTCTGTCTCTTCCTATCCGGGTCTTCTTCCCCCGGCCCCCCGTGCCCGAGCGGGTCGAAGTTCGAGTCTCGGTGGTCGAGATCCGATGTTTTTTTGGGGGGGGGCCTTCGGGGTGTCCTCCTCGTCGCCACGGCTGGACGCAGCTCGAAAATCTGGTGCGCTTGGCTCCTGCGAGGAGGAGGAGGAGGGGGAGGAGGAGAAGGAGGGTTTGATGCGCGGGGGGCTTGTGGGGGGAGGGCTCGAGGCGCCCGGGGGCCCTGCGGGCACTCTTGGAGCTGTCTTGGGCCGTCTGGGGGGTTTCGTGGGCCGTCCAAATGCAATCTTGGGCCGTCTTCATGGCCGCCCAGGGCCGTCTGGGAGGAAACTTGGGCCGGCTTGCCTTCGAAGGCGCGGGCCCTTCGTATTTTGCAAGCGTCTCCCGGCTTCGGGGGCGCGGCTCCAATGCTTCCCAAGAGGAACAGGGCCGTCGGGGGAGGGGGGGGAGGCTCACGCGGCGGCGCGCAGCTCGGGGGGGTGGCCCGTTACAGAAACGCTGGTGCGGCGCAGGCACGGCGGCGGATATGGGGTGGACGCAGTGCGTCGCGCGCGTGGGGGTTGTTCTCGAATTCGCGAGCTATTCGCCAGAGAGTAGCCGAGACGCCTGGGGAGTTTCGGCCAACGTTTTCTTTATTTTTTCATTGGTTTGTAAGTGTACGCGAGTGGGCAATCAGATCTGCTACATGTAGATGCCGGAGATTTTGTGACCGTATGTGGCAGTCCAGACCTTTGTGGGCCCTGGAAACGGCAGGGCCGTTTTTTCACCGTTTCCAAAAAAAAGTCCATTGAAAATGGAAACGGCAAAAAAACGGCGACCAGAAACGGCAAGAAAACGGCTCCAGGATTGGAACCGGAGCCAGAACCGGTAAAAAAACGGCGACGGAACCGGTAAAAAAAACGGCGTCGGAACCGGCAACAAAAACGGCAAAACGGAACCGGTAAAAAAACGGCCCTGTCGTTTCCAGGGCCCATTAAGGTCCAGACAAAGGCGGTCCTCCCAGGTGCTTGTCCTGTGTGGGCATCCCGCAGGCTTCTTGTCGTCGCCGCGGCTGGACCCGCCTCGAGAAACGGTTGGGGGTTGCTCGGGGACCTATGGGGGTGGGTTTGGGCTGGGCGGGAGAGCCACCGTGGTCTCGACAGGCCCTCCCCCGACGAAAGAGGGGGAAGTCAAAGATGGCGGCGTTGAGGGGTCGGGATGGGCTTTCGGGGGTGGGGTGCGGGGGTGCAGTGTCTTGTTCGCAAACGAGCCTGGCGCGGAACAGGGCTTCAGGGACATGTCTGCGCGGATGTTATATTTCTCTTTGAGGCTCGTTAGTTTTTGTTCTCGAGCCTCGCATTCGTTGTCTCCATACTACTAGGCCACGCAACCATCCTTCGCACAAGCCTCATAGTTGCACTCAATGTTCTATGGGCACTCGCCCTTCGCAGTTAAGTGTTTCTTGTTTTCGCTCCAACCCCACTTGCTTCTGTCGGCAGTGCGCGCGGCATCGGTCAACTCGTCTCTCACAGCTCTTTGCTTTCTACTCGGGGCGACCGTGTTCCAATCATCCGCACCTTCTCTGATTCGCCCAGGCAGTGCTATGAAGAAGAGGAGGACGCGTCCGCACAGCCTGGTAGCTTCGTTTGCATTCCTCCCAGTGGTGTCCCCAAGTAGCATCCTCCAGAGGTCGGCATGTCTCTTCGCTCGATCCTTGCAGTCTTCCTTTTTTTCATGTTCTTTATTTCCTGTCGGGCGTGAAGTGTCTTCCCTTCGTATGCTGTGCTGATCATTATGTCTTGTCTCGTGCGTTTCTTTCTTTCTCTCTCTCTCTCTCTCCCTCTCTCTCTCCTCGTGTTGGCTGAGTCCATGCATGATGAAATCACAGCTCCCCTGGTCTTCCTTGTCAGCGATGCCGCATTCGAAGCGACTGTACCCTGTAGCCGCTGTGGCAGATCTTCGAATGACAGCTCCGCTTGTGTATTGTTTGCGCAAATTTCTTATTTCCTCAAGGGATCGTCCTATGACTCTGTTCTGCATTGGGTTCAGCCCTGCCCCACCTGGCCGTAAGTGGGTGGTGATTGATCTGGTTGCCCCTTGTTTGTTCTGCCATCCACCGTGCCCTGCAGGGCTCCATGGGTCTCCAGGGAGCCCCGGGTGATCTTCGATGTGCCTCTGTTGACTATCCACAGGTCGCGCGTAAGGCCACTGTGTGTTTGCATAGCTCCACCGACACCGCACTGCCCGTGCTGGCCATCATTGTACATTGCCTGCGTCGCATGGAAGGGCTTCGGCGGACAAGCATGCGATGGGCTCGACGCGGCACACCCTGGGAGCGCGTGGAAGGGCTACCGGGAATTCCGTAAGAGTTGGGGCCCAGGCCCCAGAAAGGATTGGCCTGCCAAGTATGGTCCGAGTAGATGGGGGTTGAGGATGATCGCGCCTCATCGCCAGATGCATCGGCGATGCGGCTGGATGTGGAGCCTGGATTTCTCCACGCCGGCTTCGCCGATGCATCGGCGATGCATTTGTGATGCGGCGCGATCATCCGCCTCTAGTGCTGAGGGCATGATGGTGGATTTGCAACCGTGTCTTATTTTTGTTTGGGGGGAGGAGCTTGTCAATGACGATACTCATGCTTCCCGCAATGTGCGGCACAGAGATTTGGCAGATTGCTTACCTTGCTCCAAGTGCGCTCAGTACTGGCAGGGAGTATTTGCAGAGACACGAGGCCTAAATAGATCAGCGTGACGGCATAGTGTATCGGAATGGTTTGTGTCATCGAGTGCTTGGGCTGGGACGAATGGCATAATATGTGCATCTTTTGTGTGTCATGTGAGATACCTTACGCGTCATGCCCAGTCTTGAAATGCCATCCTATCGACGCCACCCTGAGATCGGAATTATTCAGCGATATGCTCGGATGCATGGAGAGCCCCAAGAGTGTGGAGTTTGCGAGGGAAGCAAGGGAGACCTGACATCCGATGCAGTGGAAGGCAGCATTCGTCGTAGCTTTCGTGTTCATGTGGTGATCTTCAAGTTTCTCTGAGGCTACACTTTTGAGTTTGGACTTGCATCACACTTCCACTTTGCAGAGACTAGTTTGTCGAATCATATGCTGGTGATATATGTTCAGCCCTGATGTAGCGCAGGACAGCAGCCAGTGGGAGCTCGCGCGGAACATCTCTATTTTTGTGCCTCCGCCGGCGATTGTTTTGCACACGCCCCTCTTCTTCCACGCACTTACAGGACACACACACACACACTTTTTAGTGTTGCGGCCACACGCGCAGCATCGCAGCGTAGTGAGGCTAGCGGCCGAAAGCGAACGTGGACGTCTGGACGGGCGACCCAAACACCGTACACAGAGGTTTGTAACGTGGCCGGCGTGGTGCGCACCAACCACGCGTCAATGTGTGGAGCCTCCGAGTGGTGTTTTTAAGGACGGCGACTCTCATCGTGCAGCAAGCTCAAGCGGTCGCAAGTGAGTGCGGGCCAGGAATCCACGTGCTTCGGGAGCGAGCGCAGTGGAAGCGTAAGAAGAGAGAGGGACTTGCACACCGCGGGAGTAGCAACACAAACAAACGTACTCTCTCTCTCTCTCTCTCTACCTTTCCTCTCCTTCCCTGTCCCTTCTTCCACTGCATGCCGCCTATCCATCTTTCCAGGCTCCGTCTGTCGATGGGTCGATGGATGCTCTGCATCAGTGCTCTTCAGTCGTGGGGCTCCTCCCTTTTCCCACTCGTCAGGTTGGGGCGCCTTTTTGCTACGTTGATGATTACACGTATTTTGTATTGTAATGATGTCCATATCATCACTTATTGGTATTGGTTCAGAAGAATCACATTGCATTACTATTTGTGGCAGAGCGCACACCTGCAATGCGAAATCCTCTAGTCAGAAATATGTTCTTCTTCGTTTCTCCTCCGCCATTCCTCCTGCCTCCGCCTCCCAGCGACGCTTTTTCCTTTCGTCCTCCCTCCCTCCTTACTCATCCTCCTTCCAGTTCTTTTTCCCTCTCCCTCTTTCTGTTCCTCCCTCTCGGCGCTGGGAAGACCAGCCGCATGCTGCTGATACCCCAACCGCCCCTTTGCTATCCCCCCCTCCTCCGCCCAGATCGACGAGTGCCCCGTGGAAACCGAGGACAGGAGGAAAAGGAGGAGGAGGAAGAGGAGGAAGAGGAGGAGGAGGAGGAGGAGGAGGAGGAGGAGGTGGAGAAGAGGAACAAACCAAAAAGAGGAGCAGGAGCAGGAGAAGGAGGAGGAGCAAGAGAAGGCGGAGGAGGAGGAGGAGGGGGAGGAGGAGGAGGAGGAGGAGGAGGAGGAGGAGGACTGCTGCTGCTTTCCTCGCCAACTGCTTCAGAGAGCGCCTGGAACTCTGCGGCCCCACTGCACCCAGGGCAACCCGAAATCCTCATGGACACCCGGCAGAAACGCCCCCGGCAGGCTTTGACGACGACGAGTGCGACACCGCACGCGACGGTGGCGACGACGAGGAGGTCGCTCGCGGAGTGGCCACCGTGCGTTCGTGGCGCGCCGGCCTCGGCAGGTTCTGGTGTACGCCTCGCTGCGCCTCGTGTTCTTTGGCGGTCGCCACCTCCTGGAGCTCTGGAGCCCCTGCCCGCGCCGCGCGGTCGGCGCTGCCCGGGCTTCGCCAGGGGCGCGGGCACAGGGTGGCAGGCAGAAGAGCGGAATCGTTTCAGTGCCCGTCCCGCAGCCTCGACCGCGTGTCGAGTAGAGGGCCGAGAGGAGGAGGAGGAGGAGGAGGAGGAGGAGGAGGAGGAGGAGGAGGAGGAGCGAGGAGGGAGGCGGAGCAGGAGGCAGGAGGCAGGAGGGAGGTGGGGCAGAGGGAGGAGGGAGGGGAGTGGAGCTGAGGGAAGAGGGGGATCGGAACAGCGAAGAACAACAACAACGGCATAACCGCGCTCCGCGCGGATTTCTTGCATCCGCGCTGGGCCTCCCCGGCGGCGCCTCCGGCGTCGCCCTTGGCGCGCTCCGCGCGGCGTAGAGGGGGGTCCAGCGTCGTCAAAAGTTTATGATCATGCCGCTTCATGTTCCTTTCTAGAAGAGGGGGATCGGAAAAAGGAACCTCGGCATGAGCTTGTACTTTCGGCCTGCACGCCGTCTGGTGATCAGTGTTGCAACCTGAACGGTCTGTCAGGGATTGTGTGGGTGGTCGTCGTGAACTCACCTGCCAGCGGCCTCTCGAGTGGATGAGGGAGGGGGCCTTCACAAACCTAGGAACGCGAGAGGGGGGGGGGATGAGGGGAGGAAAACGGGGGCAGCGGAGAGGTGGGAAAGGGAGGAGAGTGTTAGGGCGAGATGGGTGTATGAGGAGGGGGAAATGGGGGGAGAGAGAACGCGCAACGGGTCCCGTTTCCATGTGCTCAAGGCGCGCCCCGTAGCCAAACGATGCGGCGCTGGCTGCATTTTTCGGGGGTTGCTGTCTCCGATCCGTGGATCTGGCGCCCACGCGCCACATCCACGGGTCCCAAATCATACTTGCTTTTGCCCGAATGTGTAATGGGGGAGACGTGTGTATGGGGAGGGGGGAGGAGAGAGAGAGAGAGAGAGAGAGAGAGAGAGAAAGAGAGACAAGAGGGAGGGGAGGGGGAGGGGAGACGAGTGTATGTTTATGTGTACAGAGAGAGAGGGAGAGAGAGTGAGAGAGAGAGTGAGAGAGAGAGAGAGAAATAAAGAGACAGAGAAACAACAACATAGCTGAAACGGGGGACGGGATGGGGTGAGTGAGCGGTAATCAGGGGAGGGGACGGTCTGGGAGGCTGGAGTTGGGGGGGGGGCTGGGGGAGGGTCGGTGGGAGAGTGACAGGAAACCAAAACGAGGGGGGGATGGGCGGGGAGGAAATGAAAGGAAGGCTGGGGGATGCGCGAGGCGGGTCCTCTTTGCCCTCCTTCTGCGTGGAGGCCCCGGGCGGATCCCCCCCAAAGTCCCGCCCCTGGATGTCCCCGGGCGCCGTGGAGGGGCCGTGGCCTCTCTTGGAAGCCTCCAGGAGGCCTCCCAGGGCACGGAGAGGACCCTCGACTGCTATAGCTTGGAAGGTCCTCGACCGTCCTCCCCCCCCCTCCCCCTCCTCCCCCTCCTCCCCTCCTCCCCCTCCTCCTCCCCCTCCCCCCCCTCCCCTCCTCCTCCTCCTCCTCCTCCTCCTCCTCCTCCTCCTCATCCTCATCCTCCTCCTCCTCCTCCTCCTCCTGCCTCGCTGCCTCCTGCCGTTCCTCGGGGCATGCGCTGTTGGGGGCGCCGCGGCGTGGCGCGATCGCGGCCCCGCCTGTGCCGGCGGCTCCCTGGCTTGCAGCGGCGGCTTCTCGGGAGGCCCCACTCCGGCTTCTTCTGAGAGGCCTGCCGGTGCAGCCGGGGGCGGCAAGGAGGGGGGTGATGACAAGAAGGGGGGGATCTCATGGCGTGGGCCATGATACTGGCATTCGAACGCAAGGACCGTGCAGGTCATGTGTTTTGCGGTGGTTTCATCAAGATCCCAATGGTGCTGCATGCGCTCGGCGCCCCAGCGCCTGCGCGATTACAGTCTAGACTGGACTGTTGTTTTAGCAGGGGGGGCTTCGCTTGAAAATGCCATTTCCGCAGATCTCATGGCGCCTCTTCTTATTTCGTTGCGTTCCTGCCCCCCCCTGGGCCGCGCACGTGGCGCCGGCCGTGATTTGCGCCCCCCCTCTTGGACGCCCCCCTCTTGGCCGCCCCCGATACAGATGGCCCTGATTTTATTTCGGTCGGCCCTGCCAGATTATAAGGCTACCTTTGCGTCCTGTGTCTCGCGACCCCCGCCTCTGACAACATGCCCACGGCAGCGTGGCCCTCGGAAGGGTCTCGCGTCCTCTCCGGCGCGCTCCCTGGCGCGCCTGCGTTGCTCAGTGGGAGCAGCCCCTGACCAGCAGCGGGGTTTTTTGCCGCTGTGGGTCCTCGCTCAGAGCTCAGGAGGGGAAAACACACACACAGACACAATTAATCGTCGATTCCCTAGAAAAAATTGGAAAATATGGGAAATGGGGGGGAAGACAGAAACCCAGAAAATATAGGAAAATATTGGGAATCTTGTTATTTGTGTATTTTTTTTTTGTGTCCCAGGGCCCCTTCAAACGTTGCTGCTCTCCTGGGGTGGCGTCCCGAGGGCAGTCGGCTGAGGATGCCGCACGCCCTGCCTCCGTTCTCTGGCGGCGGGGGCCCTGGACGGGTGTCCTGTCCAGTCAGGTCCGACTGTGGCCTCCGGGGCCCCAACGAAAGCAGCGCTAACAGCGATGACAGCGATCTCGACAGCAGCGACAACAACGATCACACCGATCATGACGATCACAAACGATAGCACCGATCGCAGTGGTAACGACGATAACAGCGACAGCAGCGATCACGAGAACAACGATGGCAGCGAAAACAGCGACAACAGCAACGGTATCGTCGTGACCGTTGTGATCGTTGCCATCGCTGTCCTCGGGCGGCCCCCTCCTCCCCCAAGAGGAGCCCCCCCCCCGCCTTCCGGCACGGGCCGCCCCCCTCGCGGCCTCCCTCCCCTCGGGGCGCGCCGCCTCTCGAGGGGGTGCCCAGGGCAGAGGCGCTTCTGCCCTCGGGCGGGGGGGGCGGGCCGGCCCAGGGCCGGGGCGGCCGCGCCTCCAGTCGGGCGGGACGAAAGGGGGGGATTGGGAAAGGGGGGGGTTGCGAAATTTGCGGCATGCAGCTGGTTTCGGCCTCGCCGAGGGGCATAGCCGCCTCCGGAGCCAGGAGGCGCCGGGAAAAAATCAGCCACGTGAGCCGATTCTCACCCCCCCCCTTTGCTATCCCCCCCTTTCGCCCGACCCGATCCAGCCTCGCTGCAGGCTCCCCCCCCCCTTTGGTCATCGAGGAAGACACATCGGCATAATCCTAAACTTTGTGGCGCTCCGCGCGGAGGTCTTGTCCTCCAGGCTGCATGGACGCTGTCCTCCAGGCTGTGGAACTGTGCATAGAAGAAGGCAGACAAAATGGCATAACCATAAACTTTTGGCGCTCCGGCGCCGCCCCTGGCGCGCTCCGTGCGCCAGGGAGGGGGGTCCAGCGCAGATCCAAGAAGTCCGCGAGGAGCGCCAAACATTTATGTTTATGCCGTTTTGTTTGTCTTCTTCTGTGCGCATCCGCAGCCTGGAGGACAGCGTCCGTTCACCCTGGAGGACAGCGTCCATTCTGCCGTGGACGCGCATCAACGGAGAAACAAGGCAGGCCCACGCACGAGTGGGGCCAGATGCGTACACAAGGTTTTGGTTGCCCATCTTGGCCTGGAGCATACCTGGTTGCTGCCCCTGCAGGGCCCCGTCGAGTGGCGAAGTATTGCGGAAAGCACTGCAAACCACTGTGCTGAAGGCGATTACCTGTAGCATTCTTACAGTCAAAAACCCTAATGAGGGCGCGCGACTTTGCTCAGGGTACCCTTGCGTCCTTGGGGCTTTCGTCGTCCGCCGCCCCCAAAATCCCAACTTCGGCTTCCAAGGGTCTTGCGCCCTCACCGCGCGTCCTTGTTAGGGTTTTTGACTCTATGGCTCAGCGCAGCGGAGCACCGCCCGGAGGAGCGCTCGTCGGATGCCTCTCGACGGGCGGAGGGCACGGCCATATTCTGGCCCTCTGCTGCCCGGGTATGCTGCCCAGGTGTATCCTTATGTCGGGCGTGTCCCCCTACAGGGGGATTTTCGACGAAACATAGGAAATACCCCACAAGTGCCCCCAAAAAGGCCAACAGATGCTCAACACATAGTCCCCAGACTATTTTTGGATTTTATTTTGTATTATTTTTGGGATAAAACAAATTCGTTGAAAATCCCCCTGTGGGGGGACAGGCCCGACTTAAGTATATCCAGATCCACCGCCCGCTGGGTTCCCAGAACGTCGGTTCCACAGGCGGTGGATATACGACGTCGTCGTCGTCGTCGTCGTCGTCGTCGTCGTCGTCGTCGTCGTCGTCGTCGTCGTCGTCGTCGTCGTCGCCGCCACCGCCGCCGCCGCCGCCGCCGCCGCCGCCGCCGCCGCCGCCGTTGTCGACGTCTTCGGCAGGACGGCGCCGACGCCTCCGCTGGCCTGCGGGGCGGCCTGCGGGCCGCGCTCGCCCCTCCCAGGGGGGCCGCCAGGAGAGGGCGGAGGGCAGCGACCGAGGGGGTTTCGGGGGGGGCGTGGGCCTCGTCGCAAGGGCGCCCTCGAGGGCGCGAAGTCGTTCGCGCTCCGCGGTTTGGCTCGGGCTCTGCCTCCTCCGCCTCTTCTCTCCCCGGGGGGGCGGCGCGAGGGCGAGAGGCTGTGCGCACTTCGCGCTTCGCGCGGCGCGAAGCGCGACGCTGGGCGCCCTCGCATAGGGGGGGCGCGTCGAACCCCAATCGCCCATTGATCGCTGGTAAGGGGCCCGATAGCCTCACCCTGCCCAGGAGCGTGCGGACTTGCAATCGGAGCACCATCGCCGATCCACCGGCCATAATATATATTTATATATATTTATATCTATACATACACATATGTATTATCGCAGATTCCAGGTCGACGTTTTCCCCCCCTTTACCAGGCTTTCCATCGTTGCCCCCTCACAGAAGAAGCGGGGAGCCATGGGCGCGGGAGGCTTTCGCGCGGCCGAGGGAGCAGGGATCGGGAGGGAGCGAGGGGGGGAAAGTGAGAAGGCGACGGCCTTCCCAGAAGGGCGGTCGGACTTCTCTCCGAGACCCTCGCGCCTGCCGAGGCGTGCTCGGTGTCTCAGGGGGGAGGCCTCCTCAGAAAACTGCTCGGGAGGGCCGGGGGGGACTCCCGAGCTTTCTGAGGTCAAGCAGTGGCGAAGCGTCCTGGCTCGCCTATGGCCCTACCAAACAATGTTCTAAGAACCTTTCGTGGTTTCCACGAAATGTTCTTAGAACATTTCTGGCGGAGTCTGTCTTGTTTTAACGCGCCGGGTCTATGTTCTAAGAACATTGTTTTTGCCCTTAGAACATCTTTGGGTTTTAGGAACATTTCGCGGCAGGACTATAGGAATGCCGGGACGGTCGGTCCCTGCTCAATATGAGGAGGCCTTCTCCTTCTCCCCTCCCCCCCTCGCTCTCCGCCAGAGGCGGGCGGGGGAGGGCGGGGGCGGCGGGGGCAGGAGGGGGGCCGGCCCGCGGGCGCAGGAACAGGCAGCGCCAGGGCTGAGCGGGCCGCGAGCGGCCTCTCGCCGACTCCCTCCCCTCGCCCCTCGCGTCTGCCTCCTCCTCCTCGTCGTCCTCCTCCTCCTCCTCCTCCTCCTCCTCCTCCTCCTCCTACCTCTCCTCCTCCTCAGCACCTCGGGCTCGAAAGGGGGGGTTCGCTGTTCCTCGTGTCGCTGCAGGGCCGTTCCCCGTGGCGCTCCTCGTGCACCAGGGCGCTCGTCGTGTGGGGGGGTCAGAGAGCACGGTAACTGTGGGCGGCGCGGCGGGTGCTGCGATCAGACTCTTGCGGCGAGCGCGTGGTCGCAGGGGGCAGCCTCGGGGGGGGCAAGGGTCCTCTTCTGCAGTTCCTTCTATGAGCTGCACCTCCTGGGAGGTCAAACTCAGCAGTGGCGCTGGTCTAACTATCATCTGGTTGACCCAAAGGTGGGTCCAGCTACAAGGGGGTGGTGCAATAGATCTGGTGCAATATATATATGGGGCGTGCAATACATTCTGGGGCGCACATGTATTGCAGGATTTTCGCGTGCAATGCATTCGTTGCAATGCAATGCAATGCAATTGTCTGGCGCAAAACAGTTGAAATACAATGTTCCCAAATCTATTGCACCACTCCCTTTCAGCTGGACCCCCTTGGGGTCACACAAATATCAGTGGTCGACCGCCGTCCTGATCTCGCCCAGTCCCGCCTGATCTGCTGGTTCAATCCCGCGCAGCCTGGCTCATCCTGGGCTTCCTCGGGCCTAAAATGGCACAGTGGCCCCCTGATTGGGCTTGATCGCCCCAGCTCCTAATCGTTCCCACGAAAACCTCCCACGTTTTGCCTCCCAATCTTCACTCCATGTCCTCTTCCTGCTCCTCCTTTCCTTTCGGTTGCAATTCCTAAGGGTTTCAATGTCTAATAGCCCCTGGTACTTACCCAGTACGGATCAGATCTGATTTGCGTCAGTCGTGCCTGGTACTGCTTCGCCCAGCTCGACCTGGCCCACGCCAGCTGATACCAGCGCAATGGTTCTGAAGTCTGGGTAACTGTTTTTTCACCCAGCTTGCATAATTCATGCATGACCCCCTGAAACAAGCGCGACCTCAATTGGGAATTCTCTGTCTGCCGAAGCAGTTCAAAGCAGTGCAAAGCAATGCAGTGCAAAGCCTTGTTTGGCATTGGTTGGCATTGCTTGGCAATATTTGTGATGCGTGGCATTGCTTTGAGTCGTTGTTTGGCATTGCCTCGCATTGCTTGGTATTGCAATGCTTCGCGTTGCTCGGCATTGCATGGCGGTGCTTGGCGTAGCTTGGCGTAGCTTGGCATTGCTTGGCATTGCTTGGCACTGCTTGGCATTGTTTGGCGTTGGCTTTGTATTGCTTTGCGTTGCTTGGCAATGCTTGGTGTTGCTTGGAATTGCTTGACACTGCTTGACGTTTCTTGGTATTGTTTGGTATAGCGTTGCGCTGTTAAGCATTGCGTGGCATTTGTTGGCGTTGACTTTGCATTGCTTGGCATTGCCTGGCGTTTCTTGGCGTTGCTTGGCATTGCTTGGCATTGCTTGGCATTGCCTGGCATTGCTTGTCGTTGCTGGGCGATGCCTGTCATTGCGTGGTATCGTTTTCCGTTGAATCTGCATGCTTGGCATTGCTTGGCATTGCTTGGCAGTGTTTGGTGCTGCTTGGCGTTGTGTGTGGCATTGCGTGGCATGGCGTTGCATTACTTTGCGTTGCTTGGCATGGCTTGAGACATGACATTGCATCGCTTTGCATTGCTCGGACTTGCCTGAATCGTTGCTTGACCTTGCTTGGCATTGCTTGGCATTGCTTTGCATTGCTTGGCCTGTCTTTACATTGCTTGGCGTTGCTTGCTTGGCAATGCTTGGTGTTGCTTGGCATTGCCTGGCATTGCCTGGCATCGCTTTGCATCGCTTGGCGTTGCTGGGTATCGCCTTGCATTGCTTGGCGCTGCTAGGCGTTGCTTGGCATTGGCTGGCAGGGCGCGGGCAGCCCTGGGCAACCCCAGGCAGCCCCTGACACAACGCCAGGCAACTTCGTGCATCCCCGAGGAAACCCGGAGCGATGGACCCCGCACGCACATGTTTCTTTCACAATCAAGTAAGGACCCCTCAGGCAAGGCCTAAATACAGTGGAGGTCGCATCAAGAAACCAGATGCTTTTCGTCAGGACACCCTTGGGTTTTTCGCTCCGCGCGCTGCGCGGTGACTTCCCGCGGTCGTTGAAGACACTGCTGCGTTCAGGGTACTCTGGGTTCCCCCCCGTGTCCATTTTGCGCGCGGGATATCAGGGCTGGGTTTATTGCGAGGGTTTCTTACGGCCGCGTTCGCACTGTATGGCGAACGAACAACACATACCCATACCCATATGGGGGAACGTTGGGAGGAGGACTGGCTATAGGTATGGGTGCGGGTTGTCGGGTCCTGGGGGGCGCTTCTTTTCGAACGGGGACCCCCATCTGACAACACGCACCCATTGCCCCCTCCGTCCCAGCTATGGGTATGGGTGCGTGTTGTTCGTTCGTCACTGCAGGGAACTGAAGACCTCCTACGAGTTGCCAACCCCCAGTGGCTTGTGTTGTCCCTGGGCTTCGGTCTCGTGCAGCAGCTCTGACCTCTGAACATGCGGTCCAGCTGAGCAGCCGCTCGCTCAGGGCAATGACCTTTATGTCAAGCGTAGTGCGTTACATAAGCACTATGGCGTGGTCGGCGTCGTCGTCGTACATCGTTCCCTTCCATTATCCTGGCAGCACTGCGCATCTAATTGCGCTTTTTCACCCTGGTACCCACGATCGTGCGCGAGCTGTTTTTTGCCGCTTAGCTAGCTTCGCGAAGCCATGTTCCAGCGCGTGATCCCACAGACTGTGGAAGGTGCACTGGCATTGGCTCCCACACAAAACTTGATGCCAGGGCTCGAGCTACATGTTTTTGTTGCAATTTCGTGGAGCGTGTTCTTTGTGATTCCGTTTTGCAGTAAAGGCGGAACGCAGGTAAAACGAGGGAAAACACTGTTTAGCTCGAGCCTTGCTTTATGCTTTGCTGCCGTGTTCTCCTTGACTCATTTACTTCTCTTCGCTACGCTCCGCATGCCGTTGGGCTGCTGTCTTTCCCTGTTGCTCTTGCGCTCCCACTGCCTACACGATCAGCACCTGTCTCTGACCTAGGGCCCCCAAAATCAACTGATATCTAATGGCCTTCGGCCTATCCCGCCATCATGCCTGGGTGGTCGGTCAGAGGCCTCATGGATGTTGATTGGGATCTCGTGGTTGGCCTTTCGGGAAGCTCTGGGAGGCAGTTTTGATGCCTCTTGGGGCCTCTTGGGAACAGTCGTGGGGCAACTTGGGGCCTCTTTGGGGCCTCTTTGGGGCCTCTTGGGGGCTTCTTGGGGCTCTGGGGTCTCTTGGGGGCCTCTCGAGGCCTTCTGTGGGCCTCTTGGAGCGGAAGATGGCCTCCAGACGGCCCAAGAGGCTGCCCAGACACCCCAAGAGGCCTCCAAGAGGCCTTCCAGGAGGGTCCTGAGAGGCCAAACTCGTTGGACTCCCATTGGTGTTTGAAGGATTTTGGCCTTCTGGCCTTTCCGGCTTTCCGACGCTCCAACACGGCCCACGAGGACCCCAAGAGGCCTCCAAGAGGGCCTCAAGACGGCCCAAGAGGCGCCCAAGACGGCCCAAGAGGGCCCCAAAACGGCCCCGAGAGGGACCCCCAAAAAAGGACCCAGAACCGCAAGTTCGAGCCTTTGGCGTCCTGGGGCAATCGTCCGGCGACTCGGGGCCCTCTTGGCCCGTCTTGGGGCCCTTTCGAGCGCGAAGCAGTCACGCGAGAAGACGCGCAAGACCCAAGAAGATGTGATAATTCGGGTAAGGGACCTGCGGACACGCCCACTCCATGCCCAGAGGCACGGTGGCGGATAAGGGCTTGACGTACAATGCGATTGCAATGCGTGGAAGGGGGGCCTCATGGCCATGGGAGGCAAGAGACGAGGATGCGGACGATGTGAGCGATGCGGAGGGAATGGAGTAGGAGTAGGAGTAGGAGCAGGAGCAGGAGTAAGAGTAGGAGTAGGAGTAGGAGAAGGAGGAGGAGGATGAGGAGGAGAAGGAGGAGAAGTAGGCAGTGGTTCATCATTTCGACCCGATTCGATATTGATTTCGGCGGGCCCGATCTGATCCGATTCCGACATTTCGACGATTTGGTGCGGCCCGATGCCTGCACGGCCGTCTTGTGCAGCCTGGCACGGCCGCTTCGGATTTGATGGATGCGGCCCGATCTGACGCACGTCCCGATTCGATCCGACTTCCCGATGCGATGCTGACGGATCCCGCTATTTCCTCGATGCCGCCCTTGCCTGTTCGGCCAACCAAGCCCTCGAGGGTCCTGCACCCTTCCCCTGCATCTGTTCACGGGTGCTTGGCTGTCTATGCAGCCAGTCTCCCTTCAGTCTTGCTTCGTCCATGCGTACAGAAGCACGGGTATGTTTCGTTTGATTGGGAGCTCTTCGTCTGCAGTCGGATGTACGGCAGTCGCTCTGGAGATTCACGGGAGAGACGGGCTGCAGTTGTTGCGGGGCGCATGCTTAGAATTTGGTCGTTGGCGGTGTGATGAGGCCACTTTCATGGGCGAGATGTTAATTGCGCCGTGTACGTCGCAGCCTGGGCTGGTGGGCTCTCCTTGTCCAAGCTGGCCCCGCCAGAGTGCGAAGATATGGCCGCGTCGCGTCTCGCGGGGCGCGAGCCGCGACACTAGATGACCTTGGTGCATGCTCACGCGAGCCAGCTTCATCGGACAGGGGGGGATCTGGTTCGGGGGGCATGTTCGCGTGTCTTCGCGGCGCGGTCCGGGCGCTCGAAGAAGGAACACTCCAGGGGTCGCAGGGCATTCGGTGCTGATCCGCGGCATCAGATGACCTTGGTGCATGCTCACGCGAGCCAGTTTCATCGGACAGAGGGGGATCTGCTTCGGGGGGCATGTTCGTGTGTCTCCGCGGCGCGGTCCAGAGGCGCTCGAGGAAGGAACACCTTCGGGGCCGCAGGGTATTCGGTGCTACTTTTGGGTGTTCCGTGGCCCGCGAGGCAAGTGAGGACAGAGGTGCATCGATCTTTGCTCAGGTCTTCCCAGAGCAACTTTTGAAGTTGTTGCTATTGCGTTGTCCGTCCTGCCCTGCTTCTGCATCCTCGTCATCATCATTACCATTATCATCACTCTCACCCTCACCTCACCATCATCACCACCATCACCATCATCACCAACGTCATCGTAATCATCGTTACGATCATCATCATCATCATCAACATCACCATCATCACCACCACTACCAGTACCATGATCATCACCACCACAATCGTCATCACCATCATCACCATCATCACCATCATTGTCCTCATCATCATCCTCATCATCCTCATCATCTTTATCCTCCTCCTCCTCCTCACGAGCATCATCATCACCACCTTCAGTAACATCAGCATCACCGTCAGAACCACCGCCATCATCATCATCATCATCATCATCATCATCATCATCATCATCATCATCATCATCATCGTCATCATCATCATCATCATCATCATCATCATCATCATCATCATTATCATCGTCAGCATCATCCGCATCAGCATCACCCGCATCATCCTGAACAGCATTATCACCATCGTCGCGATCATCATAGTCAATATCATCAACCGCACCACCATCATAATAACCATTACCACCATCATCATCGTAACCAACAACATCATCATCATCATCAACATCATTCTCATCACTCTTGTCATCATCAGCGGGATCACCGTCATCACGATTCTGATAATCATCATCACCATCATTATCATCGCCCTCATCATCAACCACTCCAGCATTACCATCGTCACCGTCACCATCACCATCACCGTTTTCATCATCATCACACGTATCATCGGCATCAGCATCACCACCATCACCACCATCAGCATCACCATCATTCTCTTCATCACCATCATCACCATTATCATCATCCTCATCATAATCGTCATCATGACCATCACATCGCCATCAACATCATGCGCACCATCACCATCATCACCATCAACATCAGCATCATCATCGTCGTCATCATCACCACCATCGTCATCACCATCACCACCATCAGCATCATCATCATCAGCATCGCCATCACCACCATCCGCATCACTATAATAATCATCATCATTACCATAATCATCATAGTCATCGTCGTCATCATCATCATCATCATCATCATCATCATCATCATCATCATCATCATCATCATCATTATCATCATCTCGAATGCAGCCGCAGAGTGTCCTACGGGGATCGCTCCTCCCCCTCCTCCTCCTCCTCCTCCTCCTCCTCCTCCTCCTCCTTCCTCCTGCACATCCCTCTTCCTCCCTGTTGCGAAGGCCTTCCAGCCAGTGCCGCCGACCCTGAAGGGGTACGACCGGAAGGCTCTCGGGCGCCTCTGGGGAGGAATTCTGGAGCCTTCTAGAGCCTCTTGGGGTGCCCTTTGGGGGCCTCTTGTGGCCTCTTCGGCCCTCCTGGAGATCTCTTTTTGGCATCTTGGGGCCTCTCGGGAACCTCTTGGGGCCTCCTGGGAGCCTCTCGGGGCCGAGGGCTCGAAATGTCCGTTCGGGTCCCCCGTTTGGGCACGATCTTGGAGCCTTCTTGGGGGCTTCTTGAGCCGTGGAGGTGTTCTGGCGTGTCTTGGGGTCCTCTTGGGCTGTGTGGGGGCCCTCTTGGAGGCCTCTTGGGCCGTCTGTCTTGGGGCGATCTTGGTGGTCTCTTGGGCCGTCTAGGAGCGAAAAAGGCGAGGTCGCCCCAAGTGAAATCAGTGAATTTTGCCTCGAGGGGCCCTTCTCGGGAGTGCTCCTGGAGGCTTCGTGGGATGTATTGGCGGCCTCTTTGGCAGTCTGGAGGGCGTGAAGGCGTTTTGGACCTATAGTTGCGATATGAGGCCCTCTTGGA